>LPNX010624557.1:141907-353441 GCA_001517045.1 Pseudotsuga menziesii
TATTGGAGAATATTGATTTCTGGAGTCTAGCTGTCTGTTGTGGTACCCCAATCCATAGGAATTTCTCTCCGTAACAACCTCCCAAATAGAAAGTGGCAACACCTTTTTCCTCAGTTGTACTCAGTGCCATGTAGGACTCCATCCTCCCAAACCAAGAGATCACACATGATCTCATACTAAAGTAGTACCTCGAAGTGCTCCTCCTATTAATGGCACTTCATGCCTAATACGAATCCACATAACCCTCTAGGTTAATCTTCTGATTCACCTCATACTTGAGCCCATACTCAACTGTACCCTTCAGGTACCTCACAGTATGCTGTGCAACCCTCAGGTGAACATGCCTTAATGTGTTCATAGCAAAGCAAATATCTGGTCTCGTATTCATCAGGTACATCAAGGAACCAATCATCTGACGATACATCGTAGCATCAACTGTCTTTGGTGAAGCAACACTCAATAGCTTCGGGTTCAATGCCATAGGTGTGGTCATGGCCTTGCAATCCATCATCCTAAACCTCTTCAGTATCTCTACTGCATACTTCCCTTGTCCACACCTCCATGCCTAGAATGTAGTGCATCATCCCCAAGTCCTTTATCTCGAACTCGGTAGCAAGTCTTCTTCTTGCAAATTTAATGAGTTCCTCTTTTCTGTCAGGAATAAGTCGTTGACATATAATGGGAGCATCATTGGTATTCCTCCTTCAAACTTGAAGCAAAGATTGGAATCCTTTTTAATCTCAGTAAATCCTATATTCATTAGTAATTTGTCCATCCTATCATACCATGTCGAACCTCAAAATATTCTATAGTCACTCCCTCTGAAGTGGAGCATCATACTCCCTCTGTCTTCCGTACTCTATGCATTAAAACATTCTGTATCGGAGTGACAAGTAGCTTCCTATGCTACTAATATTCTATGTATCCATCTAGTGTATAAACTTTCATCTACAACCTTGTAGCAAAGGTTAAGATATTCATCAAGCTCATCATGTATATATTTCAACTCCCACTGGCTGAAAATGTCTCTTTGTAGTCTATTCCTTCTTTTCATGAGAATCCTCGTGCTACGAATCTTATGATGGAACTATGAACTTACCTTCACATATCAATACTGCAACTTAGACATCATTCTTCTTGAACTAATCTTCCCTTTCTTCTTAGTTACTTCTTCATAGCTGGAAGGTTCTACATCAATGATGTCACTGCATTCATCATACTATTCTTTATTTGTCATCACTTGTTCTTCGGAACAAGTCTCATCCTTATTTTCTGGTAGGTGATTATGTACGCGATCTATCCTACAAGTCAAATGCATTAGTTGTATGGTTATAAAAATTTCATAACGCATATTCATAATGAAAAATTCTTTTGCATCAAGATATATGATTATGCAACTATTTTAGCCAATACAACATTCATCCATATCTCACGAAAACTTTTCTAGATGCCTTCCATCTCTATCAGGACAACATTGATATTGTGCACTAATCCAATATGTTAGCAAAGAGGTTTAATTCTAGATAAGTAGCAATGGAGAGTTGTATAGCACTATGAGCTACTTACTCATGATATGCGTATTAGTAGTATACTGTCATTAATGCAAACATTCTATCATGCATACTATATTCACTGAAAATAAAAAAATGCATAACAAAACAATATCATGAAATGACAATCGAATACTTATCTTTATTTGTTTCATGGGTAGACTCCTTCTTGATCCTTCTTCTTCATCATCTTCTTCATTCATGACTTCATCATTTCTTATCCAAATTCTCAAGATGGATAAGAGGTTCTTCAAGAATTCAGTCCTTCATATTCCTCGTCACTTGAGGTATCTTCTTTGGATGGTGAGAGCTTGATCTTCAGTTGCTCCCATCTTCTCTTCTCTTATTATGAGTCAAGCTTCTTTTTCTTCCTAGAGTTTGCTGAAAGTAATCACTTCATTCTGACACACATTCCTCAAATGAATGAATCCCATGATCCTGGGAGGCCATTCAAGGTGGCTATCACCACTTTTGCATTCTCCACTTCTTCTTCTACTGGTACAAGTTGTTCCTTGATTTGAGAGACCCTCGTAAAGTATGAATGTATGGTCTCTGCATTCTGTATCTTCACATTCTTCAACTATTTTCTCAAAGTCATATTGTGATTTATGTTCTTCCCTTTAAATAGCTAGGTCAAGGAATCAAACATCTTCGGTATCTTTAGGGAAGACACTTGTGGCACAAGGTGATCCATGATTGAATCAGCAATGATCTTCTTGGCCTTGACCAAGTTATTCTTGTGTAATGCTTTGAGCCTCATCTCCCTCTGGAACTGGAACCTCTATGCTCATGTAGGTGTCCAATTCATTTTCTTTAGAGAGATCATATAATTCCATGCTTGGAATTTGTCAACTTCACCAAGATTATCATCAATCTGATGTGATAGATCACTTTGAAATGAGAACCTCAAATGAAAATAGCAAAAGATTAGATCTTACCGATTTGAGGTGTCTGTCCTGGTTCCGAAGCTGGCTGATCTAGGGTTTGTCAGAGAAAGCCTAATTTTCAAAACTTGGAATATTTCAGATCTGATTGGATATAAATATATATATCTTCAAGTTGAGCTGTCCAATGTACTCCTTTTCTGAAAACAGTGGAGGGAAGCTCTCGGAACAGGAAGCCCTAGTTTTCCAATTTCTTCTGCAGACATTCCTATTGTTGTTTCTGTGGTATCTACGAACCTACTGCTCCTATATATATAAAACTTATCACTGAGGTATCCTATCCTATCCCTATTCTAACACCATATATTCATCAAAATTGGTTTCACCAATTGGGACTTATGATCATTTTCCCAAGGTGACCTGTTACAGAACTGTTCAGAACAATGAAGTTGTATAGACTTCCATGTGTCACTGTTTTATCGTATAGGTATGAAACTCTGAACATAGAACATACATTTTGTTCCCTTTCTATAACATCTTCAGGAATTTCATTTGGACCTTTTTAGCCCAAGAGATAGTAATTCTCCCCAGGTGTCCTGTTTAGGGATGAATCCTGGAAGAGGCTGGAACCCCAACTTGGAGGGATCATATCTCCCAGAATATAGCGAATAGGACTCTGATGTTTGGTACAGTGTAAATCAGCATTTTATATTCATCCTGTGAAATTTTCAGCCCATGATACTTATCCAATACCAGTATATAGAGAATGTACCAAAACTTAGCAGTTTTAGTATTTAGGGTTTTTCGAGCTCGAGGTCAAACTAGGGTTTGAATTTCCCTGAGTTTCACCCAACCAAAAATATTGATCCAGGTCTCTAAAATTCTATTTTTATGAGGAGAAAAATCCTATGATGGGATCACTCAAAAAATGTCTCTTCCGTAGAAAGCCCTAATTTCTTGTACCAAAAACTGAAAATGCTCGGAATTGTATTATGCTTCGATAGAAAGATGAGCCCTTCAATGGAGAGTCAGCCTAGCATACTTTTGCTGATGGAATGTGGAGAGAGACCCAAAAAGTAAGAATCCCTAGCTTCTGTAGTTGCACAATGGCTTCTTCTCAGGTTACCTTTGATACCATGTTATATTTTTATCATTATGATCTTAGGATCTTTAACTGAGAGAATAACATGCATAGCAATAAAACACAAGAGAAAAGAGACACAAAGAATTTTCTTTGGGGAAACCATAAAGGAGAAAATGCCACAAATTCCTCAGAGATAGAATTAGCACCAAAATCAAAACCCAAAAACATAAAGATGATCTCCTGATAGCAGTAGTCTCTCTCTCTAATCCTAGTTTCTTCTCTGTCACTCATGTGCCCTAATGAGTGAGTGAGTGTGTGATAAATAGAGAGGATCAATATCTATTTATATTCTTTTGTTCACTTGAAACCCACTCCAACATGTCAGCCTCACTTAACAATTACTTACTAGAGCCGACATCTCTAGGAGTGTCTAATAACCCTAGTGCCCCACAACTTGTGGGGACTTTTCCTCCTCTGACCAATAAGGAGGTTTATCCTTAACACAATGGTGGGGACTATTTCCCTGACTTACAATGACTCACCTAGGTTCAACCTCTTTAGGATAGTCTAATAACCCTAGGGACCCACAACTATGGGGACTTTAACCCTTGACAAATAGGAGGGCTACCCACAATGACTTGACATGACTTGTTTACATTATAGAAAATTCCTGAAATAAACATCGAGGTATGAAATGACTTAAATACATTACAGACACATCCCAGAATAAACATCGGGGTACAATACATAAGATATATGGATGAATACATTCCAAAGTTACAATTACATCAACACATAGCATCTGCACATGACCACAACAATATTATGAAGAAAAATGCCCACAACTAGGATGTTGTGAATACTCAAACTCCAAATCCTCCCCCAATTCCAATTCCTTCATAGCACCCAAAAAAGGGCCTTCTAAGCTCCAAAACCCTATTGCAATATCAGAATAATGAAGCAAGCACTCCAACAAAGTTCACATATCATGATTATAATGTTAGGGTGTTTAGATAGGGAAGGTCACGACTAAAATTGATCAGGGTTACACATACCTATGCAAATCGTGACATAATTCATCGGGGTTCTGGACCCTCCAACTAATCATGTTCTATCTCTGATTAATACTACAAGCATTGTACACTTGGAAGTCAGGGTCATGGACTGGGCACTACAAGTACACCTATTAGGTTTGACACCAGGTTCATGAAGACCATCATTGACTTCGACAAGGATTACAAGTGGAAACATACTATATTAGGGCTACAACACACCCTATCTCTCTCAATGCAGGAATACAATATCCCTAAGGGTCAACAAAGACCTAAAATACTCGATCTAGGAAAAACATCATCCAATCCAAGGCTTACATCAATAGGTTTTTAATTTTCTATGTTCCCTTCATTTCTATTGCATTCATCTTTTGATCTCTTGGTATGTGTGCCATAAGGGCAAGTGAATTTTGATTTACAAGTCTTCTCTCTAAATATGCTCATATAAAACTCAATAATCTCATAAGGAATATTATTTGTTGCTAGGGTTTTTATTCTTTGAAAGGTTTTCCTCCAGGTAAAAATATTGAGTTCTTGTGGATGGTTGACTCTTCTTTACTATTGGTTATTTACTATTCATTTTACTATTTTTATACAATCTTAGATTTACAAGCTTCAAAGTTCATTGAAAGTAAAAAATATTGTCACCACTATCAAATCAGATATGCTATATTAAAATTTAACATAATGAAAATTTAAGTGGATTTGAAGGGAAGTCATACTAAAGGATACCATTGAATATCATTTCCATTCTTGTGAGATCTTTCATGGTTACATTTTTGTCATAAGTTCCAGATTCTTGAATTTATATTTAATACCTTACAATATAACCCACATTTGATACATAATACTAAAATATTCATGGCATTATTAATATGTTAGTAAGCCATGACCATTCACCATTATTTTTCCAAATGCATACAATGTATATATTTAGAATCCCAAAACTATTGTATATTCACCCTCCAATCATTTGATGCAAAGTAAAGGGAAAGAAATCAGACCTGTATGAACATCTGCTTGAACCACTGCTATAAGTTTTCATATTTAATATTCTTTGACAAAATATGCAAACTGATAAATCATTACTACATTATACATAATGTTTGTCTTAAAGAAAACATAACTATGTTAATTTTAGTGAAAATAAGAGATGCATCATTTCTTCATTCATCTAGAAAATGTCACCATGTTATAAATACCACTTGTTAAAAACTATAATTTGTGGAAGAGAATTCACTAAGATTCCGGTGAATTACATAATTAAGTAGTAAAAGGATGTATTAAATCCGTTAAAACACAAATTGTTTTCTATGAGGAAGCCAATGATTTAGTATGAGGAAGCCAATGATTCACTATGAGGAATCCAATGATTCATTATGAGGAATACTGGTTTGGACATAGTCATTCCAGCTGAGGTTACATCTCACCATGTTGAAAATTTATCCCTTAAGCACAATTCTGTCATTAAAGTTAAATTCTCAAGGAACCCTCTTATTCCTATGCTGAATTATGACATTCCTTGGGGGTTTTTTGAAGGGGTTAGCCAAGGTCATAACCCAAAATGTGGCATTGAAGTGTTATGCATTTATCCTAGTCCCAATATTATCATTTTAGGTTTGTGCCAGGGGGTGGTTCTAACACCAAAGTTAAAATCCTAGCCAAGGTCATAACCCCAAATGTGGCATTGAAGTGGTTTTTCATTTATCCCACTCCCACTATTACCATGTCAGGTTTTCCCCAAGGAGTGATTTAACACCAAATATGAATTCTCAGCTATTTGGATCCTTTTCCATTTTGTGTCCATTCTTAACATAAAGAAACTGCAAGTCTTGGGAGATTCGAAGACTTATGGAATGTACAAAAGGAAAAAATAAGGTGGAAGTGTCCTGCTTGGCACATTTATTTTATGATATTAAGGAATCTCTTTAAGATTTCAAGTGGGCATCTTTCTCTCACATTTACAGAGAGCTTAACTCCCAAACGAATTCTCTTTCCAAATTGGCCTTGATGCTCGAAGTGGGATCTCTGTCCACGTACGAATTCTTCAAAGGTGTGGAAAGGGAGGATATGAGGTTTGATTTTTAACCTTAGTCTTCTTTTTTTTCAATTGTCCATTTGTATATTTTGTGAGATTCTTTAATAGACCTATTGAGATGGTGTATTAGTAGCTTTATATAACATATTATATTTTGACTTGGGTTCCCTATAGCTATTTTTAATGCAATATGTACTATGTAAGAAACAATGATTAGATCCCGAAGATGGAACATGCATCATCATTGTAACGAAAGTAGAGAAATATTTGGGAAAATAGAGAGGATAAAACCTTGGTTTTATTTACTACTATCCATCCTTACTAATCATTTATGTACAGAAAATATAATACAAATTTTCATTAATCCCTTTCCCTAATAGCATAAAATTTTCTAATATCTGGGAAACATATTTTCTTTGCACAACATGCATTAGTTTCTCTTAAACTGTTTGTCTTTTAGATTGTGATTTTCCATGAATCCACTGATAGTAAGCATGGATATTGCAAACAGATTGATAGTTCAAAGCAAAACATGGAATGTACCTGATTTCTTGACTATTAACACTTATAATTTTCCTCCACTTGTTGTGGCACAACAAATGCTAGTTTAGATTCATTGAATGGATGCCTACACGAAATTTACTCCCGTTCCTGTCCCTTGACAGTAACCAAGTTAGGAAGGAATTTTTTTTAGCAAGGGATAACGTAGGTCCAAATTCTATCAGGTAGATGAAAATATATTAAGTAGAAACTAATGTGAATGCTTTATAATCCTAGGGGAAAACAATGACCAAATATCCCAAAAATATTGAATATGGAAAATAACTCTACTAGAACTGACAATTGCAAATTTATGTGAGAGAAATATGATTCCTTTATTGTCATGATTCCTCTAAGTCAAGTGTTATATTGAGGACAAATTATGATATTGTTTTAAAAACAATCCTCATATTGTTTTAAAGGCAGCCATCTTCCTCAATCACACACTTGCATGAGAATCCTCACTAATAAAGGGAATGTAGGTTCAATTATAAATTTTGACAGATTTAGTTAAACTATAGATAATAATGCACTTCTATTTTATTAGTTTGGACTGAACCTAACACATTCTCTTTAGTGTTAACAAAAAATACCAAAATTCAAGCCTATTTCAATCCAAGGAACCATTGATAAGTTGTTTTTTCACAGTCAATATTACATGCTATATTCTAGACAATACAAAAAAATCATATTTAGCTTGAGTTTCTAAAGACCATAGGAATTCCACATGATTATCCATGTCAAGAAGGTCACCCCTGCAAAATTTCACACACTAATATGTCAAGAAGGGCATGTATTTGCAAATGAGAAATTGCATTTTGGAAATGATGTAAAATCAAGTAGAGTACTCTTTTGGCAGATTAGGATTTTGGTGATGAAGGGAAATTGAATATATCTGACACCTAGATTTTTTGCAAAAAGTTAAAACCTACATCCCTACTATTTCAAGTTCCATTAGAATACATCATAGGGTTGTTTCAACAATTAGTTTTTTCATGAAGATGGTAAAATCAATGAAATCACCATTTTGGAAATGTTATTACATACAACTAGAGATTGTTTGGGAAAATATGCTTAAGATAAGATGTTCAACATGTAAGACACACCATATTCAATCTTCTCTCTTCATCAAAATCTCAATTGAGGTGCCTCTAAGTGCATTTCAAAAGCCAACATGATATGAATACTCAAATCAACCCATATTTGTGATTTTTAGGCTAGACAACAAATTGGACAAAGACAGTGTGCATTCTTGGAGTATAGAACATGTGTATTGAATTTTGGTAGCTTGGTCTCTTCCATGGAAGGAATTTTTGAGATTGAATGACTAGGACTAGTTTTACCAAGATCGCTGATTTCACCGAACAATGTCACCCCCCAAAATACAGGGGGCATTTGGAGAGTTTCAAAGGTGTTCTAATAGCCTCGCTTGATGAAGATAACACTGTTTTGAGGGTAAAAAAATGGTGCTTCTATTATGTCAACAAAGAGAGACATCATTTCAGTTTGTTGGGGGTCATATTTTTCTAGTGTTGCTACAAGGTGCAATGACTTAACATTTTTTCAGGATTTCAGGATTGCAACGTTTCCAATAGATTTTATCATGTATGAGGTTAAGGGATTGTCATTTAATCAAGCACATGAAACTCTCTATGTACCTTGATGTTGGTGGCACTAATTGTTAAACTCCTCTAATGATGATACTTTGTTGCTTTTCATCCAGACCATGAAAAGAGATGGAAGACTTTGCAGATTAATTTTAATATCAATATCTAACTCATGTGTATTATGAATTGCTTTATATATTCAACATATTTTATTGAGCCAACATCCAACAACACTTAGAAGTGCGTTAAAGATGCATCAAGCTTAATATTGATCAGGAATTCTCGAGAGGCATAAATTACTTGGAATAAAAAATGACTATGGGTTTAGACCCTAGGAACTGATTCTTGCTTTACTAGAAACTTGAGAAGAGAGTCACATGCTAGTATACAAGGTGGCTATATATGATGGGCCGACTAAATATAGTAAAATATATTCTTGAAGATATTATTGTCCTTACGTTGAGTTTATAGAAAGAAGGATGAAAAATATATTAACTAAATATCCATATCAGTGATTTCTAATTGAATGATATAGAGCTTAAATGTTCTTGTTGGTTTGATTTTATTTAAATGTGTAAATTATGAATGGAATCCATTAGGTCATTTATTAATCAGTGGGAGCTTTAATTTTTGTGGTATGTACCATATTTTTTTAGGATTTTAGACTTAAAAGTTGCCTACAGTTATAATTCTTAAGGATATGGAGGCCTTATGTCTAGTAGGTGATCAAGACCAAGTTACCATTATTTCAATAGAAAACTGGATTGAATTCGACGATCAAGCCAATTGGAGAAGCATATACCATGTGAAAAGATCCGGTGTTACCTTTCATAGGAAAATTTTTGTTAAGAAAGTTGGGAATGATATGAAATTTAGAATAGGAATCGATCATTGGATTCGTAGAACTAGTGAGCAATATGTTTCTGATGACCTTGTTGGTACTATCAGATAAAATAGTATTTCCACTTGAATATGCCCCATATATAAACAAAGGCTTGTTTTGGAATCAAGCTTGTAAGAGGACAAGAGATCTGGGTCTTGATTGTTAAGAAATTGAGCAATGGGACTCCTTGGTCGACAGAGACTCACTCTTTTCTAGCAGCTTGAAAACTGATGAAGATGAAATAGTATCAATTTAAAACCCCTCTAGTGTATATACTACAAGATTTGGCTATCAATATGTTCCTAATTCATGCTCAGGAGGAGAATTGAGGTGGAAACCCACTTGGTAACATAAAGCTCCTTAGAAAACAAAACTATCCTTTTTCGTTAGCCCTAGAAAATAAGGTGCTCACTTGGGATACTTTGGAGCAACGATCCTAGAAAGGGCCAAGGATGTGGTCTCTGTAGCACTAATGAGGAGAGAATCCAACATATTCTTATAAATGTTTCCTTCTCTATGGAATTCTAGATAGAGGTACTTACCATTCAGGGGGGTTATGTTCTTGGGAGGGCCAACCATTTTTAATCAGTTACAACAAATGGATGGAAGAACCTTTTATTGAAAACCATGGGGGATCTACCCCTAATGGTCTCTTGGAGAGTGTGTCTCACAAGAAAAACTACCCTCCCCTAGGTATTATCTTTCTCTCCCTTGGAATTTTTGCACAAGATCATATTTATCTATGAGGAAATCAAACAAACTCCAAAATAGAAAATTCTAAGACAGGTAGGAGAACTGGTGGTTTATAAATATTTTGTTTATTTTTAGATGGTTCAAATTAGATGAATCCATGACCTTGTGATTCATGGGGGGGTTTCTATTTATTGATTATGGGATTATATTAAAATTCAATATGGTTTGGGGAGATAAAGCCATAAGTGGGAAAATTTTTATGGCCTCAAGTCTACGCTGGAATTGGCCAGTGAAAATAATTTAGATAGGTTACAAGTTTTTGGATACTTGAAAATGGATATATAATGGGAGAATGAGAATTTCAAGATGAACAATTTCGCATTAAGCCCACTTATTGATCAGATCAAACAAGAAAATTCATAATTCCATCCTATTAACTTTCATCAAATTAATATGGAACATAATTCTTATGTTGATGAACTGTCAAAGTGTCATGTCAGTGGCCAACCAAGGGAGGGAATGGATTTTGTTAGTATACTTCCCCCTCTCATTCTATCTCTTGATATATCATGACTCCAGTTCTCATATTTCCTTTGTGGATGGATTTTGCTGAAATTATGTTTCTATTTTAAGAATTTTTTTTGTGGTATGATGTGAGCTTTTTTGACATATCTATCTTTAATTTTAAATCCTTTTATGCTTCAAGATCCACTACCTATTTTGAGTTGTGTTTGAAGACATCTGTTTCAAGACATTGATGATATTCAAAGGAAATCTCAAGACCTTTTTTCGGGTATGTCTAGCTCTGCAATTACAACTTTTTGTGCTTCAGTATACACTACCTTTTCTATGTATCATTTTGAGCCTATTCTGAGATAGTTCATGACATATATATGGTAAATCAGGAGATGATAGGAGATATCTATTTCTATCATGAACTATATATATTAGAATCTTTAGTTTTTACAGTTCATGCATATTTTCGATGTAATTTTTTTTACTTCAATACATAGTTCCTCTTTTTACTTGGAAAAAGAAAAAAAGGGAAAACAACCGATCTTTTCCACATTAATGATTTTCACACTAAGAAACACGAAGGCTATTCACAGTTGTGATCACTAAACTTCAACAAAATTTAGTGTCTCTTCTACTAATTGGGAATATTTCAGAACAAGACTACCTCCTAATGCTTTAAAAATGTTGACTTGTACACATCATGATATTGGGAAAGAAGTCTCGCAGAAATTATGGTAAGCTAGGAATCAGAATAAGAAATTGGATTTGATGATGTTAAAAGTATGGTGTAAAACATTTAAATTTATTTAGCCATTATTTGTTAAACATATAAGATATGTAGAGCTTAAAAATTGATCCAAATATCCCTTAGATGACAAAATGAAATTTCAATATAAAAATTTGTGGACACCTATCTAATTTTCCTTTAAAAGTATGCAATTTAAAGACTACATAGAATCAAAGAGCTAAGTTTTGGCAATGTCTCCACACGAAGATTAGAAGAATTCATGATCTACTCTTTCACTCTTGGATCCATATAGTAATAAGTATGGTGTCAACACCTTTAGGGACAACCATAACCATTGTTTTATTAGTTTGAACTTCCCTTAATACATTCCACTAAAATTAAACAAAAATAATAAAAGTCAAGCCATTTTTAAAGTAATGAACCATCAAAAACATGTTTGCGTACAGTAAATATTACCAACTAAAATTTGGACATTATCAAGTTCCAATTGTGGGAATTTGGGAACCAGACAATACTATTTTCCAAGGAGTGTTTCCAATCATCAAAGATACTCTAAATTTTTTCATTTGAAAAACCGAAGGAAACAAAAATTTACTCACAATTTTAAATATGGAAACCTCTTTGTTGATCCTGTTGAATGATTTTCATTAACTTTCCAACTCATATTTCCCTGCAACAAATTAACTCAAGTCGAGCAACCAACCAAGTATAATATTATTTTGGGAAAAAAATGTTTTAACATAACACTGTGTTGTCCGCTGATTGCACACCAGCAACATAAATCTTCCGAAAGCTGTCTCCTCACTTGAGAAAGTGGGAGAGGTGTGACCCTGGGGGCAAGCACAGAGCTAGGTACTGTCACCTACTCCTAGCTCCTCCTTTTAGGCTAACTCCTAATGAAGCCAAGGGGGTAGTCCCTAACAAAGAGTTTTCTATGGCTCAATGTTTTAAGTTAATTTTTAGATGTTTCGGATGTGGATGGGTGTTGTTTAGGAGTTATTGTGATTTAAAATGATTAATGTGATGAATTGAGCATAGGACAAAGTAATCCACGCTGCTATCACAATAATTTAAAGATAGACAAATATTTGATAACTTCAAAATAGATAAATCATTCACAGATATGATTTATAATCAAACATTCGATGGACAAATGGCCCAGATTATCAACAATGCGTAAAAGATAGGACCAATACCTATGGAGTCAGCTTATTAGAGATGCTTCGAGTGTAAATATGTGAATCCCAAAAGATTCCAGTCAATGTTAGGTTTTGCAAGTGCTCTTGGTAAGTTTTAAGAGTTTTTACTTGTGATCTTTACTGATGGTAGCTGGATGTCCTAACCGGTAATACCTTCAGTGGCTCCGTTCGAAGACATGACGGACCTGTCTAGGGTCAAAGATAAGTGTTCAATAACTTAACTACCAGTGCCCATATTATGTATCCTGGTGCCCACACTTGGAATTTGCCCACATGCCTCGGTATTTATCGAGCAATGCTGGTGCGTTGGTTATGGGGAAAAGTTTTAGTTAAGTTCCTCTTGTGGTGATTAGAGATCCAATGCTGTTTCTGGGTATTCTAATCTAAGATCGGTCAGAGCATACTCTGGCAAGGAGGAAAGGGGGTTAATTAATTAAAGGGGTGTGAGTTACAAATTTTATTAAGTTAATTATTTAAAACTCTCCGACAGAGAGCGCTCTTGACCTCGTCTTATGACCGTGGTTCAAAAGACTTAGCTAATATATATGAAGCTAATGCAGGGATTATGCAAATCTAAAATGCTCTCCGATAGAGAGTTCTCTTGACTTGTGTTTTTGCAAGTTCAAGAGTCTTACTTATATATTATTAATTGATTAAACAAGCACAAGGTGATATTAGTTTCTTAAACTCTCCGATAGAGAGCACTCTTGATCCACCTTATGGTGAGATTCAAGAGATTTCAGTAGTTGATTAACTTAGAAAGATAAACAATTAAACTGAATAATCAACTTAGCAATGATGAATTAACAATTGATGATCTAAGCATGAGATGTAATGAATGATGAAAACTAGCACTAATCAAAGCATGCACACAACACAAGCCTCCCCAAATGGGGGAGGAAGAGAGTGGGGACTTAAAAACCCGACTCAAACAAAGATCTTTTATTAAACTTTATACAATGTTCCTTAAGCAACCTGATCCTTGAAAGGACTTTTCAAATAAAGGTAAAATAACTCTACAAATATTGTAACCTTCAAAAATGAGAGTGCCTTGTATTTTTACTTTTGAGATCTTTTATTAAACTTTGAAAAAGGAAAATGGAAGAAGTTTGAAGAGAGTAAAAAAGAACAAAAGGAAAGAGGGCCGAAACAATATAAGATGAGAGAAGGAAGGAAAACAATCTAAGCAAGAATCAAAACCAAAGAAAAGGGAGAATAGGGCAGCCAACTAAGAAGCTAATGGATGAACAAAATTGAAGAAAACGGGGCAGCGAAAGGGGAAATAAGTGGCTGTCATAAAAAGTGCAAAACAAGACAGTGAAAGAGGAAATAAGTGGCTGTCATAAATAAAGCAAAACATGATAGTGAACAAGAAGTAAAAGAAATGGCCAAAAACAAGGTTAAAGGAAGCCCAAAAACTAGGGCAAAAAGAGGCAAAAAAGGGAAGAAAGCTAGGGCACACTAGGGCTGTCCAAAAAAGAGAAAAAGGGATGGTAAAAAAGGTACTAACAGGGAAGCGATGAAGAAGGGGTAAAATAAACAAAGCAAATTGACCGGTAGAAAAGGGATTAAGAAGAGGAACAATGGGAATTTTTTTGCAGCTTAATTCCTTAGTTTTTTGCAAGTTTTCCCGCTTAACCTATCATGGAGAGAGAAAAAACCAGCGAGCTATTTACCTACAAAATGATGGGTTAAACAATAGAATATACTACAAAAATACACCTAGAATTGGAGCAAAATATATGAACTTTGTGCTGCTTCAAATACCGACTAGATCTAAGAGAGAGAACACTTCCTAGATCTAGAAATGGAAGCAAGTAGATGTAAAATATTTACTTTATAGATCAAGATACTACTTGCAATATAAAGTAAAATAATGAGAAAATTTGCCTTTAGGGTGAATGGAGAAGATGAACCACTTGGATCTTGAATCCCTGAAATCACTTTGGATCCCAATGGCATGTAGCTGCTAGGTACATATGCTTTGCTCCAAGAAGAGTAGATGCAACTTAGCTCAGCCTCTTACTTGCTACAATGAAGTGATATGCAAAACAATATTATACACTTGGAAACATGGGGGTTAAAACATGTATTATTTACTAATAAAATCTCAAAAGCATGAAATACAACTGAATAAAACAATGCTCTTTGAGGGTTTTGAAAGTAAATGAAATAAACAGGTAACTTGAAGCTACAAATACCTATTCCTACGTGCTTATAGAAGCCCTCTAAAGCATGTATTAATACCCACACATTATCAAAACTAAATAAATTAGAACAATTTCACCTCATTAGCAGGAACATATGCACCCAGGTTCCACACAACATGAGCCTCCAAAGCCTTTCTTTATTACAAAATAGGTTGCATAAGAGAAACAAGCATGACAATATTTTACCAAAGGTTCTTTACATCAATAATCCACCATGATAGAGTTGAAAGAGCCTTTATTTATACAATGAGAGAGTGCTAAAACCTTAAAACTAAACCTCAAACCCTAACCAGCCTAGCCACCAAACAGAGGTCTAAACCTAAGTCGAAGAACCAGGAGTGAGGGGAGGTGTCCAGCTAGGAAAGGTACCCCCACTCCAAGCCTAAACGCTAAAATCCATCCATAGATGAGCCCACATGTGTGGAAGGCACCCTTAGGAGAGAGAGGGGCATGAGTTGCTGAAGGAGACACCCTGCTGCATGGGAAAGCTACCTTCTAGGTTTGGAAACCTACATTGTTAGGTTTGGGAAGCCTACTGATGGTGTAAGCTTCAGTATTCACCTCAATCAAATCACCAGACCAATGAGAGCTCTCCATCTCATCTTTAGCTGGAGATGATATGTCTGATAATTGATAATAAATTAGTTTCTCTCTTAATGATGACTGAAGCTGAGTTATGATAACTCCAATCATCATAAGTGCTCCATGAGATGTCATTTAGCCTTTTATTTTATTGAATTTGGATTAATTTGGATATTTTTATTTTTATCCAAAATAATCATTTTTTAATAAAAATTCATTTCTTTACTCAAAATTGACTTTTTTGAGAAAAGAGGCATTATGTGTCCGATTGTTGATCTGAAAGTTGGTTCTGACTGGCTGGCTGATCAATAATGATTTTTTGCTTAAGGTTAGAGCCATCAATCACTGAATTCAGAGTTTGGATGACTGACTTACCATGAATGGGTGTTTTCCATTTAATTTATGGAAAAATTAACCAAAAAAACTTAGGAAAAGTAATTAAAATTAAAAACTTAAAAAATAATTTTTCACTGTTCGAAAAAGATTTTTTCAATTTTTTTTTATGTGTCCAGATCACTTAGGACATGACCATGATCTATCTAAATAATGTCTAGTAGGCTTATAACACTCAGTTGGGATCTAATAGCCCCCCAAGGCCCAGAATTCAACATCGGGCATTCTAGCTTTGAAGGAAGCGGGAGAAAACCTCGTGAATTATACTCGGCTGAAGGCAAAGCATAATTGTCAGGGAAAAAAACTCCCTGGAATACCTTATTTGAGATTCTATGTCTCAGGAGACCAAACCCCTCAAAAATACCCTACTAGCACATTTTATTACAAACCCCGTGGGGCCATGGTCAAAATTATTCAAATAAAAATCTGGCTAGCCAATATTGGCTAGACATGTAGACGGATCAACTGATACATTGGAATCAGACTTTGAACAAGTCTGTCAACTAGTGGCTCCTCAGGTAACCCAACTATGGTACAAAAAGTTTGATAACATCTGGCTCCAACTGCGGGACGTGTGCTCGATCTAATCTCTTATGCAAGGGGAGCATACGAGAACCCTAGAATCTCTGGTTTCCACATCCTGTAAAAACATCTCAACTTGACAAGAAAAACCTCAGTTGCACAAGTTTTATGAAAAAGTGCCAATGATCCAAAAGTTTCTTTATTCAAAGGAATGACAAAACTTAACTGAAAAATTTATTTATTCCTAAGTACAGAAATAAAATGCTACAGTAAATGCTCACTTTAAGGAGACTATTTTCCTACTCTAAGCATGGAAATAAAAACGGTTATGTGTAATCATAAATCCAGTGTAGCCATCTAAGCATTTTATTAATATAAAAAGGTTTCACCTTGTCTTCGGTTATCAGCCAAAGTAAGGACACGATTTCCAGAAAATGCAAACCTGCGTGATGATCCAGAATGGGTGGGCTGGATGGGGAATCATAGGCATGAATAATGTTATCAAAATTCTTCCCACACTGGTAGATGCTCGTGTAGGCTGCTTCTATCCATGACTGGATATCGCTGATATACAAATCGGGATAATGTGGCAGGTTGACTACTCCATCATGCTGTTCATCAAGGCTTATCAAATAATAACTCATTGTATAAGCCCCAAGGTGCTCCAAAACATAAGGAACATCTATATGTGAAGACGATGGCTGAGAAAAAACTTCAACTAGTTGTATCCCATCTGATTCTTCACTGCACTGCTTTTTCAAATCCTTATTACCGATCCTTAGATACAATTCAGACTGATCATATAAAAACTATGACTGCTCTTCCTTATAACTTTCATAAGTCTCAGAAGAACAACTCCCCCTGCTAGACATATCATAGATGAGATTCTCAAAAATATTCTCAAACGTATCATAGGTTGGATTTTCAATAAAAGTCTAATAGTCATCATCACCATCTATGTTGGATATGAGAGATGCCTCATCACTGGTATCAAGTCCATGTTTGCACTTCTAATTTTGCTCAAAACCATCTTCTTCAAAAAGCTGGGTTTCAAAGATATCACAGGGGGCCCAACTTTCCAAATATTTGTCATCCGGTGGAGTGCATGGAGGAATCTCATCACATGAAACATCTAAGATTGGATTTTTAATTGAAGTCTCAAAGTTATCATCCATATCAGATGTAAGGGATTCTTCCTCACTTGTATCACATCTGATTCTATATCCCTCCTCATGATCATAGTCATCTTCTTCAGAAAAAAGGTCACAATGTAGTAAACCTTCCAAACTATCATCATTATGCTCATTAGTAGGATTAGTGCTAAAGTTTTTAGTGAGATCATTCAATTGCTGACTATAATATTCAACTTGACCCCGGGTTTCTATGGTGACAGGATGGAGCTGTCCAATTGTGTTAATGTATTTAGGCTCTCTTGAATATTGTTTTGTCTCTCTCTAACTTTCTTCAGAAATATCATGCATGTCATCTACACAGTTTATGTACTTAGGCTCGCTTGATGATGCTTTAGGATCACAACCCTCTGAAAAACCATGCTCTTGAACATAGCATGCATAATAACAAGAAGATTCTTCATGAAGGTCTTTACATGCCCTGCAAAATGGCTTATACTGCTCAACCATGTTAGCGGCCTCTAGCTGATGGGGAGGCCTCCACTCATGGTTGCGCGGATTTCTTTGCCAAGTTGGCTTGGCAGGAAGGTTCTAGGAGTGGACTAAGTTTGATTTCTTTCCATCATTATCATGCTATTTTGAATCTCCTTCAACTGCGTTAAATGTTTCTGTTCTGCCTCCTCCATATTCTTCTTCATCTCCCTTTTCATATCGATCATCTGTTTTTCATAGGCATCCTTCATAGCTGATAAAGGATCCTTGTCTTTGGGCTCACTGATTTTCAAAGTGGTGGAAGATCATGAATAGCTATGGAGGTTAGCCTCATCAGATGACTGCATATTCTTATCAATTTTGACAGCCAAACCCTGAGCTAGAAGTAAAGTAGCCGGCTCCTTATCTCTAATTTGGTATTGGATTTTACCACTCAAAGCTTTGATGTAATAGTCCAAAATCGAAGCTTTTGAAGGAGATGTTGGTATCTCTGGGAAGACCCAGGTTTCCTTTAATGTACCAACAAAACCCCTAGATCACTGGCCCTTTCGGCGATAGACCGCAGAACGGCCTGAAGTCTCACCCGAAGTGATCTTGGATGGGTTCGCTAAGGACTCAAGTGTCCTCAGTCAGGTTCTGTAGCATCCTGGTGGTCGCGTGACTCTTCTTAGTTAGCGGTTTCTCTCTGTGATGGTGACCTTTCTTACATTCTGGTCCTAGGAAGGAGCGATCTCTTATTGCATCGCCGATGCTAGCGCGATGCCCAAACTATCTCCTCTACTCAGCTCCTATCCTATGATATCTTACACTGTGGTTCCTCTGGCAGTGCGATATCACCTTTCTATACTATGATATCCTTTACGGTAAGGCTTCAATATGACTCTCATGGTCCAATGACTGTTCTCATAGTATAATAGTTAAGCTAAATAGCCTCACTTAGAATCCTACAGTCTAATATACTTAACATCAACTATGCTCAACTTGCTGAACTAATATGCAGAAATCACTTAACACTGTAACTGCAACTATCGCGCATCAAGTACTGAGAACTCATATACAGAATACTTAACAGATTCAACTCATAGTTAATCTTGCACGCTACTGTAACTAAAGATAGCATACATTTACTCATTCATTAACTGGTAGTAAAGTTCATGTAATGAATAACAGATAACAGATAAATAATGCATAGTCACATGAATAGTCACACAACACACTGATTTTACGTGGTTCACCTCCACGGAGGAAGCTATGTCCACGGGAACTAGTTTTGATATTATATATTGAGAGAGTAAACATAGTTCTGCTGCAACCTGATGTGCAGCTTGAGATCTTCTGGGAAACTCCGCGTACACCGCGAGGATCCCTTCTCTCTTAGATCTCTTTTATTATATTGCCTTCTCTTACAATATACTCTTCTTCTTCTCTCTCCCTCTCTCAATCCCTATGGATTGTTACATACATGCTCTAGGGGTCGGCTACTGGTTACAGTGAGATAATACAGATGGACTAACAGAACCAGAGCTTGATTCTTACAATACTGAGATACTAGAGACACTTAGCGAGCTAAATGACTCAGAAGGCTAACTGTCTAACCTTTTACAATACAAAATACATCCTTATATAGGTGGCCCGAAGGTCTCGCCATTACAACACTGTGGGCTTGTCCCAACAGTAACCTCAAAAACCCTAACTGTGAAATTCAGCCCATCTGTACTTGAACTGCCACTTTCTGTCCCACCACAACTTTCTGTAGTCTTCCACGCTTCCTGACGCTGATCGTGGGTATGGGTGCCGCTTCCTCGGTCACTCTGCTTTTGTCCTTTGTCTTGAATGCTTCAGCCCATTGCTCCTTTTCCTTTATGAGGGTAGCTAAGCCCTCCTGTCTTTGCCGCTGCCTTAAGTGTAGTGGTTGAGCTCTCTCTTCTTGGCCACTCAGGTACTGTTCTTCTTTGACTTCCCTGTCCTGATGTAGCATATTTTCCTGTAGCTGTGGGACCCTACTCCAACAGTCCCCTAATACTTACTTGTGGCTCGTCCCTGAGCCACTAACAATTGGCTTCTCCTGCTGTAGCTTCTCCTTGGATTCCTATGAAGTCCGTGTGAATCTCTCTCAAAGTCTTGTGACTTCGTTGTTCATAGCTTCGACACACTCTTGTGCCATTTCAAGTATAGCTTGACTAATGTTGGAGTCTTCTGTACCATCCATTTCACTCTTGCTTGTAGTGAAATCCTTGCCCTTCTGCTCAAGCGCATCGATTAGCTCTGTAATCTATTCCTAATATGGTTGAAGCAGGTTATTGAATTGTATCTCCTTTTCTCTTAACCATTGCGCTTCTTGTTGCAAGCGGTTCATCTCCATCATCTTCTTCATCTTTGCAAGAGCTCCTAAGCTCTTGACTTCTTCCCTCATTGCTGTTGTGGCCTTCTCTAAGTCTAGGATTACCTCATCCATTTCAAATTCTCTGACTTGTGCTGTGAGTCTCATCTCTCTTCCTGTTCTGGTATGGCCCACAATATTATGAACAGCACGCTGTGCACTGCTCATGGGAGAAGATGGCTAACACTGATCTATGATGTGCTGAAGCTCTCTGATAGCTTTTTCATTTCTAACGAGTTTCAAGCAACTCCGCAGGAAGGATTTTACAGTTCCTGTCGACTCATCCTCTTTGCATCTTCTTGATGTGGTAGCCTACGATGTCTACACAGGACTAATGCCCCAATGTGTTTGCTGCTGTGGTATGCCCCTGCACGGCAGTACCTGTGATCTTGATGATGTAGGGTCATCAAAGAAAGGTTGAGCTTCCTGGAATGTTTCTTTGTTCTTCTGCAGGTCGAGTGGTGTTAATTTAGTAGTGGCTTTGCGCACCCACTCCGGACCTGTGTTCTTTTCTGCATCCTGTTATGTCGGACTAGTAGAATCACCACTCCGAGTCAGAATATGGACTCTTGGTTCTAGCTATTTCTACTCAGCAGCGATAAGCTTGATGTTCTGGTGTACTGCTGGCTTAGGGTCTCTAATATTTTGCTATCAAGGTCGGACACTCTTCTATAGTGTGATCATAGGACTTGCAATAGTTACATGTTGTAGTAGGGCTCTGACAGTCCCTAGCATAATGTCCTACAATTCCACAATTGTAACAAGTAATAGGTCCATGGCCATGGCCAAATCTTTCGCCATGGCCAAAGCCTCCTCCACGGCCTCGTCCTCTGAATCCTCCTCCACGACCATCACGAGCCGGTTCATGCTGTGGTCCTGCTGCTTCTAACTGGACTCTATACAAGTCATGCTTTCTTTCTATCATAAGATCATAAGCTCGACAATTATGTTAGTCATGACCTACTGACTTACAAAAGTTACAATATAAGTTCTTAGGCGTCTGTACATACTTCTGAAGTAAAGGGCATTCTAGTGGTTGATGTCCTCTTGTTCTGCAGAGTTCACACCATGGCCCTTGAGTCTGTAATAAGGGGTTAGGAGCCCCACTTGCTAAATACTCTACAAATACTAGACAATTATCCTTAGTATGGCCCTATCCTTTACACTGGGTACACCATAGCTCTTGTGCAATCTATTTCCCTTTCTTAATCTCATGCATCTGTAACGTGAGATTAGCTAACTAGTTTTGCAGGTTTGTCATACCTGTACTAGTCTCAGCTAGAGGTGAGGCCTCTAGTTTCATTGCCATTTCCAATGCTTCATCCTGCGTACGGAGTCTCTGTTGCATTAATGGAAGTCTGATGTACAGGAGCAGTGCTACGATAAACCATTCCTTATGCTACTTCGACGCAAACTCAAAGCTGACTTGGTCTATGAGGGCTTTGAATTTCTGATCAAAGTCCCATACTGACTCTGTAGGTAATTGTTTAATGTCTTTGATCTCTGTGATGCACTGTGACTCAGACTTAGGTTTCTTAAATTCTTTAATCATGTCAGTCCTGACTTGTATGAGTGTTCTGCCCGATACTATGGTATAATTCATATACCATGTTAAGGATCTGTCTCTAAGTTGACTAACTAAACAAGTTTAATATTATCATCCTAAATCCCTTTAATGGTCCATACGACTTCACATAAGAACCAATGCTGTTCTGGGTCTTTTTCCCCTATACCCTTGAAGGTAGGTAGTTTCATGTCATCCCCCATTCTGTTTCTACGTGGTGGATGCTGGTTTACTGTATTACTACCACTCGGCGGTGTAGGTGTAGGTGATGTAGCGGTAGTATGTACTATATGTGAACTACTAGATGTAGTTCCTGCGGGATTATTCTGAGTCCTGGTTGCTTTCTGTGGGGTATAAGGGTGGTAAGGGATACTCTCTACTGTTCTCTCTATATTACTTGGACTCTGTTATCTAGTAGTGTCTGAACTGTTTTCAAAGAGAGAAGATCTGAAATCTACTTTATATTTCTTACCACTACGTGTACATCCAATTTCATCAAAGTCACTCTCAAACTCTTGTGACATTACACTTATTTACTTATTCATCTGAGACTATATCCATTACTCCTTTTTCATGTAATAACATCTTAATGGACAAGTTTAAAGAGCTTAGGTACTTATTGCGATATCCTTTGAATAAGTACCTCTCTTCTTCGCTGAAGCTCTTTCTTTGATCAACTGCAAACTATGTAACAAAGCCTTCCAGCAAACTCACAAGCCAGAAGTCTACTATTCGTGAAATGGGATTATCGACACTTTTCACGGTCTGAATCAGCTCCGGTTTCCAGACAATGTTTCTTTTCTTCTTGAATATGTTCTGATCAGTCAAATTTGATAACTAGTCATACAACTCATTTCCATAGGTCGCAAAAAATATCGTATGTAGATCAGTGAAGATATGTTTTTGTAACCAGTCCTCTGCACTCAGTCAAGGACTCTTGTTTTCTTTTTCAGCAAATTCTTTCTCCTTAGACTCAACCCGATGGTTAAGTTCTTCTTTAGTAGGATTCCAACAGAACATTAGCTCGTTAGTTTGTTCAAAACCGGCAACGGAACCATTTGTTGGTCTCTCTGGGCAGACCCGGGTTTCCTTTAATGTACCAACAAAACCCCTAGCTCACTGGCCCTTTTGGCGATAGACCATAGAATGGCCTGAAGTCTCACCCGAAGTGATCTTGGATGGGTTGGCTGGGGACTCAAGTGTCCTCAGTTAGGTTCTGTAGCATCCTGGTGGTCGCGCGACTCTTCTTAGTCAGCGGTTTCTCTCCGCGATGGTGACCTTTCTTACTTGCTGGTCCTGGGAAGGAGTTATCTCTTATCACATCGCCGATGCTAGCACGATGCACAAACTATATCCTCTACTTAGCTCCTATCCTGTGATATATTACACCGTGGTTCCTCCGGCAATGCGATATCGCCTTTCTATACTGTGATATCCTTTACGAGAAGGATTCAATATGACTCTCACGGTCCAATGGATGCTCTCATAGTATAATAGTTAAGCTAAACAACCTCACTTAGAATCCTACAGTCTAATATACTTAACATCAACTATGCTTAACTTGCTGAACTAATATGCAGAAATCACTTAACACTGTAACTGCAACTATCGCGCATGAAGTACTGAGAACTCGTATACAGAATACTTAATAGATTCAACTCATAGTTAATCTTACACGCTACTATAACTAAATATAGCATACATTTACTCATTCATTAACTGGTAGTAAAGTTCATGTAATGAATAACAGATAAAAGATAAATAAAGCACAGTCACATGAATAGTCACACAACACACTGATTTTACATGGTTCACCTCCAGGGGGGAAGCTACGTCCACGGGAACTAGTTTTGATATTATATCTTGAGAGAGTAAACACAGTTCCACTGCAACTTGATGTGCATCTTGAAATCTTCTAGGAAACTCCGCGCACACCGCAAGGAGCCCTTCTCTCTTAAATATATTTTCTTATATTTCCTTCTCTTACAATATACTCTTCTTCTTCTCTCTCTCTCTCTCTCTCTCTCAATCCCTGTGGATTGTTCAATCCCTGTGGATTGTTACATACATGCTCTAGGGGTCAGCTACTGGTTACAATGAGATAATACAAATGGACTAACAGAACCAGAGCTCGATTCTTACAATACTGAGACACTAGAGACACTTAGCTAGCTAAATGACTCAAAAGGCTAATTGTCTAACTGTCTAAACAACTACCCAAATGTCTAACCTTTTATAATACAAAATACATCCTTATATAGGCGGCCCAGAGGTCTTTCCATTACAACACTGTGGGCCTATCCCAACAGTAACCCCAAAAACCCTAACTGTGAAAGTCGGCCCATCTGTACTTGAACTGCTGCTTTCCGTCACACCACAGCTTTCTGCAGTCTTCCACGCTTCCCGGCGTTGATCGTGGGTATGGGCGCCGCTTCCTCGGTCACTCCGCTTCTGTCCTTCGTCTTCAATGCCTTGGCCCGTTGCTCCTTTTCGTTTATGAGGGTAGCTGATCCCTCTTGTCTTCGCCTCTTCCTTAAGTGCAGTGGTTGAGCTCTCTCTTCTTGGCCGCTCAGGTACTATTCTTCTTTGACTTCCCTGTCCCTATGTAGCAGCTTTTCTTGTAGCTACGGGACCCTGCTCCATCAGGAGAGTAAGTGGCAGGGATGGAATTTGTTAATTCAGTGAACCTGTTGTTGAATTCATCCATTGTTTCAGTTTCAGAATTTTTTATGCTGGTCAAAGCCGCTACTAGATGTCTAGGCTCCTTTCCGCTGCCAAACTTTCCAAGGAAAGCAGCCTTGAAGTTTGTTAAGGTGGAGAAATAATTGTTTAGAAAATTATCGTACTAGTTGCCATCCTTGCCATCCAAAGACAAGGAAAACAAGGTCATGTAAACATATTCATGCTTATTAGTACCCCTGACATGGGCACCACGGTTTTTGGTGAAATTCCTAATATGCTGCTCAACAGAGAGGGAGGCATCAATGCCATTATATGTCATAAGCTTGTTGATAGCCTTGTCAGGGATATCATGAGGATGACCTACTATCTAAGCAAAGTTAAGTTGAGTAAAAAAATCACCCATTGGATTAAGGAAACAATTATTATTTTGCAAATTTTCTAAGTTTTCTGGAAATAAAAAATGGATGTCTGAAACAGACTCAGATCCAAGTTCTGCAAGGATCCTGCGAGAAGATAGTTTGTTTAATCTCCTCCTTAAGACCTTTTTCTCGGTCAGGGATGAAATCAACCAAACCTACAGAGCTTCTTCAAGTAGAATACCTTGAGGTGTTTACTGACAGTGGAGTCGCCAGGTGGAATTAAGTCTAATTTCAGAGAGTGATTGGACTAAAAATATACCAAAAAGGATAAAAAGGTAAAAAACTAAAAGAAACAAAGGTCATCCAGAAACAAAAATATTTGTCCCTGGCAAAGGCGCCAAAGGATGTTGTCCACCGATTGCACACCAGCAGCATAAATCTTCCGAAAGTTGTCTCCTCACTTGAGAAAGTGGGAGAGGTGTGACCCTGGGGCCAAGCACAGAGCTAGGTACTGTCACCTACTCCTAGCTCCTCTGTTTAAGCTAACTCCTAATGAAGCCAAGGGGGGTAGTCCCTAACAAAGAGTTTTTTATGGCTAAATGTTTTAAGTTAATTTTTAGATGTTTTGGATGCGGATGGGTGTTGTTTAGGAGTTATTGTGATTTAAAATGATTAATGTGATAAATTGAGCACAAGACAAAGCAATCCATGTTTCTATCACCGGAATTGGAAGATAGACAAATATTTGAGAACTTCATGTGGAAATTGAACCCAGGTGTTAGAACAAGTACACTCACAACAATTGCCAATTACACATGCAAATTACTCACAAAGGAGACTGAATAATGGAGCTGAACACTAAACTGTATTGAATAAGTGTACAATAGACAACCCTGTGAAGTCATAGGCTACCACAATAAATAATTACATGATGGATTTGAATGCATGAATATGCTATTCGAATCTAGTCAAAAGCAGGCTTACTAAATCTAAGCAAATCCCCCATAGGTGCATAAAGCAGTTTCCAAAACTGTCTAGGAGCTCACGAATTGGAAAAATCAATTAGGCAAGATAATAGTGGATGGAAGGAAAACTCATACATGCTTTTCATAGGAGAAAATAGTGGAGGATGTGGAGGACAAAAAACAAGTTAACTTCACCTAGTCAAACTTTCCCAATTGCCTTAAAACACTGAAAAAACAGGCAATAAAGCAGAAAAAGCAGACATGCGCTAGGGAGGCCAGGAATAAAGAAGATTTGATTCCAGGAGGTTTCCCAAGTGCTCCATGACTCAAAATTAGCAAGTTTAACCACTATGGATGTGTAGATGACAACTTGCATAAGGTGGAATATGGAAACTAGGCAAATAAGACAAAAATGGATTAATTAATGTCTAAGGTAGCTAAATACGGGTTGATTATTCTAAGATCCCCCCTTAAGCCTGACTTATGAGTAATATATCATAAAATTATAGGGCCTAGCAACAAGTCTTAGTCACCCTTTACATAGTGCATGTCCATTTAATCAAGGAAAGAGGCAAAAACCTAGTGGGAAAATCCTCCCTTAAACATGGACTGTAAAACAAAATTTGGAAATCTTGTCATCACTCATGATTCATAGCATGATCAACAATCCCCAGTAGTGATTTGATATTGTTGAACGTCTTCTCACAAAAAACTTTGGTGAAGATGTCAGCTACTTGTTCTGAAGATGAACAGAAGAGTGGGTGAATGGTGCCATCATGCACAAGGTGTCTGATGTAGTGCATATGGATCTCAATGTGTTTGGTTCTCTGCTTCTGAACTGGATCATTACAGATTCAAATGGTACTCTGATTATCATAGTAGATAGTAGTTGAGTATTATGATTCGAAGCCACACTCTCCAAGTAACCCCTGCAACCATAAACATTGATTTGCTGCATTTACAACTCCTCTGTACTCTGCTTCTGTAGATGAGAGTGCAATGGAACTCTGTTTCTTGCTTGACCAGCTGATTGGACCTTCTACAAGCATGAATAGATATCCTGATGTTGACTTTCTATCTTTGCTGTCACCTTCCCAATCACTGTCAGTAAACCCAATCAAATCAAGATCAGATTTAGCTTTATAGAAGATCCCATGTGTCCTTATTCCCTGAACAAAGTTAAGGATCCTTTTGGCTACTTTCCAATGGATCTCATGAGGCTGATCCATGTATCTAGAATCCACACTTACTGCATAAGAAATATCAGGTCTAGTATGTGTAAGATACAACAAACATCCAATCAATTTCCTATACAGTGTATTGTTTACCATAGGTGAAGAATAAGCTTCTTCAAGCTTCACTCCTGAAAGGAAAGGAGTCTTGCTTGGCTTGCAATCCTTCATTTTGAATTTGTTTAGCAAATGCAAGGCATACTTGGACTGGTGCACCTTTATTCCAGCTCAATAGCCCCAAATATGTCATGGAGAAGGCATGGTTCATTGCATCCTTCAAGGAAGCAATTTCATCCTTTGAGCTTCCTGTAATGAGAAGGTCATAAACATATAAAACATAGATCATTAATGAACCATTAATCAGTTTCAAATAGACATTTGGATCTGATTTGCATCAAACAAAATTCAGTGATAGCAGAAAGCTATCAATCTTGGCATACCAAGCCCTGGGGGCTTGCTTAAGCCCATACAATGAATTCTTCAGCCTGCACACAAGAGATGGGTTAGTAGCAAATCCTTGAGGCTGCTGCATGTATATCTCTTCAGTGAGATCTCCATTCAGGAAATCACACTTCACATCCATGTGATGTACTTCCCATTGCTTTGAAGCTGCAATGGCTAAGGCTATCTTGATGGAGTCCATCTTTGCCACTGGTGCAAAGGTCTCATTGTAGTCTATGCCCTGAACTTGTGAGTAGCCCTTGGCTACCAATCTGGCCTTATAATTTAGAGGTGAACCATTAGCATCAAATTTGGTCTTGTACACCCACTTACACTGAACTAGCTTCCTCCCTGGGGGAAGATCAACCAGCTCCCAAGTGTTGCTCTTCTGGAGTGAGCTGAACTCTTCCTACATGGCTGCTTTCTATCTTGGATCTTCTGCTGCATATTCATATGTCTAAGGATCTGATTCAACCATCAGATAGCATTTCTCAGCAAACATAGGATCTTTCATGCATAGAGCACTCTCAAATTGAGATCTAGTCCTCCTAGGGTCATTAGGATTTCCAGCTAGTTCTCCAGCTGCATGAATGGTCTTGGATGCCCATTTTGGCCTTTTAGGGCTGTTAGGATCTGAAATAAAATCATCATTATCAGACACATCAGAATAAACATGTTCAACTATATCTTCACTTACATTCAGAGGATCTGGTGGTGAAGAGGATTCTCCAACTTCCACTGCTGCTAGGGGCTCTTCTTGAAACTGAACACACATTTCAATGAAGGATTTGTTTGTGCTCAAATTGATAATATTGTACCCTTTTGAATATTTAGAGTACCTAACAAATATACACTCTTGGATTTGGGGCTGCAAAGCCTTTCTCTTTTCTATTGGAATTCTAGCCCAAGCCCTTGAGCCAAAAATCCTGAAATGGGTCACATCTGGCTTGTGCCCACTCCATGCTTTGAAAGGAGTCATACCATCAAGATATTTATGAGGCACCCTATTCTATATATAGGATGAAAATTTTATAGCTTTGGCCCAGTACTTTGGTGGCAAAGTCTTAGCCTCCATCATGCATGTTGCCATCTCTTTCAGTGATCTGTTCTTCCTCTCAACAACACCATTTTGCTGTGGTGTGTAAAGGATAGAATGCTGCATATAAATACCTGCATCTACACAATATTGAATAAACTTAGACTTGCATACTCACCACCATTTTTACATTTTAGGACCTTGAGTTTCCTCCCAGACTGGTTTTCAACCAAAGCCTTAAAGACTTTGAAGAGGTCAAAAAATTCAGACTTGTGTTTCAGGAAGAGAACCCAGCAATACCTGGAAAATCCATCTATGAAATTCAATGCATATTTGGCCTGACTCATTGACATATGAGGGAATGGGCTAGCAACATAACTTTGTATCAACTCAAGAGATGCAGAGGTTCTCTCAAATTTATGATTTGGGTGTTTTCCTAGGATGCAACCTTGACAGACTCCTTTGGAAAATTTAATCTTTGGTAACCCTATGACCATTTATTTTTCACTAATATCAGAAAGATACTTGTAATTTAGGTGGCCAAATATTTCATTCCAAAGCTTGCTTGCCTCATTAGCATGAATCAGAAGAGCATAGGGGTTTGAGTAGGGTAGGAATTGTGAGAACATGTATACCTTTGAAGTATGATTTGAAACTCCTTTTGCAATGAATTTACCACTTGAGATCTCTGTGATCTCAAATTCATCAAGGGAGAATATGACCTTCTTTGGATACCCTGTGTGGGTCATCTGATACACTGATAAGAGGTTAGAGGCAAGACCTGGAACATACAACACATTGCTGAACTTACCATGGTCAAGATCAATCCTCCCTTTGCCCAAACTTTCAGTCAAAGAGTCATCTCCCAGTACTATTGGTGGACCTTTCGACATGTCAAGTGAGGTGAATGCCTCCTTGGTCGAAACCATATGTCTTGAAGCTCCAGAATCAATGATGAAACTAGGTGAGCTTGATGTGCCAGCAACCAATGCATGAACTCTCTCTCTATCTTTTGAACTTAATCCTCCTTCCCTCTTCTTTGAGCTGTCTGGAAGGGAGATTCCATTATTCTCTAGGAGTTGGTTCAACATGTCTATTTGCTTCTTCATGCAGGAGCTCTCAGAATGATTTACCTTACTGTAGTATGTGCACTTGCTCATTTCTCCTTTGTTATTCTTCTTCTTGTAGTTCTTCTTAGATCCTTGAGGCTCCTTCGGAGACTTGTTCTTGTATCTCTTTTGCTCTGGTGTATTTTTAGCTTTCTTCTTGCTTTTTGAATCCACCCTTGAATTTCCAGAAACCAGAGATTGGTCTTTGGATGGTTTGATGGTGCCCATCATCACCAATTTATCTTGTTCTTGTGTGAGATATTCCATGAAATCTGCAAGGATAGGCATATTCCAGGCTCGAGCCGTCAACTTTGTGGCATAGAAGGTCGAAACAAACACTGAATAGTTAGGGCCAAGCTTTGAGAGTATGGCCAAGACCAGCTGATCATCCTTCTTTTTGATCCCACATTGTTTTAGCTGCAAAACAAGTGCTTTGAACTTGGAAAAATAGAGTTGCAGGGATTCAAAGCTATTGGGACTCAGGGAGATCAATTCATTTTCAATTTGATGTCCCCTCATTTCATCTGTCTTTACAAAAATATCAACAATATTCTCCCATACTTCATTCGGTGATGTCAATCCATCAAGATGGAAAAGGAGGTCTCTGGATATGCTCAGACACAGGAGACCATAGGCCTCATCCCTCCTATTGTGCCATTTTATTTTCTCTGCAGATGCATTGGGATCTGCTTCTATTTCCATAGTCACTCTGTAGATGCCTTTCTCTCTCAATAGAATCTCCATCTCTGCTTTCCATTCAAGGAAATTAAATGGAGTCAAGATGATCTTCTGAGATTGATCCATAGCTCAGAAATTGTCCCGTCAGTCAGCAGAATGCTCCCAGTCAATGATGTCGAACCTGCAAAACAAATTTGAAGGAGAGAAATTGATATACAAAGGCTCTGATACCATGTGGAAATTGAACCCAGGTGTTAGAACAATTACACTCACAACAATTGCCAATTACACATGCAAATTACTCACAAAGGAGACTGAATAATGGAGCTGAACACTACACTGTATTGAATAAGTGTACAATAGCCAACCCTATGAAGTCATAGGCTACCACAATAAATAATTACATGAGGGATTTGAATGCATGAATATGCTATTCGAATCTAGTCAAAAGCAAGCTTACTAAATCTAAGCAAATCCCCCATAGGTGCATAAAGCAGTTTCCAAAACTGTCTAGGAGCTCATGAATTGGAAAAATCAATTAGGAAAGATAATAGTGGATGGAAGGAAAACTCATACATGATTTTCATAGGAGAAAAGAGTGGAGGATGTGGAGGACAAAAAACAAGTTAACTTTACCTAGTCAAACTTTCCCAATTGCCTTAAAACACTGAAAAAGCAGGCAATAAAGCAGAAAAAGCAGACATGCACTAGGGAGGCCAGGAATAAAGTAGATTTAATTCCAGGAGGTTTCCTAAGTGCTCCATGACTCAAAATTAGCAAGTTTTACCACTATGGATGTGTAGATGACAACTTGCATAAGGTGGAATATGGAAACTAGGAAAATAAGACAAAAATGGATTAATTAATGTCTAAGGTAGATAACTATGGGTTGATTATTCTAGCACTTCAAATTAGATAAAGAATTCACAGATATGATATATAGTCAAACATTCAATGGACAAATGGCCCAGATTATCAACAATGTGTAAAAGATAGGACCAGTGCCTATGGAGTCAACTTATCAGAGATGCTTCGAGTGTAAATATGTGAATCCCAAAAGATGCTAGTAAATGTTAGGTTTTGCAAGTGCTCTTGGTATGTTTTAAGAGTTTTTACTTGTGATCTTTACTTATGGTAACTAGATGTCCTAACCCGTAATACCTTCAGTGGCTCCGTTCGAAGACATGACGGACCTGTCTGGGGTCAAAGGTAAGTGTTCAATAACTTAACTACCAGTGCCCATATTAGGTAGCTTGACGCCCACACTTGGAATTTTCCCACATGCCTCAATATTTATCGAACAACACCGATGCGTTGGTTATGGGGAAACTTGTTAGTTAAGTTCCTCTTGTGGGGTTTAGAGATCCAAAGCTATTTCTGGGTATTTTGATCTAAGATCAGTCAGAGCATACTCTAGGAAGGAGGAAAGGTGGTTAATTAATTAAAGGGGTGTGAGTTGTGAATTTTATTAAAAAATTCCGACAGAGAGCGCTCTTGACCTCATCTTATGACCGTGGTTCAAGAGACTTAGCTATTCTATATGAAGCTAATGTAGGGATTATGCAAATCTAAAATGCTCTCCGATAGAGATTGCACTTGACTTGTGTTTCTGCAAGTTCAAGAGTCTTACTTATGGATTATTAATTGATTAAACAAGCACAAGATGATATTAGTTTCTTAAACTCTCTGATAGAGAGCAATATTGATCCACCTTATGGTGAGATTCAAGAGATTTAAGTAGTTGATTAACTTAGAAAGATAAACAATTAAACTGAATAATCAACTTAGCAATGATGAATTAACAATTAATGATCTAAGCATGAGATGTAATGAATGATGAAAACTAGCACTAATCAAAGCATGCACACAACACAAGCCTCCCCAAAAGGGGGAGGAAGAGAGTGGGGACTTAAAAACCCCACTCAAATAAAGATCTTTTATTAAACTTTATACAATGTGCCTTAAGGAACTTGATCCTTGAAAGGAATTTTCAAATAAAGGTAAAATAAATCTACAAATATTGTAACTTGTAAAATGGAGAGTTCCTTGTATTTTCACTTTTGAGATCTTTTATTAAACTTTGAAAAGGGAAAAGGGAAGAAGTTTGAAGAGAGTAAAAAAGAACAAAAGGAAAGAGGGCTGAAACAATAGAAGATGAGAGAAGGAAGGAAAACAAACTAAGCAAGAATCAAAACCAAAGAAAGGGGAGAATAGGGCAGCCAACCAAGAAGCTAAGGGATGAACAAAATTGAAGAAAATGGGGCAGCGAATGGGGAAATAAGTGGCTGTCATAAAAAATGCAAACCGGGACAGCAAAAGACGAAATAAGTGGCTGTCATAAAAAAAGAAAAAAAGGACAGCGAACAAAAAGTAAAAGAAATGGCCAAAAACAAGGTTAAAGGAAGCCCAAAAACTAGGGCAAAAAGAGGCAAAAAAGGGAAGAAAGCTAGGGCACACTAGGGCTGTCCAAAAATGAGAAAAAGGGATGGTAAAAAAGGTACTAACAGGGCAGCGATGAAGAAGGGGTAAAATAAACAAAGCAAAGCGACCGGTAGAAAAGGGATTAAGAAGAGGAACAATGGGAAGTTTTTTGCAGCTTAATTCCTTAGTTTTTTGCAAGTTTTTCCGCTGAACTTGTCATGGAGAGAGAAAAAACCAGTGAGCTATTTACCTGCAAAATGATGGGTTAAATAATAGAATATACTACAAAAATACACCTAGCATTTGAGAAAAATATATGAACTTTTTGCTCCTTCAAATACCAACTAGATCTAAGAGAAAGAACACTTCCTAGATCTAGAAATGGAAGCAAGTAGATGCAAAAGATTTACTTTATATATCAAGATACTACTTGCAATATAAAGTAAAATAACGAGAAAATTTGACTTTAGGGTGAATGGAGAAGATGAACCACTTGGATCTTGAATCCCTGAAATCACTTTGGATCCCAATGGCATGGAACTACTAGGTACATATGCTTTTCTCCAAGAAGAGTAGATGCAACTTAGCTCATCCTCTTACTTGCTACAATGAAGTGATATGCAAAATAATATTATACACTTGGCAACATGGGGGTTAAAACATGCATTATTTACTAATCAAATCTCAAAAGCATGAAATACAGCTGAATAAAACAATGCTCTTTGAGGGTTTTGAAAGTAAATGAAATAAACAAGTAACTTGAAGCTACAAATACCTATTCCTACGTGATTATAGAAGCCCTCTAAAGCATGTATTAATAACCACACATTATCAAAAGTAAATAAACTAGAACAATTTCACCTCATTAGTAGGAACATATGCACCCAGGATCCACACAACATGAGCCTCCAAAGACTTTCTTTATTACAAAATAGGTTGCATAAGAGCAACAAGCATTACAATATTTTAGCAGAGGTTCGTTACATCAATCGTCCACCCTGATAGAGCTGAAAGAGCCTCTATTTATACAATGAGAGAGTGCTAAAATGCTAAAACCAAACCTTAAACCGTAACCATCCTGGCCACCAAACAGAGGTCCAAACCTAAATTAGAGAATCGAGCGTGAGGGCAGACCTCCACCCAGGCAAGGTGCCCCCACTCCAACCCTAAACACTGAAATCCACCCATAGATGATCCCACACGTGTGGAAGGCACCCTCAGGAGAGAGAGGGGCATGAGCCGCTGAAGGAGGCACTCTGTTGCATGGGAAAGCTACCTGCTAGGTATGGAAACCTACTTTGTTAGGTTTTGGAAGCCTACTAATGGTGTAAGCTTCAGTCTTCACCTCGATCAAATCACCGGAACAATGAGAGCTCTCCATCTCATCTTTAGCTGGAGATGACATGTCTGATAACTGATAATAAATTAATTACTCTCTTAATGATGACTGAAGCTGAGTTATGATAAATCCAATCATCATAAGTACTCCATGAGATGTCATTTAGCCTTTTATTTTACTGAATTTGGATTAATTTGGAGAGTTTTATTCTCTCCAAAATAATAATTTTTTAATAAAAATTCATTTCTTTACTCAAAACTGACTTTTTTGAGAAAAGAGACATTATGTGTTCGATTGTTGATCTGAAAGTTGGTTCTGACTGGCTGGCTGATCAAGAATGATTTTTGACTTAAGGTTAGAGCCATCAATCACTAAATTCAGAGTTTGGATGACTGACTTACCATGAGCGGGGTTTTTCCATTTAATTTATGGAAAAATTAACCCAAAAAACTTAGGAAAACTAATTAAAATAAAAAAATAAAAAAATAATTTTTCACTATTCGAAAAAAGATTTTTTCGAAATTTTTTTGTGTCCGGATGACTTAGGACATGACCATGATCTATCTAAATAATGTCTAGTAGGCTTGTAACACTTAGTTGGGCTCTAATAAACCCCCAAGGCCCAGAATTCAATATCGGGCATTCCAGCTTTGGAGGAAGCGGGAGAAAACCTCGTCAATTATACTCGGCTGAAGGAAAAGCATAATTGTCAGGGGAAAAAAACTCCCTGGAATACCTTATTTGAGATTCTACATATCAGGAGACCAAACCACTCAAAAATACACTACTAGCACATTTTATTACAAACCCCGCGGGACCATGGTCAAAACTATTGAAATAAAAAACTGGCTAGCCAATATTGGCTAGACATGCAGACGGATCAACTGATACATTGGAATCAGACTTTGAACAAGTCTGTCAACCTGTGGCTCCTCAAGTAACCCAACTATGGTACAAAAAGTTGGATAACACACTGATAATAAAAAAACATTGGGAAAACAAAATGGATTAGAAAATCTAAAACCAATTGTAATTTATTAGTGAATCATTGAATATTGGGAACCCACCAGAATGAAAGTGGTCTCGATAAGAAAAACAATATTGAATCAAAGTTTGGGAGATCAAAGGACTCTACATAGATTAAGGCATGTTCTAGTGTGATCGACCAAACACCACTTCTGATATTACAATGACATTGCTACTAAAATTTGTCAATATGTGTTGTATGCTGAAGCTGTCACTTTACAATATCAAGTCTAATATTCATATGCAACATGAATTTAGTTTAAAATTACATTTCTCTAAGCTATCCATGCTTATTACCATGCTTCCACCTTTATCGGAAACCCTACCATGCTCACACATGTCTTGTTTCCAGTTAGCTTAGATATTTGATTGTTGTAAAGGAAGAACTATTGTCCCACAAGTATGAAGTGAAAGAAAAACACCCTACCAACTGAGTAAAAATTATTAAAAGGAGGCCAATGAAAACTTTCTGTTCATAGGAAAATTCAATGGGCAACTAATTCATAACATTAATAAAATATGTTACATCCTATATCTAATGTTGGGAATATGTTGAAGTAAGGATTGAATTTTTCAAGTACATGTTATAGCTTAACCATTACAACTTGCCTTGGTGATCTGCTACAACAATTTTTTTAGCTAGCTGCTACAAGTTGTTTTTTTCTTGCACAACTCTCCAACACTAGGATCAGTTCCAAAAACCTATTGAGTTTGGTTTTTTGTGTCTTTTTCAGATCCCAAACATGGATTTTATGAACTTGTGGTCTCAATAAGCCCACCTCTAGCACATGATTTTTTTTCCCTCCTGTGAATCTTCCACAGTTTATGCATGAAGTGGTGCAATAGTTCATACACTTTGATCCTCCTTTAGCATGTTACATAGATTTTTTGTGGGCCTCCTTAGTTTCATCACTTCTCATATTTTTTAGGGTAGTTTTTGGCCAAACCATCTCTCTTCCAACAAGTTGAATCATATGTTGGAATCCCCCCTTCCTATATCATCATCCCATGGTATGAACATTCAAACACTATGGTTTCTCTTATGAACTACATAGACCTTGTATTGTGACCACCTTGCTACATGTGGTGTGACATCTATTTCAGCATGGATCCTTAGGGTCTTGGAATTATTACAACACGTATTTAGCTTGGATAGACCTGTCCTGCTGGGTATTTTTTGCACCTAAGACAACATTCAACATGAATACAAATCCTAACTTTCAATCCATCTTCACTCATTTTCAACACATTTTTAAATGTTTTTTTTTCTTCTAAAAAGTCGAGCACATTTTCAGATGTATCTTTTGGTGGTTCTATGTGACTGTTTTTTCTACAACATATTTGTTTCTTTTGTGTTTCAATTTGATTTTCATTTAGAGGGTATTTTGGCTGTTGTATTGAATTGGTTTTGTAAGAAAATCATATGGAGGGTAATATTTTTTGGAAAGGTAAACTTAATTTTGGTGGGATCTCTCACACTTGTGTGCCCTGTTCAATCATTCTGCTAGCTGCAATATTTTTCTAAGAATATTGTAGAATTTCCTTTTAACTTCTTCCATAGATTCTCTTATTTAAGGATAAACATTGTTTATTTCGAAACAAAAATTCATGATAAGCAGTTTTCTTCCTTGCAGCAATATGATGATCAACTTCATAATGAAATACAAACTAGGTTTTTAAACAGAAACTTGATGAAGGTTTTGATCAATATCTTAAAGAGGGTTTTAAACCAAAAATCGAACATAGTTTTGACCTAAACATAAAGCTGAATAGGATTTTGAGCAAACAGAAATTCCAATAGTGTTTTGATACAAAGAAAAATTTTAAAGAAGGTTTTGAGCCAAATATTCAAATTGCGTTATGTACCAAAAAATAAAATAAAATATCTTATTGGGCCAAGCCAAATGATCAAAGAGAGTTTTAAGACAAGCCAATATTTCGGGCCAAAATTCAAATTTCAAACAAAGATTGGAGACAAAATTCAACCAGGCACTGAACCAAATCTATATCCAAAATCATTTTGAACAGCCACAAAATTTAAGCATGGTTTCAAGAAGAGGTTCAAAGAGAGTTTCGAGACAATTTAAAATGGATTTTAGTTTAACAAAATACATGCAAATACATACTTGAATTGCATCATGTAAATAGAAAATATATTATATCCCCGTTGATATAGAGGCACTCCTTCACATTCTGAAGGATTGAATACATAACTTCACGATCAACAATATGCTGAAAAATATCTATGCCCTTTTTCTTAATATCATGTATAACCCTTAAATTCTTCAACGACACACCCTTCCTGGCGAAAATCCCTAGAAAACATGGATGCATTTTGGTGGTTGCAGAAGTCTGATCCATTCATGAAGATGCCACCTTCTTAATCCTGGAAGATGATTCAGAAGACTATGAATTGATGGGTATCATCAATACCTTCTTCAGATTCTTTTAAGAAAGACCAGTTTTGTAGGTCAGATAGCTCTAATTTTGTGAGGGTTGATTAGGAGGGTCATGGATTGGAACCGTGAACATCTTAGTCTTAAACTTAGGCACACATCAGTAGTTATCCTGGGGTTTTGTTGGGTTCACATTGGCTTCAATGTAGGGGTGAGGATAGTAGCTCCTGCACTGCGGTCTTCTTTGCATGAATTGATCCCTCAAATTGCCAAAGAATGGATTGAACCCTTCACAGGTTCTAGCCCTTCCTCATAAGCCTTCCTGGCATCCACAACCAGCTTGCACTATCAAGCTGTAACCTAACTATATACTAAAAGAGACCGTAAGAAATCACTTGGGTAATATTGATTGTGACCCATGAGAGTAAGTATTCCCACTCACCAAAATCCCTAACCTAAAAATAAAAATAAACACCCATATGTGTTTCTGAGATGATCGATGGATTCCTCATTGAAGAAAGTGTTAATTATTAGTTGATATTGATGAAAGTGGTAAGTTTCTTGAATATCCAATGGCATACCTTCCCTTTCCCTATATATACGATAAATGATATCGATCATTCATATCATATCCTTATGGAAAGGGGTTTCTCCATGATGAATCTCATGCAGTGAATCATGTCAATCAATTAAGAGTTTGTGATTGGTTAGCTTTTATAAAGACAAACAACATATGGTGGCCTAGATATTGATTATATAGATGAATAACCATATAAATAACTATGTATGGGTGTGCGTTTAATACTTTGCTGCAGAATAGGGAAGATGGAGGCAATAGCTATGAAGGTATAGGTATAGGTACAAACAAAAAGGTGATGACAACAAAGAAGGTTTCTATTTCAATCCATGCCAATGAAGAGTTTCTTTCCCATGTCAGTGGAGTAACTTATGCTATTGGAGAGTAACATAGAGTTAGAATTGTAAAGTTAAAATTTGTCCTTAAAAAAATTAAAATCTGAAGTTTACTCTTCCAATTAAGAAGGATATCATTTATATCAACATTTCAAAAGAAGAACAACATTTAAAATTTCCCATCCATATAAATTTCTCAGTTTGTTGAAATTTCTATGCTATAAAGTTCAACTCATCAATCAAAATATTGTAAATATCATAAACTATAATCACTTACTCACTCACTCACGTCGCACTCATTTCTCAATTGTGCCAGATGCTGAGTGATGACTAGCACTACGAGGAACCAACCATTGAGATGTGACTCTAAATCCCGAGTCAAGTAGGGATGCGATCTAAGGTGGGAAAATGCTTTAGTGACAACAGTTGTAAGAGTATAGAAGCTCTACTAGAAACAAAACGATCCCAAAACTTTGTGACTACTACCTATGTGAACCTGGCTACCAATGTCCATTTGTTTTTTGTCAAAATTACATTCAAATGGACGATTTGATGAGTCCTCATTTCCAAGACTTAGTTTATTGCATGAATGTCATAGAATCATGTTAACTATAAACAACACTCAATGTCATGTAACTAGGATAAAAAATGGTACAGAGGTTGATTTATGCATTGATATAGAGAGGCAGCACTATGCATACTATATGGAGAAACAATGAGTTAGAAAAACAAATTGGAGAAAAGAACTAAAATATGAAATTAATTTTTTTTTTCCTGGGAATAGTCTTCAATTTGATGGGTGGCATGATCACAATGTAATCTCCCTTCATCCTTCAGAACACTTGTGGTTTCTCACCACACGTGTCATCAGCAGTCACTAGCAAAATACGTATAAAAATGACATGTATGTACATCCTCTTCTATGCTGATCCTCATATCATATTCATAACTATGGATTATTATGCATGCACATCCTCACCTTATAATATCAATTGGGTCAAGGCATAGAGACAACCTGTTGACATGAAACAACTTGATTTTTATTTTTAATTTTTTTACTCAAATAAAAATTGTTCAGTTTCCTTATTTAATCGATTCTTGAAAGTTACTAAAGAATGACTTTAGAATCTTTGATTCTCAAGGAATTCTCAATTTGAGAAATTTTGATAAAGTTAAAATTTTTGAAGGCATCTTGATCAAACTCAATTCTTATGTAGTTAATTTATTTTAATAGTTGTTAAATTTGAATTTATATATAATAAAATTCCCATTATTCTATATTACGATTATATATTATTTATATTGGTTAATTCACAACATGTTAAAATTGTCTTTCTCAAATTGATTTAGATTATTTCACTTCTCACTTTCCACACGACTTCTTTGAATTTCCATTTAATTTTTTATAATATAATTATAAATACTAGACATAGTATTTATAATTTATTTCTTATGTTATAATATATTGTTTTGGTTAATAAATTGACCAAATTTTATATTTTTTTAACCCTAACAAATTTGATTTAACTTTTAAAATAATATGATGTTTTATAACTATGACTATGCTTTTGTATATAAATAAAAAAACCTAAATTAAGCTTAAAACAAACAATTTGATTTCTATGTGTGAAATAGGCCTAAAACTATTATTTCCACGAAATAAAATCAAAATTTTAAACACTTGGTGACTATCCTATCTTGGTTAAAAGAAAAAATTTATGACATGTCAACACTTATCGATTATGGTACAAATGGTTAATGACTAAATCAAGTGTTCATATCACAGAGATCTCATCTCATTAATAATTTGTATGAAATGTTATTATTTCCTGTTTCATATCATTATGGTCTTTCATTTCGATTTTGATGGTGGAGTAATCATGATTTTACACGAGCCTAGATGAGGGTTTCATTATGGCTATCAAACCTTGCATACATATCCCATTTCTATTCATGACCCCTTTCCCTACCCTGTCAATAGAAGAGCCAGCGGATGTAAAAATGGCTCCCTCATCCATATTTAAACTACAAGGAGCTGGGTTATTGGACATTCAGTATTTACCAATTATTTGACAAAATCAGCTGGGGAGAGATTTTCAGGTGTTTAGATGGACATAATGTGGAGGTCACTCAACTTTTCGCTATGTCTCTCAGAGAGAACGTGGCATAAATAGGGAATGTCCAATTGAAGATATCTGATAAATTCATAACAGAGGCCACAAAATTACTGCACAGAGGAGAACGATAGTTTAAGAAGAAGGATATTAATAGGAAGACGTGTAAACATTTCTTACTCCCCCTACCTGAAGGGTTTGATGATAAGTATGGATACCCTGTCAAATATCTCAAACCCCAGTGGGAATCTCTCCTGCATATGACCATCCAATATACCACTTGTGATGGAAGGTATCCTTCTCTGCATTTTTACCATTTAATATTCCTCATGAATTTTTAAGGATCAAAACTTAATTATCCCTATTATCTCCTTAATAGTTTGCAAAAAATGGCTTCCAGGGTTTATAATACTATAGGAAATGAGGACAATAGTCTTTTTCATCATGATTTAGTAAAAATATTGGTTCAACATAAGTTATATATGGTAGGTGAAAATTGGGATCAATTTTTGAATGAGAATGGCTTTGGCCATAATGAAATGTGGCCCTCTGAATGACCTAAGCTCGCCAGAAAAGAAGGCGATCCTCTGTGCATGAGTTGGATGAATTTAAATTTGATAAAAATCCTAAGGATAAAGGCATCGAAGAACTCATCTTGCCAGTAAATTTGAGAAACGATTTGGGAAGGGAAAACCCTAGGTCAATTGGTGAATCTTCTGGTAATAGGAAAATAACCTTAGATGAAAAATAATTTGAGCAAAAGTTTGCAATGTTCGTTAAATTCCCAAATGTGGATTTGAATCTTGTTAATGAATTTAATCTCAAATCAAAAAATTCATCCTCTGTTTGTGCTCATAGACTTAAACGTAGCATGGACACGATTTCTATGCCAGTGATAAGGCAACAAAATGAGAACTTACTTGTAGTTGAAGTTGAAAGTGACAATGATGTGGTTTCTCCAATTCATAAAGTTTTACCTGATAATAAACAAATTTTAACATTGAATGATCTTATAACACCTGCTGTGAAAGAAATTGATAATTCTCTTCTTAAGGAGTTTGAGTTGAAACCTTCAGTCGTTAGTGTTTCTTCACCTATTTATAATCCAACTTCTTCACAATCAAGTGAATCTTCTTAGGATAGGAATGAATAAAGTTTACAATAGGCTCTTAATAGAATTTTTGAAAGTAAAATCACTCAATTAAGAGCAGAGGTCAAAGAACATCAAACCAATGCGTTAGTTAAGGAAGAAGAAATTAAAACGCTTAGAGTAGAATTGTTAGATTGGGTAAATAGATGGAGGGAATTGAAGTTAAGGAAAGATAAATATAAATATTCCAAGAAATATGTGAGGATAACTAATGATCAATTTCTCAAGCAAGCAAAGAATCAAAAGATAAACATCTTGGAACTCAAAGCCAAATTATCTGAAGCAAGAAGAGCTATCAAGCTACATTTCACAACTTAACATCTTCTCTATTTCTGTTACTCATATTTCATTTTCTTTTTGACAGGTAATAACATGATTTAATTAGAATACCTATAGAATTGAAGATTCTATAGGCATGCTTAAAATTCATTTATTTTCTGTTACATGTGGTTGTTACAATTTTTAATGGAAATTAATGTATTTCGTAACTGGTTGTGCATGTGTACATTTTGGATGTGTTGGATAAATGAAGTCAATGTTTGGTGACAGATGGTTTATGTGACTACTAAATGCATTTTGGTTCATTGACGTAGCTGGATGTATAACAGTCATTTGAGCAATATACTTACATCATCAGATATTTGCATTTTCCAGGTGCCTTTTGGTTGAAGTGTTAGTTATGCTACTTCATCAATAGGATGACTGTAGAAACAGGTCACTCTATTTTTGTAAATAGGATCCTTAAAAATCTCCAAGTGGTTGATGAAAACCATGTATATAAGACACAAACACTTTTTGAAGGGGGGAAGCGAGCATGACTGAGAATTTTCCATATTGAAATTAATAATTTTATGTTGTTTATATTATGTTGAAGTGTGTTCATTCCATGGAAATGTGCATACAAATTTCTATAACTTGTATCATTTTGCTCTAGGTTTGAAACTTTTTATATAAATATATTTCATATTTATCTTTCTTCAGTTGTCCATATATACACTTATGGTGTGGTGTATTTGTATGTATTTTTGTAAAAGAATTACTCAAATCATTGCTTATTTCTTTGTTTGATATAGATATTAATATCTTATATCTTATTAATTTTTATTAATAAGATTGTTGCTATGATGTCATTTACACATTAATTGACGAATCAATGTATTTGTGTTTTTGCAAATATTTGATAAATCAGTTAATTATTTTTATTTCAAATATTGAAATACTAGCGTTGGTTATCTATTGATAGTTTATGATTTTAGAATGGTAAAATATTTTAATTTCATTATTTTTCAATCATAAATCTTTTATAAGTCAGAAAGTTGTTATGATTTTGATTCTAGTAAATTATTTTTCTGAATTAAAATTATTCACTTTTTGATATTGTTATCATCAATAGATTATTAACTCAGTTATTATAACTTGATCTCAGCTGAGATAGGTTAAATAGTTAAATTGCATATAAAATTATGTTAGTTCATATTTACTAGTACTATTTTAGTAGATGTTTTCACAGTTGTTAAAACAATTATATATTTAATTAGCTCTTGTTTTTCTTCTCATGAATTTTTCATTTAAAAATTAAGAAAGAAAACAAAACCATAATTGAGACTCTCTTTAAGAGAGCAGAGTTAGATAGAATAGTTAGAAATAATTCAGTAGCTTTAGTTAAAGGAAAGTTCATATTTTACAAATAGATTAGTTTAAATTAGATATTAACTTAGGATCTACGTTCACTAAGTTTAAGTGGTTGTACTCTTCTTAAAAGAGTGAAAACTTGGATAGCAGCAGGAATTTAAATATGTGAGATTTAGATAACACAAAAACACCAGGGGATGCTATAAGCAACTTGTGTGGGATGAATCTCCTCTGTTGGCATTAGGAAAAAAAACAGGCCAACAAATGGTGCTAGAAGGAGGACCTGAAAATGATTGATGGATAAAAACATAAACACTAATCCTTCAACTAGTCAAAATCCTCCATCACAACCTGAAGTTAGAAGTTCGCCATTCATAGATACTGTAACGAGCATTGTAGAACGAGAACATAATACATCACCTTCTACTCCTGAACATAATATTCGGCCTTAGAATAATCACAATGCATACTCACTAGGGATTATACTCATTTGTTTGGTCTAACACCCATAGATTATAGTTTACGTAGACAATATCAACATATTACTCAGTTGACTACAATAGATCAAGATTCAATAGAAGCTGATATTCCATAGTCAGGGACTCCAAGTCACCAAACTAGAAGTCGTCTTAGGGAATCCAGTTGAATAGGTAATGTTTGAAGTTTGATTAGGTTAGGCGGTTTTGGTGAACCACCATCTCCTCCAGAATCCCTACCTGATTTCCCAAGGTATTCTAATCATAGTAATTCTTTGGATTATGAAGAATCTAATATGACTGGAGCTACACGTGGTGGAGGAGGAGATCCACCTAACCCTCCACCGAATTCACCTCTCCCATGGCTTAGAACTAGTGTTGTGGTAGTGCCAGGTGATCAACACCCCTTACCCAAACACCCAGATTAAATCCTACCGAAGTTTAATATTGATAACAAAAAAACAACAGATGTTCATGTTGATAGGTTCATATTAGCTGTCCAAACAATGAGTGTACAACATGAGGATGTTGTTTGTCATATTTTTCCTTAAACTTTTGAAGGAAGAGCATCAACCTGGTACTTCTCTTTCGTTCAGGGGTCAACACAAAATTGGGCTAATTTTAACAAAGCCTCATCAAAATTTTTGGGGAAGACAAATCGCTCGCAACCTTATCTCTTGAGTTATTTCGAATTAAAATATAAATAAATAACAAATTAAACATTTTAATCAGAGATTTCTCACTTTGAAAAATAAAATACTTGTAGCCTCTCAACCACCTGAAGATATCATTATAGAAAAACTATGCTTTAACATTTCCAAAATAATTAGGCATGTTTGTTAGGTAGGCTAATAAAGTTACAATTTTAGAAACTTATGAAGAAGCCATTAAAGTCGTAAAAAATTCTTTGGAATATGAACTAGAAAAAATTAGCAAAACTGTTACTTTTCCTCGGAAAAAAACAGAAAGATTAGGTATAGATAAAGATAAATCTTTTGATCTAGAACAACTTCAAAATGCAATTAGATATTTAACAAATGAATTTGTTGGGTTAAAAAAGAATTCAAAAACATCTTCTTCAAGGGGATATTTTAGAAATCAGTTTAGACAAAATACTGCCAATAATTATTCAAATCCTCCTCGAGATGTAGCTGTCAATGAGAATACTTTTAATACTATTGGCACAGTATTATCTATACTCGAGTCTTATTCAAATCAAATAGTTGTTGATCAAGAAGAAGAAGAAAAATACAAGAATGAGGATGAGTCACGAGAACCACAATAATTAGTTGGTCATTTTTGGGACAACTTGGTAAAAGTTGCTCAAAGTAAATCTCCTCTTGTAGGTTAGCATGCTTATAACACACAAAGAAAAACTTCAATTGGTCACAACTGGAGCTTCTAGTTCAAATACTATTAAAGGAAACAACAATCCCCAACCTATTAAACAAGCTATTCAGAATCTACCAAAGTTAGATCTACAACATGATATAATTGAATATTTAAAGAAATTGCTTGAAAACATTAGTATGTATGATTTACTCTAGATTTACTCAATGCCTAATGGTCCTATTATCACTCTTGTAATGAGTCCAATGAATACTATTAATCATAATAGTGCAGTTGCTAATAATAATTTAAACACTGATTTGGTTCCAAATGGTAAAGGTAAAGTAGTAGCTGATAAGACTTCATTAATAGGAAAAATTTTAGAATCCACAACCTGTCCTTTCCTTCTCACATTCGAAAATTTTAACAGAAACGTTCATAATTGTATGGTCGATTCTGGAGCATCATCCAATGTCATTCCTTTATTTGTATGCATAAGGTTGAATGCAAAGTTTACTCCATGTGAAACACAAATTACACATAGTAGATCGCTCTAATGTAAAGGTGTTAGGAGAGATAAAGGATGTTTTAATTAGGATTGATAGTAATCCCTCAATTCATTAGATTATAGATACCATGGTTGCTGACATTCCTGGTTCTTATGGATTATTTTTAGGCAGAGATAGGTCTCAAAGTATAAATGGTTTCTTTGCTACATATTGGTCAACCTGATGGTTGCCCAAAAACCAATCAGATTAAGATAAGAAGAGAAAAATATTTAAGACATATAGTGATATAACTACATGATCTCGATGAACCAGTTCTTTTTTCTGATTCAATTATGGGAAATTATATGTATGAGCTTGACTTTGGTAATTTCAAAGCTGAAAATTCTCCTTTTTTCCCGTTAAAAAACAACAATCAGAAATTTTAAATGTAGTTCATATTCATCTTGATTCTTTATCTAAAAATGTTGTATATAATGTAGATAATCATGATCGTGTACATATTATATAAAGTAAAGTAATTGCAGATAATTCAAGTTGGGATTTATATTTTGATGGATCGAAATCCAAAGAGGGAGCTGGAGTTGGTTTCCTTTTAATTGATCCTAAAGGAAATAAAATTTGTAGAGCATGTAGATTAGAATTTATTGTACAAACAACATTGTAGCATATGAATCCTTAATTCAAGGTTTGAAGAAGGTAATATATTTAGAAATCAAAGTTCTGGTCTCATATGGTGATTCCAAAATTATCGTTCGACAAGTACGTAATTCAATTCACTGTATTTCGGAACATCTTCAAAATTACCAACTAGAGGTATGGAATGTTATTTGTTATTTTGAAGCATTTAATATTAATTGCATTCCTAGACTTCAAAACCAAAAAATAGTCTTGTTAGAAAATGTAGCTTCTAAATTAATTCCATCTGAAAATCTTTCACCTAACTTATTTTCAGTCGAATTTGTTTTTAGGCCATTTATTCCTGATAATATTGTTAACGAGTGTATTTTTGATGATGATGTGCATATATTGAATTTATTAACAAATGAAGATACCTTCAAGGATGCAACACTTGATAAAATCAACCATGACAAAAAATTACATGATTTTACGATAATACATGATCATTGCTTAGTAGAAAAGGCTCTAGATGAGGTAAAATTTGTTCCCAATTCTGTTGCAATATTAAAAAATCTATACAATCTTCAAGATAAATTCAATACTGTCCCAAATTGTAAGAATAACAGTTCATGTTTATCATATGAAATTGTAAATTTAGGGACAAAACAAAATCCTTAAATTGTCAACTTAGGAACATAATGCACTCATTTAGAAAAAAATAGTGTTTATTAATTTGTTTAAGGAATATAAAGACATGTTTGCATGGAAATACAATGGTCTCAATATTTTCAACCCACAATTCATGTAACACATAATCCCAATGAAACATGCCTCAAAACCTTTCTGGCAAAAACATTGGAAGATGCATCCAACTATGGAACCAACGGTTAAAAAAGAATTAAATAAGATTTTAACTGCTAAGATTATATTTCCCGTTAGGATTACTCAATGGGTAGCAAAATTGGTTCCTATTAGGAAGAAAAATGGTGACATTCGACCTTGTGTCAAGTTCCAAAATCTCATTCAATCCTCAGAAAAAGACAATTACCCAATTCCTCCCATGGAACAAATTCTTCAGAAAGTATCTGGTTCTAAGATGCTATCACTTCTTGATGGTTTCTCAGGATATAATCAAATTTTGGTTTCTCTAGATGATCAACTTAAAACAACATTTAGAAATCCATGGGGAACTTATGCTTATCGAAAAATTCCCTTTGGTTTGATTAATGTTGGAGCTACCTTCCAAAGAGAAATGGATATTGCTTTCATAGTATTTATTAATCATTCGATAGTCGTCTCTCTATATGATGTGACTGTATTTTCCAAACATCGACCTGATCACATTTTTCATATTGGAAAATTATTTGAGCGTTGTAGAAGATATGGGGTTTCTTTGAATCCTAAAAAACAATATTCGCTATAACACAAGGAATTTTTTTAGGTTGTGTGGTTTCGAAACATGGAATCATGATTGATCCTGCTCAAGCTATATTGAAAATCACTTTTCCTTTAAGCAAAAAGGCCATCCAGTCTTTCTTGGGTAAAATAATTTTCATTAGAATATTTGTTCCTAGTGTTCAGAAATTGTGCGTCCTTTACAAAACATGATTAAAAAAGATGCTATTTTCAATTGGGGAAAAATGAAAAAGAACCATTTAAGAGAATTTTAGAAGCCATTTTGCAAGCTCCTAATCATTTAAGCCCGAATTTCAGAAAGGATTTCATATTGTATACTTTTGCATTATACATATCTTATGCTGCAGTCTTGACTCACTATAATCATCAAAATTATAAAGTACCAATATCCTTTATGAGTTCAGATTTTAAAGGGGCTGAGTTGAATTATCATGAGGTCGATAAACAATTTTTTGCTGTTTTTAAAGCTATTTAAGACTTCTGTCCTTATCTTCTAAAATCCAAAACCAAAGTAATTGTTCCATTCCGTGCCAAGAAACCTATTGGTGCAAAGAGATTTAGGTTAAAAAAGATCTTGGTGGATGAAAACCCTTCAAGAATACAATCTAGAAATTAAACCTTCCACGGTAATAAAGTGACGAGGTCTCTATAAACTTTCCGCTGAAGCTGCTTACTTACCAAATGATAATTCTAAAACGAACATCGATGAAATATTACTTAAAAGGGAAATATATTTTTATCCTCCTCCTCAGGATTCTTGGTATTTTGAATTAAGGACTTTTCTTGAAACAAGAAATTATCTAGACCATTTAGAACCAAGAAAAAGAAGAGCAATTAGGTTAAAAGAATTTTATTATCAGCTGATGGATAACACCCTTTTTAGAAAGAATTCAGATGGTCTATTATTACGCTTCCTAGATAAAGATGAAATTGAAATGATTTTGAAAGAGTTACATGCTGGTTCATCAAGTGGCCATTTCATAGGAGTGACTATTGCTCATAAGATTCTTAGAGCAGGTTATTATGTCCCACTCTATTTCGAGACTCCTATGCACTTGTTAGAAAGTGTCAGGATTGTCAGACTGCTACAGGTAGACTTAAAAAACCTACTTTCCCATAGTAGAAAGACATTTCCAATGATGGGGAATTGACATAGTAGGTCCAATTAATCCACCTTAATCTTTGCAACATAAATATATCCTCACTGCAATGGATTATTTCACCCGATAGACACAAGCTTCACCTTTGCGTGTAGTAAACACTAATCAAGTTGTTCAATTCTTAGAATCTTTTATGATTACTCAGTTTGGCGTTCCTAATTCACTTTTCTTTGATAATGCCTCTTATTTTTATTCACTTGAATTAAATCAATTTTCTTTAGAAAGAGGTATAAGAATCAGGTACTCTGCAAGTTATTACCCTCAGGGTAATGGTATAGTAGAATCAACCAAGAAAAAATTGTTAAAGATTCTTAAGAAGACTATTTCTATAATCACCACAATTGGCATATAGCATTGTTTAATTCTATATGGCCAGATAGAGTGACCCATAAAGCTTCAATATGAAATTCACCTTTATTCCATGTTTATGGTACAAACGCCATCTTACCTCCTAATTAGTTTTTACCTTATCTACAATTAGCTCAATCTATCCAAGATGAAAACTATTCAGCTATGGAGAAAAGGATTAACACTTTGATAAAACTGGAAGAAGATAGAGAAAGGTCTAAACAACACTTTATAAAACATCAGCAAATTGTAAAGACCTGGTTTGATCAGACCTCATTTTCAAATAGAGATTTATAGGTCAGTGATTTAGTATTAAAATGGGATAAATCCCATGAAGAAAAGGGTGAACATACAAAATTTCAGCGTCTTTGGTTAGGTTATTTTGTCATTTCTGAGAAATCAGGTCCAAGCACTCTTCGATTACAAACTTTGGAAGCCCAGTATGAAACTTTTCCAGTAAATGGGATGATTCTTAAAAGGTATTTTTACTAACTTCATCAGACTCCTTTATCTCTATATGATCTGTCTATTTTGTAAGTAATTATACAATATTTCCTTCTTATTTTGATGAATTTCAAACTACTTTCATGTACAGTTGTATCTTGTCTTCTTTATTTGCAAATCTATTTATCTGTAAATATTTTCAAAATTTCAGAATTGATCTTCTTTATTTTTATGAAAAAATTGTTTATAATTATGAAATTGTCATAATCTTTTGATATTTTGTACATAATATTTATTAAATAGGATACTTGTAGATAAGTAAATCCTTTTTAACTATTTAACAAAAAATAAAATAATATAATCCTTTGTATCTTTCATGTACATAGTTATATCAGAAGAGGTACTTTCAAATAAATAAACCTCGTAGTTGAATTTCAATTTGAATATTTGTTTCAAATCGCTGTGATAAATTAAATCTTTCTAGATTCGCTTAGAATGTTCATATTTTCTTAAATCTATAAAGAACCTATCATAACCTGATAATATATGTGAATATGATTAGGATCATTCCTCATTATCCGTTTCTTTATAGCTGATTGATTTCCCTTTCAAAACCTTGTATTAGAAATATTTTTATCATTCATCTTTAATATATTATTTACAATTTGGAAAGTTTCTAGGTTTGTTTTATTCATAAAATTAGAAATTATAAAATAAGGAACATAAGGTCTTAGTAATGAGCTGATCGACTCATTTCCCGATGATATTGGTGAGTGACACTGTTATTTGGTTACCAAGCTCGAAAACGATTCCTTATTTTATAAGATATATATATATATATATCTTTGATTAAGATTAGGAGGTCTCATCACGAGCCGACTTGTTTATCTTTAGAAGTTCTCGTGAATGATGCTATCAAACATGGACAGTACTCTTTAATTAAACATTAAAATAAAATGAAAATAATAAATGGAACAAACTTCAGAAATTTTTCAGAGATGTAAAGTATAACATAATTTACCAATGATTTATATTAAGTTTTTTTTTTTGACAAGGAAATTTCTTAAGCTCATCTTTACTTACAGAGATAAGGAAAATCTCAAACATACTTGTAGACAGAAATTAAAATATGGTTCTAGTTAGATTGAGAATTTCAGATTGTTTTGAGCACATCATAAAGTTTATATTACATAGTGGCCTAAGATTATTTGGACAGAGATAACTGGTTCGCCTAGGTTTGTCTCCATTGTTGACAAGAAACAACTTTCCCAATTTCTTATTTTATTTTTTTACTCAAATAAAAATTGATAAGTTTCCTTCTTTAATCAATTCTTGAAAATTATTAAAGAATGACATCAGAATCTTGGATTCTGAAGGCATTCTCAATTAGGGAAATTTTGAACAAGTTATAATTTTTGAAGGCATGTTGATCTAACTCAATTCTAATGCATTTAATTTATTTTAACAACTGTTAAATTTGAATTTATATATAATCAAATTTTCATTATTCTATATTATGATTATATATTATTTATGTTGTTTAATTCATAGCATGTTAATTTTTTCTTTCTCAAATTGAATTAGATTATTTCACTTCTCACTTTCCAAATGACTTCTTTGAATTTCCATTTAAGTTTTTATAATCTAAATTTAAATAATTGACATCGTATTTAGCATTTATTTCTTATGTTATAATATATATTTTTTGGTTAATAAATTGACCAAAATTTATATTTTTTTTAACCCTAAGAAATATGATTTAACATTTAAAATAATATGATCTTTTATAGCTATGTCTAGGCTTTTGTATATAAATAAAAAACCCAAGTTAAGCTTAAAACAAACAATATGATTTCTATGTGTGAAATAATCCTAAAACTATTATTTCCATGAAATAAAATCAATATTTTAAACATTGGTGACGATCCTAGCTTGGTTAAAAGACACGAATTATGACATGCCAACACTTGTTGATTATGGTACAAATGGTTAATGACTAAATCAAGTGTTCATATCATATAGATCTCATCTCATTAATAATCTGTATGAAACATTATTATTTCCTGTTTCATATCATTATGATCTTTCATTTCGATTTTGATGGTAGAGTAATCATGATTTGACGCAAGCCTAGGTTATTTTTTTAGTTTTCAACAGAGCCAAAACATGGGTTCATTATGGATGACACACGTTGCATACCTATCCTACCTGTATTCACGACCCCTTTCCATTCCCTATCAATAGAAGAACCATTGGATGTAAAAATGGCTCCCTTATCCAGATTTCAACTAGAAGGGGTCGATTTGTTGGACATTCACCCTGATATTTCCAAGTTATTTGACAAATTGGGCTGGAGTGAGTTTTTCAGCTATTTCAGTGGACATAATGTGGAGGTCACTCGAAGTTTCTCTCTATCTCTCGGAGAGAACGTGGCACAAATAGGGAATGTATAGTTGAATATCTCTGAGAAATTCATAGCAGAGGGCACAAAATTACCACAGAGAAGAGAACAATGGTTTAAGAAGAAGGAGATAATAGGCAGAAGTGGAAACATTTCTTACTCCCCTTTCCCGAAGGGTTCGATGATAAGTATGGATACCCAGTCAAATATCTCAAACCTCAGTTGGAATCACTTCTGCATATGATCATTCGATATATCACTTGTGATTACATGTATTATTCTGTTCATTTTTACCATTTAAGATTCCTCATGGCTTTTAAAGGATCAAACCTAAATTTTCCATATTATCTCTTTAATAGTTTGCAAAAAAGGGCTTCTACGGTTCAGGATAACATAGGAAACTAGGACCATATTATTTTTCATCATGGTTTAGTAAAAATATTGGTTCAACACTAGTTATCTCTGATAGGTAAAGATTGGCATCAATTTTTTAATGAGAATGGATTTGGCCAAAATGAAATGTGGCCCTCTGAATGACCTAAGACTCGTCAAAAAAGAAGGTGATCCTCCATGCATGAGTCAGCTGAATCTAAATCTAATAAAAACACTATGTCTACAGGTGTCGAAAAACTCATCGTGTCAGCAAATTGGGTAAATGATTTGGTAGGGGAAAACCCTAGGTAAATTGGTGAAGCCTATGGTAATAGAAAACTAGCCTCAGATGCAAAATAACTTGAGAAAACATATGCAAGGTTAGTTGAATATCCAAATCTGGGTTTGATTCTTGTTAATGAAACCAAAAAATTCAACCTCTAATTGTGCTCACAGATTTACACATAGCATGGGCACGATTTCTATGCCAGCGATAAGGTAACAAAATGAGAACTTAACTGTAGTTGAAGTTGAAAGTGACAATGATGTGGTTTCTCCAATTCATGAAGTATTACCCGATAATGAAAAGAGTTTAACAATGAATGATCTTATAACACCTGCTGCTAAAGAAATTGATAATTCTCTTCTTAATGAGTCTGAGCTGAAACCTTCAGTCATTGGTGTTTCTTCACCTGTTTATAATCAAACTTCTTCATAATACAGTGACTCTTCTTAGGATAGGAATGAAGAAAGTTTACAATAGCCTAGTAACATAATTTTTGAATGTAAAATTGCTCAATTAAAAGCAGAGGTGAAAGAACATCAAACCAACACGTTAGTTAAGGAAGAATAAATTAAAACGCTCATAGTAGAATTGTTAGATTGGGTAAATAGATGGAGAGAATTGAAGTTAAGGAAATATAAATATAAAGCTGCCAAGAAATATGTGAGGATAGCTAATGAGAAATTGCTCAAGCAATAAGAGAATCAAAAGCTAAAGATATTGGAACTCAAAGTCGAAATATATGAATCAATAAGAGCTATCAAGCTACAAATCGTAAGTTAACATCTGCTCTATTTCAGTTACTCATATTTTGTTTTATTTTTGACACGTACTAAAATGATTTAATTAGCATACCTATAGAATCGAAGATTATGTAGGCATTCTTAAAATTCATTTATTTTTCATTACATGTGGTTGCTACAATATTTAATGGAAATTAATGTATTTCATAATTGGTTATGCATATGTACATTTTGGATGCGTTGGATAAATGAATCAATGTTTGCTGACAGATGGTGTGTGCGAATACTAAATGCGTTTGGGTTTGTTGAAGTAACTGGATATACAAGAGTCATTTGAGCATCATACTTACATCGTCAGATATTTGCATTTGCCAGGTGCCTTTTGGTTGAAGTGTTTGTTAGGCTACTTCATCGATAGGATGACTGTAGAAACATATCACTCTATTTTTTTAAATAGGATCCTCAAAAATCTCCAAGTGGTTGATGACAATAGTGTATATAAGACACAAGCAATTTTTGAAGGGGGGTGGCGACTATGACTAGGGATTTTACATATTGAAATTAAGACTTTTATGCTGTTTATATTCTCTTGAAGTGTGTTTATTCCACGAATATGTGCAGGCAGAGTTCTATAACTAGTATCATTTTGTTTCATTTTTGAAACTTTTTATATAAATATATTTCATATTTCATATTTAACTTTATTCAATTATCCATATATAGAATTATGATGTGATGTATTTATATGTATTTTTGTAAAAGAATTACTCAAATAATTGCTTATTTCTTTGTTTGATATAGATATTAATATCTTATATCTTTTTTTATTTATTAATAAGATTGTTGATATGATGTCATTTACACATTAATTGATGAATCAATGTATTTGAGTTTTTGCAAATATTTGATAAATCAGTTAATTATTTTTATTTCAAATATTGAAATACTAGTGTTGGTTATCTATTAATAGTTTATGATTTTAGAATGGTAAAATATTTTAATTTCATTATTTTTCAATCATAAATATTTTATAAGTCAAAAAGTTGTTATGATTTTGATTCTAGTAAATTATTTTTATGAATTAAAATTATTCACTTTTTGATATTTTTATCATCAATAGATTATTAACTTAGTTATTAAAACTTGCTCTTAGCTAAGATAGGTTAAATAGTTAAAGTGCATATAAATTTCTGTTAGTTCATATTTACTAGTACTATTTTAGTAGCTGTTAAAACAATTATATATTTAATTAGCTGTTGTTTTTCTTCTCATGAATTTTTCATTTAAAACTTAAGAAAGAAAACAAAACCATAATTAAGACTCTCTTTAAAATAGCACAATTACATAGAATAGTTAGGAATAATTTAGTAGCTTTAATTAAAGGAAAGTTCATAGTTTACAAATAGATTAGTTTAAATTATAATTTAAGTTAGGATCCACTTTCGCTAAGTTTAAGTGGTTGTATTCTTCTTAAAAGATTAAAAACCTGGATAGTAGCAGGACTATAAACCTAGAATATTCAACTAACCCAAACACACTAAAGGCTGCTATAAGCAACTTGTGTGGGTTGAATCTCCTCGGTTGGCCTTAGAAAAAAAACAGGCCAACACAACCATAAAATTTCAAATGTGTCAATACGAAAAGAGTAGGAGACAACTATAAGTATGTCTTATATTAAATTTACCATATAAGTATTTAATTGACACTATGAACTCGAATTTAACACGTTGGATTTTTGTGATTTTCTTATCACTCCATACCAGTGTGATTACAAGGCACTCTTTGAAGGAGAAGTTTGTCATTTTACGCCTTCTTTCTCATTATCATACCTTTCGGTAATAGTGGCCTACATCAGCATGGAAAAAAGTCTCAACATAGAGGTAGATACATTAATTTTTTTGGAGCCTCAAGATCTTAATTATTCACACCTATAGCTTTCTCAAATGTAACCATTAACAAAATTCTTTAGTGTTATGGTTCAATTTAAAAGGCAAGTTGTTGAGACTTAGACATGCAAAAAATTGCAAGGCTCCAGTTGACTTAGGATTTATTCCATTACCCCTCTAGAAATGGAAGGTAGATGGTATATCTCAACATAATTTTCTTTTCCACTAGGATGTTTTAAGGAGTTTTTTATACGAATGCCTAGTTTCCAACAAAGCTTTAGTTTATGAATTTAGGCTTGATGATAGAAAAATCTAGGATAACTCCTTTTTACTTTAGCATAAATTCAAAGAACATCTACATGGTATTCACACAATCATTTGTGGTTGTGTTTTGAGAAAATTGAATAAAATGGAAAGGTTGCAAATGGATAAGACCGAATGAACTAATTTGAAATGAATGTAACAACTATTTTTCATGAAGAGACTCACAAATATTGAATTAGATCATGAAAATGCTGAGGCTTCTAATGATTTAAAATATTACAAGGTGGAGCACGAGGGAATACCCGAAGGACCCTTAAGGTAAATATGAGGCAAGATGTTATGAAAGAAGCAACAATGCATAACTTTGAACACTTTTATATGTATAGAGAGAAGAAATAGATGATAACAATAAAATAACCATGAAAGGTACCATCTAGTTAATCCTCTAGTAGAAAAAACAAGGTGAGTAGTTTCTCTTAGATTGATAGAGAAGTTGAACAATTGGTTGCATGAGTGTTGATCCCAATAACTTAGTCTTTGCTGGTTACATGTATTAATTTAGGAAGTTAGTTTGGTTTTATGGGTTAGTCTCTTTCATCTTACAATTATATTAAAATGTCAAAATATTAACAGAGTTACACACACCATCTTATCATATCTTGGTTAAATGTAATTGACTATAAAATTAATACCTTATATCAAGGGGTCAACATCTCTATAACAAATAGGGAACATCCATGTCATTAGGGACAGACCCAAGTTCTGTTCAGGGGAACAAGGTAGATATCCTGAATAAGTTTTACTGTATAATTATAGACCTTGCAGGTCAATTGTAAGTTTCCATTAGACCTTTACAAACCAAATTAGAGAAATGAGAATGACAGTATCTAATCTATTTCTAATTTTGGTGAGCATTTCTAGGATAATAGTAGAAGATGCCAAAAGGTTTTGATTATAAAAAATAAATGGATTGAAAATAGTGTGCCAATTCCATCTTGAATTGATAAATGCGATTGATGCCCAAGTTCCTTGTTGATGGTTACAATTCCCCATGCATTTAAGCATCTATGATATATTCTAATGGCATGTATCTAAAGAAATAAAAAACATAAGGATTGAAGTTGTGACAAATCCAACTTAATTCTGGAACAATGAGAGGAATCCTTACTGGTATCAGAAACCTTGTTGGAGCAGCGGAGCAAAAACTAGCCATCTTGTTGATGTTCCTCAAGGAAGGACACATTTACATGCCCTAATCAATTATCCTTTCCAATGGTGCACTATCTCCATTCCTGCCTATTGAGAAGAAGAAGTCCATATTTTCCCAAAATTATAAATGTTTTCCCACGTCCCAAGTCCTTGAACACACCTAGTGAAAAAAAAAACTTCTCAAAATTTCATTAGTTAGAAATAAAAATTCTTAACAAAAACCCACCCTTGTATGCCTCATTAAGATGAAATTTATGATATCATATATTCCAATAAATGTAGAATCATGTATCATAAAAAACATAAAATCCAAAAAATAATCAAATAATTTGTCCTCAAAATATCAGAGGATTTAATAATTTAAGGATTTTATACCCCATAAAACCCTGAAATGTCTCGTTCAACTGCTCCTTTAGCCAATTTTCGATTAGAGACATTAGGACCAACATCTAGGGGCAGGAAAATATGGACATCCAGAACATATGACAGGGTTTCAAGAAAATCTTGGATTCCTTTAAGCAGGAAAATACTTTTCCTCCAAAATGCATAAAACGAATGGTGAAAAACTCAAATCAAACATCTCTCACCTAAAAACAAAGAGTTAGAATAAGATAGAGTGGGAAAAAATAATAAGATGAAAATGAAATCAACCAACTAACCCAGTTTGTAGGGCACTGACAGCTCAAAATTAGTGGCATTGATATTTGAATCTTAGTTCATACTGGAAAGCAAGAAGTTATTGGGATTCAAATCTCTATGCATAACACCTAGAGAATGGTAGGATTACACCATGCCCACAGTTGTCATAGTGAGATCAACAAACTTCCTCTCACTGTAATGTACCTTCTAAATGATCATGTAAAGGAAATCCCCACCAATGCACAACTCCATGACGAGATGAACAAAGGACACATCTTGTATGCCCCCTTTATGGTAACCACATTGGGATGTCTCGCTAGATGGTGCATTATATGAATCACCCTCCTCACATCCTCCACATCCTTGATGGAAATAATGTTCTTCTTGGAATTAGATTTGCAGGCATAATCCTTATCGGTTCCGTTCTCGATAAAAAAATAAATTATACCAAACTAAATTTGGACCATTCTCCTTCCCAATGTGTACAAATCCCTAATGTGCTTCGTCTTGTGCTGTAAAACACATGTAGTGTGTGATAGGGAGCTCTCTCCAAATTTCTTATGTTATTTTGGGGGATAATGTCGAATGATTGGGAATGAAAAAAGTACTACGTGGCTTAGAATAATATTGAGATGTTGTATAAGAAGAGGAACCTTCTAAATATGGTATTTAAACTATAAATCCATAGTCACCTTGATAGTAGACCTCAATATTGAGGTTAAACAAATATTTTCAAGATTCAATCAAATATTATGGTGAAATCATTTAACTCAATGGGAATTACACCTAAAGGAAGGGTTGTCCTCAAAATTGATACAAAGGTTCTGGTGTATGTGGAGGCAATAAGTAGTAGTAGCCAAAATTACCATCTCTAAAGCAAGGGTAACAAAGTTATAGTGCATATTTAACGACAATACCAAAGTTTCCCTACCAATAATCAAGAGGAAAACCAAGAATATACATCTAGATAGGGAGTACGAAAGATAACATTTCAATGTAAAAGTGGAATTCTTGTTATTATGGCTGAATAAATAAGTCAACTAGGAGACCATTGAGAATGACACTCTTTGTTGATTTTAGAGATAAATTCAAGGTAAAAATATCCTTATCAGTATAAGGGTGAATCACCATGATGTCTCATAGGAATGAACCCGAATGACCAATAATAGATACATTTAAGTTTATAGTTATCATAATAATATATTTATCATTTAATGTCTTCGTAACTTACATTACCCTTACACATCAATGCATCGAATAGGTTGTAGTCCTCCTTGACCTTAGAGGGAAATTTTAAAACCATGTCCGAAGGTGGACTTATCAATCTAGATAGAAAATAAGGAGGGATTCTTAAATTTCAACTTAAAGTCCAAAAGTGTAGCTTCGAAGGAGATGTTCTTCTCAAGTCATAATCCTCCATCAAGGCCATTAGAAGGAGGGTCCCTAATGGAAACATAAACATTTTAGGGATGGAACTAGCTTTGGTTATGTTATGCATGAAGAAAAAATAACATCTTAGAACACAAAAAATGGGTTTCTTTAGGTTATGATTAAAAGAAATTTGGATCATTTGTTGATAGTATAACTACCATAGTCATTAAAGGTTTAAGTTGAGTTAGTTTCAAAACACTATCTTGGTATCCTAAAAGTGACCTTTAATATGGCTTTCAAATTTGGTCAGATTCGAGATAGTGAAATTGAAAGAGAAGAATACCAAGAGATAAAAGGGACATATAAGCAGCCCTATAGAATATCTAACGAGAGAGTAAGGGACAATGAAAAAGTGTAATTTGGGTGTTAGTTATGATTTGATTTTTTTTATTAGTAACACATTTATTTATATTATATTGATAAAAAAGTATGTTTAGGATATGCTTAGGTTGTAAGGTAAAGAAGAATTTGTAACTACATATTAATGTAGCATGGGGTTCATATTAGAATTTGAATGCCATTCAAATCTTCAAAGAGATAGTTCTAATAATGTTTGCAGCAAAATAATGGAGAATGAAGATATAAACTGAACAAAACAAAACACACAGGAAACGAACAAGTATTGCTCAGGAATTTACAATATCATTCACAATAATAAATCCAATGTAAAATAGGTGACAAATAGGAAGAATTCGAATGTAGTAGGTAGCAATTCGAATCTACCAAATGGATCTGGATGTATCTAATTGAATCTCTAACTCATGGTCTCTCAATCAATATTGGAGTCCAACAGATCAACTCCCTGATTTCCAATAACTCAATCAATCAGTGTAATCTAGTTAAATTATCCATGCATTTCTAGTGATAGCTAACTATTTGTGAAGTAATTGAATGTAAATGGGGGCTAACTAAGACTAACTAGTTCCAACTCCACCTAACTGATGGAGGTTGGTGCCGAGACTCCTAGATGCTCCTAAAAGGTAAGGATTGGTCTAGGAGGCACCCAAACAGATGCATGCACATGTAGTAGGTGGAATTTAACCTCTAGCAGTGTTCCCCAGACTCTAGTAATTGATCTAGGTGGCCCCATTATGCCAAGTGGACCCAATGGTACTAGTGGACCCAAATGATGAATTAAGGTTCCTAGGTTAAGCAAATATAATCTAATAGACAGTATGGTCAAGGGAGGATTAATAATACTAACACTTCATAAATCCCATAATAAAACCAATGAATTTTATAAATACTAAAAAAAGGATAAAAATAGTACATTGATCTATACAATTTAGTTATATTTTTATCTTGGTGCAAGCACCACACACATCCAAAATTGTTTCTTACAAATTTTTTATATGTGATTTTTAAAGCAGTTTAAATATAGCTATTTCTATCATACACGTACTATAGCTATTTCTATCATACACGTACTATATCAAGAAGTCATTGAACGAAAAACAATATATGATACTCTCTTCCTTTGTATTATTACTTATCATTATCTTTCTATTACCCAAAAATTCTTATAGAAGGTACATTGTTTCATTAATGCCATGATCCTTTGTTGATGCAATGATGTTTATACCATTTGTCATCCCTAGCTGCAAACTTATCTTTGTATTTGGAGATCCACATGATCTTAATGGGATTTCTGAGCGGTACTATGGTTTATAGTTTATTTCCACTTGAAGGTCAAACACTGTATTTTACTTATAAGTATAAAAATCATACACTTGAAATCATCAATAGAATTGTTTATGAGGTATTGTTGTCAGATCATTTTGTTTAAGATAGAATTGTTTGGATTAATTTAGGATTCAGATAAGATACACTAATATTAAAATTCCTAGTTTAGAGGTTCGTGTAAATTATTTTGAACAATATGGTCACAGTTTTGGATTTATGAGATAAGAAAACTATAACTATTAATGCTGTCCACAAAGTTCATTTATTTCCTTAGTGTAGCAATCTTTACTTGATGGCTAATAATTGGTATTGAATTGCTTGGAAGATATGCTTTAATAAGAGTGGGAGGTATAGACATCTATAATGTTGTTTGAGGGATATATATGCCATGTACAAGTAGATCAACTCCTTGAACTAGTGAACCCGAGTATCAATGTTGTCACCTTGGATTTTAAGAGTTACTTTCGAAATTTTGGATTTACATATGAATATGTGCCTAACTACATGTTTTGTTGTAATGACATTTTGAAATATATTTCTATGACCATATGATGTTTTATGATTTGAGGAGGTAAAAATATGAGTTGGATTTTATTCTTATTTTCTATTGAATTCCTCTGTCTCTATGCCTTAGACTTCAATTTCATTTTTAATCTCTTTTTTATCTTCATGATGCCTTTCTCATATTATTTTTCTAGTTTTATTATTATTATTATAATATATATATATATATGAGAAACAAAATTTAGAATTGAACATAATACATGGCTATAACCAAAAATTTAAATTTGAAAGATGTTTTTTATAATTTCTGCATTTTTTGTTTTTGTTTTTAAAGTGAATATATTTTATTTATTTGTAAAATCAATATTATAAACCTTTAATTTGCATTACCACATTACCCCATCATAGGTATCTAATTTAGTTTTATTTAAAGTATGTTTAATCTTAAAGTGATAATAAAGATGTTAATCCTACCATTAGTGTAGGAAATGTAAATCAAATGTGAATAAAATTGTTATGAATACTTATAAATGAAGTTCCACACCTTTGAGATGAAGGGATGACATGGCTGGGTTTATGATTTTCAATGTACAATGTATTTTATTTTAAAATGTCCTTAAGTGGTATGGATCTCACATGTTCACTTTTTCCTCAAAATATTTCAATCTAGTCATCCACTTACAATTACCATCATTTTAAATTTTCAAATTGCATTAAATTCCATGTCATTATGTTTTATAAAAATTAACAAAAAAATGTGGAAAGAACTTGGTAGGAACTTACATGATAATGCCAACAAAGAGAATTCACATAGTTCTAAGAAGTGTGTCCTAGATTTCCAAGATGCATTTCACTCAAAGTGACCATCATATCCCGATAACATGACAAAGATTACCTTCGAAGGACCTCTATGGTTTCCAAGGGATAGAAGGATGTATCACGAGACCCATAGACAAATATTATGGTACAATACCCTAGATTTTGCAGGCATTAAACCACATCAAAATCACCAAGAACCATATCTAGTATTCGAAACTTCAAAATGAGAACCATATCCCACTTGTAGGTCAAAGATTCCCCATAAAGGGCCAATGTGGTTGTTTGAGACCCCACACTTGGACCATGAGATCCATACTAAAATGATATGATATAAGATCCTATATTTTTCCTTATACCATGGAATGGTCGTCAAGATACTTCATTCAAAATCCCAAGTTCAAGTGTGTGTGGTGATTTTATTATATCCTGAAGAGGACTTATCAATATACATAATTCAATTAAGTTCTAGGGAACTTATATTTTTAATAAAATATTTCCAAAAATTATTGTGGGAGAGGCACACACCACCCAACCTTAGGAAATATTGCAATCAATAATATCTCAATGTAGATGTAATCCCTAATTGATGCTATTACATTACAAAGACATGGGTTCAATCTCAGACTCCAAGCCATATTCGAGGTAGTCTCCCTAGTTTAAAAATGTCAGTATCCACAAGGTTGTACCCTCCTTGTGGTATCTCCTCTCTCTACAGCTTTAGATTTTGTTCTATTGAATAATAATCCCCTCCATGAGGAATCCCCCACCATGTCTTATGAACCCCCTCACATGTGTAAATTATATCTCCTTCTATTTAGGTTGCCTTGCATAGTCAACTTTGGGTTTGATCTCACTTTTATTTAACTATTACAAAATATTCACGATTTGACATGCCTTCCAAGCACATGAATAATAAAACTTGCTTTCCTTCTTATAAGACAAACAATTTCACTAGTGGAGAGTTCTCTTGAGATCCACACTATATTTACATCAAATACGACAACACTAGTCTAGGAAAAATTGGAGGAAGAAAAATGAATTATTTAAATTTCATAACTTTTAATATTTAAAATAAAGTGAAGAAATTGGCCATAATGTTAAAGCACATGCACATGTTATCCATGAATCTATCCCCAGGAGTTAACTCAAGTTGGTATGATGCAAAAATGAGATATTAATTCCCTCAAAGTTGGGAAGGTCATGAGTTCAAATCTCTTCATTCCCTTATGATTAGGCTCTGTCATCAGGGCCATTGGCTTACCACATTTACCATCCATGGATCACAAGGAAGTACTCAGAGGGTTTTCCATGAGAATTTCCTTAGAAAATAAACATTATCCATGAAGATAAATCACATGCAAATCTTGATAGAGATTAGGAAATTTCCATGCACCAATGAAAAAAAATGCCCCAAGGAGGTGAAGTATAATGGTTTTTGGAATTATACATAAGACAAGTATAATGGATTGAACAATATTTTTAAGGGTGGTTATTATAAAACCACCACTAAAAACACCTTTTTCATTTATTCCCTTTCCACTACATCCCAAAGAAATCTAATATGAAATAGGAGAGTAAAAAGTGGTCACTCAATGAAACCGCCTGGACAAGAAGGAAATATGAATCCCTACACCTTCTAAATGGTGCATAGTGGTACCATGGGATTTTTATCACACTTCATAAAATGAGAATGAAGGATTAGCCACCAACAATTAACTATAATATGTGAAGGAAAAAGGTGAGGACATTTCACATCACAATTAAGATGATAATAATTAAGATCATCAAATACACACTAAACTCAAGCACATAGTAGATTGACCTAACTTGCATACAGTACATGTGACACACCAAACTCATGCACATAATAGATGCACCAATTCTATTGCAATTTGAATTTCACTAGATTGGTGCCAATTCTATTTCAATAATTTTACAAAAAGTAAGTTAGATTTAGATGATGAAGATGAAAGATTGGAAACACTAGTTTTATATGCTTATAACTTTTAAGACTACTTACTTATACCAAAGATTTGGTTGTTGATCTTATAAAATATTGTTGTGAATAAAGATGGGACTAAAAAAAAACTCAAAGAAATGGTTTCTCTACTTATGACTTAGATATTTTCAAAAGCATGACAAGACAAAAACTTAAGGATATGATACACCCTTGGAGAGTGGTGGAAGTCCTAAAGAATCCATTTTTTACCAAGGCTAAATGCTACTAAAGGAGAGATGAGTTGGCTGTATATTTTGATCCCCTGTCAAATAATATTCCTCTACTACAAATATACGAGGATCCCTCCATATTTTTGTTGTTGTTGAGAGAGGTTCATACAATCAATTTAAAATCAAGCTTTTGAATCTTGGAATATCAATCAAATTTAAAAGGTTTCCTATGCATGGCATATGTTGTGGATTGACGCCCCACACATGGCATGTAAGGATTAGAGATAGATCCCATGGACTTAGAACCTAGGGTTTTGGACCAAATTATGCCCTTATCCCCAAGACACATATCAAGGTTTTCAAACTTTGAAATCACCACAATATCAAACTTGGAGGACAAATATTATGTATTATGGACATGTGTGAATTCTTGGGTTAAAAAACATGGCATGTGAGCCCCATAGAAATATATGTTATGGCATCGTTCCTTGTCTTTTATCCCTAGACCATGGCATGGGAATAAAGAAACCTTGGTATGTTAATTCTCAAAATGATGGACATATTTCACTCATATGCCAAATATTTCCTTTGTATGGCATGTGTGGGCGTTTGGGGTGCTACACATGACCCATGAGACCTACATGAAACCATATGAACTTAGGACCTAGAAGTTAATCTCAAACCATGTATTGGTTGTAAAAAATGATTCATGGAATTTTAAATCCCAGAATTGCCACCATATCCCACCCATAACAAAAACATTTTGTCTGTAAGTCCTATGTGATAGACTAGGGCCCTGCACAAAGTTAGGGGTCTGTTATGGGTAATTATAGGTAAATGAAGGGTAATTAGGGGTTAGCTAGTGATAATTTAGGGGTAATTTGTGGCCAATTATGGGTAATTAAGGTTCCTTTAGTGGTAATTATTGGATAATGAGTTGTGGTAATTAGAGGTTGATAAGGAGTCAATTATGGGACAATTAGGGGTTAATTAGTGGTAATTAGGGGTCAATTATGGGTTAACTAGGGGAAATTAATGGTACCTATGGATAAATTATAGGTAAGTAGGGGCCATTTAAGCCAAGGGATTAGCTAAACTAGTGGTTTTCCATGGTGTTGTGCATTTAGTTAGGTTCATGGCAACATGTGCCCATTTTGAATCCTTGTGTGTGAAGCACACTAGTCTACATTGAGTTTATTAGAGAATATGTCATCTATGAATGTTTGGAAAGATCCATTGGGTTTCTCCACAAGGTTTTCCTTAGAAAAAAGTTGGGGTAATTTATAGGTTATCAAGGGTTAATTACTGGTAAGCATGGATTATTTAGGGGTAATTAGTGGTCAAGTAGGGGTCATTTTGGTGCAATGAGTGATACTTGGGGGTAATTAGCAGTCAATTATGAGGTTAATTAGGGGTAAATTATACAATAATTAGTGGTAAATTTTAGTAGTATTTGAGAAAATAGATATTGAGAACATACCTAAAAAATATATTTAGGGGCGGTGATTCTAACACCCCCAAGTCACGAGAATTAAATGTTTGGTAGAAGTCTTAAAAAACCACCTCCAAAAGTAAAATCCTATGATTTTTATGGGGGTTTTAAAAAAACCTCCGTGAAACATATATTTAGGGGTATCCTCTTGTGACCCCTTCCCCCCTAAACCTCATGAGAATTTAACAATTCGAGGCAGACCAACTTGAAAATGTATTTATGGGAGGTTGGGGGAAGGGGGAGGGGGGGGGGGGGGNCCCCAAAATTCCAATTCTCGGGACTTTTGAGGGGGGTTTTAGAAATACCCCCTAAAGGTGGTTTTGAACGAGGTTTTTAGAATCCGCCCCAAAAAAAATCATGAGAAATAGATATTTGGGGGTGGTTGTTTTGAAACCGCCCCCAAAAGTTCAATTCTCATGATTTTTTTCGGGTGGTTTCTAAAAACCGCCTTCAAAAGCACATTTATGGGGTCTTTCTAAAGCCCACCCAAAAGTCCTGAGAATTGGACTTTTGGAGACGATTTTTTTAAAAACACCCCCAAAAGTCCAATTCTTAGGACTTTTGAGGGTTTTTTTTAAGAACTGCCCCCAAATACCTAAACAAACCTTTTTTTTTGGGGAGGGGGGGTTAGCAACCCCCCAAAGGGTTTTTTATTGCAATGTTTTTCTGTATTGATTGAGGAAAACTAGAGACCATACCAGGGATAAGTAATCAAACCTATGATTTTTTATTTTTATTTTGATTATAATATTGCAAATTTTTTATCTCACTCATTCAAGGATACAAGGTGAGAAATCCATCTTATTTCAACCCTATTTTCCTTCTTTGGTTTGTGTCTACATTTAGCAAAATTCCATTTTGATTTACAATTGATTATCTAAAATATTATTTACTTCTTTTGGATTTCTAGATCCGCCAACGCACCTGGGTTTCTTTGACAAAGCACTGGAATATCCTCGACGCCTTTTTACTACTCTCAAGGAGAACCACTGACACCCTGTTTCTAGAATCAAGAAGCACCACTGACGCTGTTCATAAGGAAGAAAAGAGTGTCAACCAACTGACGATTCCTTGGTTCCACCCTGCAGAGTGCATCGAGGAAGCACGTCTCCAACTCTAGGGTTTTCTTTTGAAATTTTTGCTTTTGTTTGGGTTTTGTCAATCCACTCTTCTGCTCATTGAAAGGTATGATAGTGTGCGTTTAGCTTGCATGTACTTTTTGAGTTCAAATCTTGGAAAGTTGTCTTAGTGAAAGCTATGAAATGGAATGGTTTTGTGTGGAAATTGATCATGCGTTTAAGGTTTTCATGATTGATATCTTAACAGATATTTCTAGATATGTAGAAAGGAAAAATAGTATGGTTCTTACACTTTTTTAGTGTGATGTATTGCATTTATTTGTCCAAAATTACATAAGAAAAAACAAATAGTTTTATTGCTTGTCTTTTATTTTATTAGATGATTAGAAGTGTTTTCTATTTGAAGTTTGATTAAGAAAAGCATAGGAATTTAGCCACTAGAGAATCTTTTCTATTTTATATTAGACATCTTTTAGCATTAGCATTGAGATGTTTTTCTTCTCTAAATGTTTTTGAAGTTTGAGGAATGAGTTGTTTGAATCGCATGGTGTTTTCATTCATTGTTCGAAAAGAAGAATCTCTCCCTTGATCTAGTTAGGATTCATCACAAATAAAATTGCATTGCATTTAGATAATTTAATCTTGCAATTACTTGACACTCCTCAAACATTTAGTAACCATCAAGGTAAAAGTGAATGGTAGCTTAAGTTAAAATTGTTAGTAATTTGAGTGACAGGTTAGAATACGTGTTACGAAATCTATAAACATATGAGTTGTCACTATTTTCCTGCACTGCATCCCATAGATCATGAGGTTCTTCGACATACCAATCGATATATCGAACGAATTTTCATGTACCCTCGAGTTATATCAAACAGTTATTCATGTACTCGATAGTATATCAGAAGGCCCCTTTTGAATGATTATGCATTACACAACACTAACGAATTTTAACTCCCATATACATTGTGTATATCGGGAGACCCTTCTAGGAACCGATACCAATTGAGAAAATCCTTTTGGCTCTCTTATTGAAGAAATACACTAAGAACAACACTCGAAGAGCTGCTACATAGATGTTGTCCAGGTAGTTTGGTATTCATGCAAGGGTACGATCCCAATCCTCCTTCTCACATCTTACTATAGGACCTTGCGGTATATCATGAGTTACGACAACTTGAAACTCCTAGTGAGGATCTGAATTTTTCATCCCCTCTTATCACTTAAGTTTTCTTATGACCTTATCTTGAGTAGATTTTTTTGTGTGTGATTTTTTTTACTAAAAATACATTAGAGTAAGAGTGGTTAGCCATATTTTGACACATATCTATCGATAAGGGTTCACTCTTTGTCAAAACCCTTAACGCAGCGATATCCTTGAGCACTGACTCAGACAGGTTTTACCCTGTCGAGCAACACATGCAGAGTATATTATGTCTCACTCGAGATGTTCAAGGGAGGACTGTCAGACCCACATTTCTATAGTAAGAAGGAGGGTTTTGTGCATCTACTATTCTACTATAACGACATTACTTCACAGATCAAGAAATGATTCATACATTCAGAAATCCACATTACCATTCGGACCAACATTATTCAGATCGTAGCATAAGAGTGGATGCATAAACAGATCTACCACCATAAAATTATTCAAGAAATGAAAGCATCACATCATTCATAAATATACATAATATTGCAGTATTCATCCACATCGCATCGCAACAAAACAAGAAAACAAGAAGAAGTAAAAAGACACAGTGTTTCACTCAAATCTCTATCATTTCATATTAACTTTGCATCAAAACACAGTTCCTCAACTCATATCTCGGATCAAAAACATATCACAGATTCTCAAAAGATCAAAAGTTAGACAAAAGAATGATCTCTAGATCATCAAGAAGCCCTTCAAAATTATGATCCTATATCTATTTATAGGATTCTTCCTTTTACAATGCATTCCAATTAAGTCAAATTCCTAACTATTTAGACCAAAATATACAAAATATGACCACAGTATACAAAATGTGGCCAAACTGCCTTGCGCGCCATCTTTCGCCTTGCACAACAACTTTGATCTTGCACAACGAATTTGGTGTTAGACAACTAATTATCTCCTAAAATGCCTGTCAACAGGCCCCCAACACAATCTTGTGGCTCATCCTCAAGCCACGTTAGCTGGAACAAGTGTACTCAATTGTCTTGGTCTTGAAATCCTCGTACTACTGCTTTACTTCTTCCACCCAAATATTTAGCTTATTGTTGATATATGCACAATCTGCCACATCCTACTTTGATGGATGATCCATAATATTAGAGAATACTTCCTTCCTATTGTCCTGCACTGTCTAGAGTGCATCCACTACCTTAAGCACCAACTACGCGCCAATATCCTGGAATTCATCCAGCTGCATTGTTTAGCACTCTTACCTTTTCGTTGCCTTTTTCACACACTGCTACAGAGCCTTCAACTACACCACTTTCATTATATGTATACCAGATTCATTATTTGAAGTGACACCCTCAGTGCATCTAAATACCCTTCAAATTCTCATAGTTTCATGTTCAGTTTCTCCAATTGCTCGTCTTGGACCACACTTCCCCAAAAATGAGTGGTCGTGTCTGTAATGGACTTAGCTTCTTTCTCTTGGTCCTCAAGCTGTGTCGTTGCATCCTTGATGGTGCTCTTGTGTGTATCAACTACCTCTGGTGGTGTACCAGGTTTGAACGGTACCTCTAAGATTGTGATGTCTTTCTTAAAGTTAGGAACTATCTGGCCTAATGTCTATGCTTTGGATGGTGCATCCAGATCCTCTTCCCTAATTGAGACTTCTTGGTAAGCATCAGAAACTGCTTTCTCCAAATTTTCCCTATCGTATCATAGTTTTTCCTTTTAAACAATGAGGTGATCGTACTCCTTCTTCAATTCAATGATCTCCTTCCTTGCTTCTTTCTCCTGCTCCTATGACCTCAAGAGGTGATCATTGATGATCTATCCTTGGTCGACCAACTCCTGACTAGCCACCATCTATAATTAGACCAATGCCGGGGTTGAAAGTTCATTTAGACCCAACGAGAGTAGCTGAAACTGTTGGAGTTGGGTATTGAAATCCTCATTGTTTTTCTCGATCACTCGTGGTGTAATATGAACACTCCTAATCCACTTCCCAGTGATGATCTCACCATCCTTTTGAAAAATGTTTTCCTCGAGAACCCTTCACAAAATTACATCAATCAAATAACTGAGGTGAGTGTTTACCTCTCCAAAACAATCAGTTATCTTTTTATTGAGCTTCTCTTCAGTCGTAGTAGTTGTTGTTGCGATATCTATAAGAATGCGGTTAGCCAATGAATCTACCATTAGTGTTGTGCTAATAGGTTTCCCCTGTTCATTCCTTTTCTTTGTTTTGGTCTCCTCATATAGGCTCTTTGCCTCTAAATCTTTCGAGGTCCTCGAGGATTCCTCTTGTGACTCTCGGTCATTATCATGCACTAGCGTTGGTTCTATAAGTGCATTTGCTGGGGGACCCACCTCATCATCTAATAGTTCCTATGCATTTACTGGCACTTTCCATTCTATCGGTGACTCAACCACTATGGAGTCCAATTTATCCTCGTTCATCTTGTATTGTGTCACCAACCATTGCTTCTGAGTTTCCCTCTCTGCTTATACATAGATAACATTAGGTCCAATAGAAAATATAACAACTTATTGATACGTCATCACCACTACTTCTATAATCCATGGAACGTTTGTGGCTACCACATGTAATGCTTCCCAATACAACCAAAACTGTATTACACATTCCTTCATTTTGTCTCCTTAGTTCAGATACCAAAGGTTCTGGTATCGTGTGCCCCTACAAACTTAGGAAGCTGTGACATCCATCCCTTGGGAGTCCTATGGTTCCATTCATGCAACGAGTGAAATCAATATGAGCAACCAACTATACATGAATGTGTGTTTTCCATCCTACACAATCATTGCATCCTCCATCAACTGGTTCAACAGAAACAACAACTAGTTCATCTACACTTCTGTAGCACACTGCTCAGTGCAGATAACTACCCTTGAGGTGCAATGGTTCGACCAATTCTTCCACACTACTTTGCTAGAAATAATATTGGCTAATATGGGAATAACCCACTAATTGATTCTTTCCACCTTGTATGCGTGCACGTTTTCCTCCAAGTCATACTTCTTCTTCATCCTTTCCGCTAATCTTTTGTCATTTTCCTTTCCTCGGAAGCATTGCGATGGGTCAGGCCCCTCCTTGGGCAGCCCCATGATTTGTGAGATCAATTCAATGGTGACTGGCACTAGTCGATCCAACCATATGTATCATCTATGAAATCATGCCAATAGTTGCTTGGTGCATGCATTTGCTTCTGTTAGTCACCCAAAATGGGGCATGCGAATAAGGCCTAACAACTTTGATTTGTCCAATCCCAACGCTCACTCATGCAGAGTGTGCACCATGGAATCCTCCTCTAGTATGGTTTGGTCCTCAAATGGCTCTATAGTACAGTTGGTAGAGGCAAGGAGATCATGGTCCTCATATTTCATATTAACTAAACACATCGCGATGTCAAAGGTGCACTTCATTCCTTTCAGAATTGCGGTCATCTTGATGGGGTATCTTTGATTCTTTGTGGGATTCCATTCCTTGGACCCAACTTTACATGGGGGAAGATACACAGGGATGTCTATGGCTATCACCCCTAGCCTTGCCGTGGAGCCCTCAAATTCCTCTGTGTTTTCTCTAGTGGAACTCCTTGTGTTTCTGTTTTTATGTTATGGATACCTGGTTCGATTGGCATCTCTTCTTTTCGGTGACTGGTGATGATCCCACCATCATAATTTCTACTTCTTATTCAATATGGATGCCGACGACTGGTGAATCCTCAAAAATATCACTCAAAATATATTATGGTGCTACCCCCTAAATTAGTTAAAACCTCTCTGTAACTCAATCAACCTCAGCCTGCAACTCACTCATAACTCTAGAACAAAATCTACGCTTCAACCTCTGCAATTCAATCTCAACAATTCAATTTTGCACAATGGTGATTTCAACCTGTGAGCCACCAATTTTTATATTGTGGGATCAAGCGTGTGAACTATTTCCCAATCGTGATGATCAAATCCTTCATTCATTTCCTAAATCTACCAGCGATCCTGCTGATCCAACAATCGAATCCGTCATTAATGTGCATCTCATCAAAGAGTGCTGTCGATTAAATGACCTAATTACTACATTTACTCTCGATTTTACTCTATCGCATCCCTATGGACGCCACAACATGATTCCATAACTGCGACCTTGAATCCTCTACTTGCGCAGCCCCTTTCTCCTGGCGTGCCATCATTCTAACTATCATCTCATGCAATATTTTTTTTCTTACACAATGCCTCAAGCATCGCATAGTGTCGTCTTGTCCTATAGGGATTCATCCTGCTACCATTCACTAAATTTGACATCATTGTACCATCTAGCTATTGCAGCTATACATCTCCTCCCTTAGTGATGATATTGATAATGTAAGAACCCAACTAGTGCATTTGCATCTTAGAGAACTGTTGTCGTACAATATCACCACGTCTCCTTGCTGAAAATGTTTTTTCTTGATATGTTGATCATGCTAGGATTTCTATCGATCCTTCTCAACGTGCTGGTGAAATTCTACAACAAAGTGGTCTTCCTCTAGCTATATGTATTGAGCTAGGCATTCTTCCAATGCTCCTTCATCGTCCATTCTTGTTGTGGATTTAATGTGCAAACGCGAAACAATGTACTCCATCAGCATGATTGCCTCTTGCCCATACATGACCTTGAATGGTGTCTTCCTCATCAACCTTTTACAGAAGTGTGATACTCCTATAAGACCACTGGAATATTCAGGTCCCAGTCATCCAGTTTGTGTTGCAATGTGGGGAACCTCCTGCAATGAACAATCAAAATCCATGATATAAAAGAAATATTGGAGTACAAAAGAGATTTTATTGATTGTGGGCCACTTCGAGGGGGAAACCTCCTTTGAGCAAGCTCAATACAAAATAACTCTTCGATACTTTTATTAGCCTCAACACATACTTATATACTGATTCTAATCTAAAAAACTATTACTCCACATGAATGTGGGATAATGCAACCTATTAACTAGAGGACTTAACAACTATTACCTACTCCCTATGAATGCGGGATAATACATCATACTAATGGGATGACTTACAAAGCATATGTCTCTGAAAAAATATACCGACAAAAGGGTTGACATGGGTTCTTAACATCCCCTCCCTCTTAGAAAAATATTTGTCTTCAAAGCTTTAGAGGTGGAAACTACTGGTGAACCTGAAGGAGCGGTTCCCATGTAGCATCCTCTAGTTGCATGCTGTGCCACTGAATTAAGACCTCTATGATGGCCCAAGAGTAAAGCTGACAAGTGCACTTATTGAGGATGGCCTCTGGTTCCAAAATGATGGAGCCTTCCATATCCAGCTCTGGTAAAATAGTTTTTGCCTTGATGTTGGTGCCAATCACTTTCTTGAGACAAGAGACATGAAAGACGGGGTGAATGTGAGAAGAATGAGGAAGTTCCAATTTATAAGCAATAGACCCAATCTTCTGAAGAACTTTATATGGCCCATAGAACTTTGGAGCCAGCTTTTGATGCCCTTTGAGTTTCAAGGAGGGTTTCTTGTAAGGATGCAAATGAAGAAAAACCATATCATCGACCTTAAAGGTGCACTCAGGACGGTGTTGAACGACTTGCTGCTTCATGTGATTTCTTGCCATGTGAAGATTCTCTTGTAGAATGTGAAGAATCTGATCACGATTGTGGAGAACCATGTCAACTACCTGAACTGGTGAACTATGGGGGGTGTATGGAAGGAGCACTGTCAGTGCCTGCCCATAAACAGCTTCATATGGAGTCATTTTAGATGCAGTATGGTAGGAAGTATTGTACCACCATTCAGTGAGAGGGAGCCACTTTTCCCATTGATGTTGTTGTTCAGAGATAAAGCAATAAAGATAAGATTCCAAGCATTTGTTGGTGACTTCAGGTTGACCATCTATTTGTGGGTGATATCCTGAACTCATTTTCAGTTTGGTTCCAGTGAGGCGAAAGAGTTCGGTCAAAAAATGACTTGTGAAAGTTGCATCATGGTCTGAGACAATGGAAGAAGGGATGCCATGAAGAAGGAATATCTGGTCCATGAAAATTTGTGTGAATGAGGAGGAAGTATATGGATGGATGAGAGCACAAAAATGACTATATTTAGAGATTCAATCAACCACAACCAAGATTACAATCTTCCCTCCAGATTTAGGGAGCCCGTTGATGAAATCCATCGAAATATCTGTCCAAATCCTTGTAGGGATGGGAAAGGGTTTGAGCAAGATGAGGAGGACTATAGTTTCACCCTTGTGGCACTGGCAGGTATCACATTCAGTAACCATTTGTTCAATTTCCCATTTCATTCCCTTCCAAAAGAAGTTACATCATGCCCACTCATACGTTTTGAGGAACCCAGAGTGCCCTGCCGCTAGAGAATCATGGAGTTCATAGAAGACAGCCTAGTGAAGATTTGTGCTCTGGGGAAGCACCAAGTGACCCTTGTATCTCAGAGAAGAACCATCCCAAGAGTAATTCGGTACAAGAGAAGGATTACTAGCCAACTATTGGATGATGTGAGATAAGGAAGAGTCATTGACATAGCCTTGCTGAACAGATTGTAACCAATTTGGAATAGAAATAGAAATAGCTGAAAGAGAAGCATGGTCATCAAATGTGTGGGAAAGAGCATCCGCCATAAGATTGTCCTTACACTTATTGTAAGTGATCTCGTATTCATAACTGATGAGTTTTCTAACCCATTTTTGTTGTGTTGGGGATGTGACTCATTGTTCTAGGAAATATTCCAGACTCTAGTGATCAGTCTTGATGCATAAATGATTCCCTAAGAGGTATGGATGCCACTTCTGTATGGCATGCAAAATAGCCATAATTTCCTTCTCATATGTAGAGGCAGCTATATTCTTACTAGACAGGGATTTGCTGGTGAATGCAATGGTATGTTCGTCTTGGAGGAGGACAACACCAAGTCCATTGTTGCAAGCATCACTCTCAATAGTGAAGGGCTTGGAAAAATCAGGCATAGCTAGAACACGCGTGGTACACATAGCTTGTTTCAGTTTCTCAAATGCACACTCAGCAGCAGGTGTCCATGCAAAAGCATCCTTTCTCAGTAGAGCTATTAATGGATTTGAAATATTCCCATAATCCTTGAAAAACTTGGGGTAGTAGCTAGTAAGTCCCAAAAAACCACGAAGGCTCTTCAAGGTCTGAGGAGGTGGCCAATTTTTCATGTCATCGATTTTGGCAGGATCGATACGAACCCCTTGTGCTGAAAAAATATGCCCGAGATACTCTACTTCCTTCTACCAAAAAACACATTTAGATTGTTTGGCATAGAGATGATGATCACAGAAAAGTTGCAGTACAAGATCCAGATGTTGGAGATGCTCAGCCTAGGTTTTACTATAGATGAGGATATCATCAAAGAAGACCAGAATGAAGTTTCACAAGTAGGGCCGAAATATTTTATTCATCAATGCTTGGAACATGGAAGGGTTATTTGTGAGGCCAAATGGCATGACCAAAAATTCATAATGGCCATCATGTGTGCAGAAATCTGTTTTAGGGATATCATCTGCATGGACCCAAATTTGGTGATACCCAGAACAAAGATCCAACTTGGAGAAAAAATGAGCACCATGGAGCTCATCCAGAATCTCATCAAAAACAGGAATTGGAAACTTATCCTTTATTGTGATGTGATTAAGTGCTCAAAAGTCGATGCAAAGGTGCCATGACCCATCTTTTTTCCAGACTAGAAGGACCGGTGAATAGAAGGAACTAGTGCTAGGACGAATAACACCTTGCTTTAGTAACTCACAAACAAGCATGTCAATTTTTGTCTTGTGGTGAAATGGGTAGTGATAGGGCCTGATGTTGGGAGGGACACTTCTAGGAAGGAGTGGAATATGATGGTCCTTGGGTCGGGAAGGTGGAAATCCCACTGGCTCAGTAAACACACATGCATATCGATCCAAAATTTGTTGGAGATCCAATGGAGTAGTTGAGACTGCTGAAGGTTTCATTTGAATGGAATGGAGTTGAGCGATGACACCATGTGAACTTTTATTAAGAATATTTTTGATGCGATGTGAACTGATGAGGCTGAGAGACCTTGGTTGTAATCCCTGCAATGTGTGTTTGATACCATTGATTGAAAACTACATCCAAAGTTCAACAAAATCCCATAAAATGGGTCCAAGTGTGCGTAACCATTGAGCGCCCAAAACCACATCACATCCTCCTAAGGGAAAGGAAAACATGTCAGAGCGCAAGTTAGAATCCCCCATAGATATGCGCACATTATGACACTTCCCTTTCGAAGGTAAGGTGCCCCCATTGGAAATCATGACTTCAAAGCTGGAGCAAGGATGGATGAAACAATCAACTTGTTTGGTGATCCTCGGGTCAATGAAATTGTGAGTGCTACCAGAATCAATGAGTATTGAAAGAGGGAGTTTTTTTAAGAACCCTCTGATCCGCATGGTTTGTGGGGTGGTGACTCTAGCTAAGGAATGGAGAGATATATTTGGTTGGTCCTCTAGAGCAGGAAGTTGTTGAATGTCACCATCATCATTTGTGGGATCCTGAGCATCATAAAAAATTTCAGGTGCAGGTGGAGAATCTACATCCAAGAGATAGAGCGTTTTCTCAACACATCTATGTCCCCGAGTGAATTTCTCGTCACAATTATAACAAAGCCCTTTTTCCAGACATTCCTGTATCCTTGCTTTAGACAAATGCTTGATAGGAGTGGTTCTAGGAGCTGGTGGATTTTGGGTTCTTTGAGGAACCATAGGTCTGAATGGAACAAGAGTGGATTTGGAGCATTGTTGAGACCGGATCTTGTCCTTTGCTAGCTTAGCCAACTCGAGGGCTTCCATCATTGTGTTGGGTCAGAATATTTTAACCTTATATCATATTGCATCCTTTAGACCACTGATAAAACAACTAAGGTAGAATGCATCATGCAATCCCTCTGTGTGATTGGCGAGTTTCTCAAATTCTGTCTGATACTCCTGCACAGTTCCAGTTTGGAGAAGTTTGGTGAGTGCTCCTATGAAGTCATCAAAAGCATTAGGACCAAATCGCTACAAGAGGAGTTGGGAAAAATATGTCCAATTTGGCTCGACATGAGCCTTGATGTACCAACAGAACCATTGAAGTGCTTCATGTTCCAAATGAAAGGATGCAAGGGGGAATTTATTGACATCAAAAGTTTTATGCATACTGAAATATTGTTCTGCCTTATAAATCCATCCATTCGGATCATCACCATTGAAGTAAGGAAAATCTAGCCTCGGCCCGCAGAAGTTGCTAAACGATGAGAACCCAATGTCTGTAGAGGAGTCAAGATGGAAGTGGTTGTTCATGGGTGAATGCTGAAGATGGAGGCCAAGAAATTTTTGATCTAGATCCTCAAGTTTGGACTTGATGGCGGTAGGTTCTTCTTCCATTTTTTTATTTGCTTCGGCGCGGGTGACAACCATAAGCAGGTTTTTTTTGTTTTGTTTTGTTTTTGTTTTTGTTTTTGTTTTTGTTTTCAGGTGATGGGTAGAAAATAAAAAATGGAGAGGGTTTTAAAAAAGGAGAATTTTTATTTGGGAAAAATTTGGGGGGCGTAATTGGGGTTTTACGGGGTTTTGGACACTTTTTTAGGGATAAGAAGCAGAAAATTTGAATTTTAGAGGTGGGATGAAGGAATTGGAAAATTTTTCAGAGAGGGACAATGAAGCAGAAATGGAAAACAAACATCATGGAAAAATTTGAAGGCAATTGGGTGAGAATTAGAGAAGTTATGAAAAACTCTAAAAATTGACAAATGTGGAATTTCGGCCTTGAGGAAGTGAAATTGGGGATAAGGTCCTCAATGAAGGAATATGCAAAATGCTATTATGGGGGTGACAGTGAAATTTCAAGGAAAATGGAGCTAAATCAATGAATATATGGTTGAAGAAATGATCTGTGGTAGTTCTAGAAGCTATGTTTTATCAACAGGAAATGGAGTAAATGATCCGTGACAATTCTAAAATTCTGCACGTTATAAACTGTCAATAGAGATGGACCCCAGGTATATTCGAATTTCTTTTGGTTCAAAGGTAGTCACTCAGCCACCAAGGCTGTCTCAAGCTTGAGTATTGGGGCAGTACCCCTCACTTCACGACGCAGGTAAAACTGCTAACAGCTTGGCAAAAAACAACAGCTCTATGGTTTTCCTCATGGATGGGAATCTAGTCAATCTAGTGGGGGTCATTGCCCTTTTCGCTTGTCAGGCCCTCTCAATGGCCATCTACTTCGGGGTTCCTGTGGTACTCCTCACAATGAGTTTTAGAGCTATTCCCAAGTACTTCCCACAGTTAAGCAGATAGGGTTTAATCCCAGTTCCAAATGAATAATATTGCTGCAATAAGAAGAACAACTATAAGGATCACAGCGCCAGGAAGCACGACATAATTTTTTTTTCCAGAAATTCCACCCAACGATCCCAAGAAAGTGCTCTGATACCAGATGTGGGGAACCTCATGCAATGAACAATCAAAATGCACGATATAACAGAAATATTGGAGCACAAAAGAGATTTTATTGATCGTGGGCCACTTCAAGGGGGAAACCTCCTTTAAGCAAGCTCAATACAAAATAACTCTTCGATGCTTTCATTAGCCTCAACACATACTTATATACTAAGTCTAATATAAAAATCTATTACTCCACATGAATGTGGGATAATGCAACCTATTAACTAGATGACTTAACAACTATTACTTACTCCCCATGAATGTGGGATAATACATCATACTANTCTAACAAAATAAAGAGAGGGGTTGACACGGGTTCTTAAAAAAATATCAATCCATAGAGTCACTCATAAATCATCAAAATGCTCAATCTCTTACTTCAGTCTCTTCTCATGCACATCTCATACAAGCCCTCCTTCTCTCTTTACAATTGCAATTCTAATCTATATATAGGCTTGTGCCTTCACATTCAAGTTCCACTTCTACTAACTTCTAATTGATTTAACCACTAATGACCTATATCCACAAAATATGGTCAACCGATACAAAAATATGCATAAAATATTCAAAAGTGGTTTATTTTCCACCCGTTGCGCTCCCTTTGACTTGCGCGGTGTTGCATGAGCTTGCGCAACCTCCATGGTGCTGTGCAACTCACTTACCCAAACTCGTGCCAATAATAATAATAATATATAACATGTAATAATTTATTAATATATAATAATATATGTATTTAAGTACAAATTATTATCAATATATATTAGTAATGTAAGTATCATAAATAAATGATAATAGATATTGTTATCGGAAATTCTCAATCAATATGTAGAAATATTGTTTCCCTAGTCTATATGGGGAAGATCTAGAATAAAAGTCACAGTGATACATCCTTTCCATAGATTATGGAACTACTTGAATACAAAGCTTTCTTACCTCAATGATGAAGGTGATCCTTTCCTTGTAATTTTCCTGCAATCAGTTGCACCTGCAAGATAATATGAAGACCAAGATACAATAGTAAAGACTACAAGATAATTCAATGATCTATACTAATGATCAAGGAGAAAAGTAATGAACAACTGATACTAACAAAAATCATTCATGGGAAATGGAAACATGTCTGTATTAACAATATAAGAGAAGAAAGACTAAAACCAAATCCTTGATGTTGAAGCTTCATTATCACAATTCCTTTGACATCACTTTCACACACACTCTACAAGCTCTAAAAATCTCACTCACAACCACACTCTTTGCCTCCTATACCAGTAGTTATTCCAGTAGCATAAAGGTTCTTTCTTGGCTCTCTTATCTCCTCTATCCACGAAGGGAATCTTATATAGATATGCCAAAGAGGGCCCAAAGGGGTTGAGATCTATTGGGAGGAAGGTGAGGAATGATCCCTAGAGGGTAGGGGTGTGAATGCCACCTAATCCAAGGAGTTGGGATAATCCTCCATGAGTAATTTCATCTATAGGGTTCTTGAAGTCTTTTCTTTTTACGTATTTGATAGCACTTATGTTCCTTGTATATGGGAAGGTTGTGCTGGCGCTCTTTGGCTTCAAGAAACAATTGTCACTTGTGCATTTTGTTATCAAGAAAGAGGTGTTAGGATAGTTTGACACCTTATGTTAGGATTCAAGGTGCGTCAGACATCCTAGAGTTGAGAAAAAAAGGCTCCTCAAAATATGGTTCAAGAGAATATTTTTTGTGTAGAAAGTCTCAAATTCAAGATCTTCTGCTGCACGGATCTCCTGGGAAACAAAATCATGTGCATGTACGTTTGTAGCTATACCAACTACTCCAATGGCACTCATCCATAAACCTGTCACTGGCATAAATAACATGAAGAAATGTAACCAACGTTTATTGGAAAAAGCAACCCCAAAAATATGGAACCAAAAGCTGTTAGCAGTGACCATGGAATAACTCTCTTCAGCTTGAGTCGGGTTAAAAGCACAAATCACTTTAGGGGATTGAGCTTAGAGACAAATTTTAGGTGTAGCAGGATTTCCCCAAAAGTATGTATCTAGAAAGATATGGTAGGTGAAATTCTTTGCTAGATGTGATATAGTATCAGAGGCAAAAGAGTGTTGAGTGTAGACTTGACATAAGACCAGATACAAACTATCTGACTCAAATCATGATTGATGACCAATACACTATAGATCCATGTATAATGAACATGTAATGGATACCAACAATACACTGTAGATACATGATTAACAAGACTCAAATGGGGACATAGCTACAGAATATACACTATAGATCTATGCAATCCTGACCCAAACCTTAGCATAGACACCAGACATACAATGTGGATCCATGCAATGACTCAAGAAATAATTCATCGCAACTTGAATATAGGCATATATTCAAGTGAATACCTAACCATTCATGGTTTTCACTCCAATCCCAAATAGTATGATTCTATCCATGTGAATAATGTCTTGATGTCGAACATGGTAGAAACCACTTGATTACTGGTCATTGATGTATATCATTAACAAGTGAGAAGGAAGTCACCATTAATGTTAATTATTCCCAAGATAATATAGTACATTCCTCCAAATGTGAATAGATAATATGAAGTCAAGCAATTGATGAAATCTTCCAATCAAAGGCCAATGATGAAAGCTTATTGTCGAAAGTGAGGAAACCTGCCATTGAGGCATTCAAGTTTCAAGGTACTTGACTGGTTTCTAAGAATAATTCTTGGATGATGTGTTGGTTTTTATGAGAATAGACTCGTCAAAGAAGTTCCATAATGTTTCCCCCATCATTGATACAAAACTTGGAACAAAATTGATTTTTAAGTGATCATGATAATGGAACAACCATAGGACTAACTTATGTATGACCAAATCGAAGGAAGGTAAAGTAACTGTAGAGGTAGATTGTAGTAAATAATCCCCTTGAACATTGAATGACACAACAATTGACTTGGAATCATTGACTCGATCGAGGTAGATACCATACTTAATGCAAAGATAGGATGATGCATTCTTTGAATTGAATCAAAGGATTTAAATGACTCATGAAAGTGGATTGACTCGATGACAAGATGAATACCAAACTATTTGTATGAAAATGTAGATAGCTTCCATGTTCAAAGGTGGACTAGGATTCCATTAATACAAATGAAAGATATTCCCCATTCCCTTAATTTGTCAATAACGATTGATGAGTACCTCTTTTCTTTTTAACGAGCTTGAAAAGAGTAACAAACGCTTGATATAGCTCATCGAATTATGATTCCAACCTCATATGTTTTATGAACCTTAGAAATGAAGGGCACATTACCAAAATGGATCCTTCAACATTCAATTTTGCGAGTCCAAAGAAGGTAAAATCAGTCGTCATTTCATATTTAGAGAGTCTCAAGTGACTAAGAAGACTACAAAACAGACTTTTTTCGTAAATTTAGCCCCCAAGATCCGAAAAAAAAATCGATGCCTAGGAGAACTCTTCAAGTCACAATGAACTAGAGTATACATTTTTCATAAGTGATTCTAACCAATTTGAAAAAGAGGTAAAATATCACTAGATAGATGACCTTTCAGGTACTTTTAAAAGCATGAAAGAATCAAGTTCGCTAGCTAATATTTTTGTATTTAAAGAGTCTGAAAAGAGCTTAAAGATGACTCCATTGGGGCTTCCTTTTTTGTCATCCATTTTAATGAATCCAAAAAAGAGGTAGAAGCACAATTGATACCGTTTCATTGAATTTTAAACAAGCATGATGAAGCTATGAAAGGTTCTCATAACTTTTTTCAACTTAAACTAGAGCGTGAAAAAATTAAAAAAAGAAGCTTGATCGGAGCCAAAAAAACCCAATAAAGCCATGAAATCTTCAAAAGCAACATTAAAACAATTTCACCATGAAAACTATAGAAAAATCATCGAAAAAACGCACATTATTTAAATATTTCACTAATTATTCCTAATTAAAAATAAATAAAAATACAAAACAGTGAACAAGTCAAAATTTCTTACCATTGTGAGTTTTACCATAGAAATACGGTGAAAATTGTGTTTGAGAGGGGAATTTGTAACGAATGTTTCTGGAGCAATGGGAATCCAATCGACAAATCATCATAATAAAGTAAGATTTATAACCCCTCCCTTCCCTTTCATGGTTGAAATTCCACTTTTATCATTTTTTGACATTTTTAGGAGAGTTTTTCCAAGGAGAAGAGCGCACCCTGGGAAATGCTCTTCTCTCTTTTGGGAGGTGATTCAGTGCACTCCCTGAAAGGGGAAAGGATTTCATGGGTGCTCTGTCATCTAGGAGATATTGTGACATCGCTCTGTTCCTATAGGGAAATAGCATCAGTGGCCGTGACTCTCCAAAAAACACAGAACTAGCCTGAAATTCAAGTTTTACCTCAATGAATGGGGTCTAATAGTTACCCTATGGATGTCCAACAAATGTTTGAATAAAAAAATTGTAATTTGGAAGGAGTGCGAGCATGAAATAGATGATTCCCAAGTGGTAAATCACTGAGTGAATCTAATGGAACTAAGGGAGTGTGGACACATTAAGTACTTCAGGGTTCCAGGAATGAGAGCCCATGTTCGTCTATTGGATCATTTGATAACGAATGTGGAACCTGAATCATAAGCATTTCCAGGTTGGGACCCATGTTCTGATGATTGATGTCGAGGAGATATACTTTATGACTGGGATATCCAGTGTAATTCTAGTATCACTCATAGGTACTAGAGGAGGGGACATGTTTATCGATGAATTTATTGATGAGTATTGTGTAGTTGAAACAAGGTCTCAAGGGGGAAAGATTTCGATAAAACATATTGTAGATCGGTCATTGAGGACTGTAGCCTTTACCATAGAGAAGGTAGTGGGTAGTATAATTTCTCATTAGACTACCCAACAACATATGTTCTATGCATTGGAAGGAATGGATCAAACCATATTCAAATGGAGTGAGGGGTTGTTGTTAAACCTCAAAGACCAGCTCATAAAGTGTCAATGAGGTGATCTGAAACAATTTGGCTACAAGGAAGTAGTAGTATCATTCTTCCTAGAGAGGGTGCCTCTATTACATCCTTAGGTTCCTCTCAATGGGTTGGAACCTAAGGATCCATGGATGTTGCGATGGGTCGAGGCTATGTCCCAACATAGATTTGGTGGAGGGACTATCGTGACCTATGGTTTCATATTTTTCTGTTTCTGACGAGGACAACTATTGATGGTAGAGGAATACACATATGTGAGTACTGACTTCAAGGCTGACCATGATATTTCATTTCCTGAGGATGACCAATGGGACGAATGAGGTAAGAAGGATACTATATCATTTTGTTTTTTGTTTTATGTCATATCTCATTTTTTAATTTTTGGTGATACTAAGACACATCATACAATTTTTCATACATTGGTCCATCAAGACCTGTAGGAGCTTCGTATATTGAAAGGAAGGGGGTGCTTAGAAATATATCCATAAAAAATGTAGAGGAAGAGGAGTATCTTGAAGAAATTTAGACAACCTCCAGAGGATGACTGTGGGGGTTCCCAACATTTCTATTGACAACCTTCCTTGGAATTATCATCACCATACAACAGTAGTGTCATGGAATTTCAGGAGGCTACTCCAAAGAGTGTCTCATGTTTTTATATGTTATCATGAGCATGAGGATTAGTCCAAAGTGACTCCTATTTTTGTATTGTATACATACTAGAAGCTTCAAATCTTTATATTTTGACCTCTTGATGTACTGGAAACTTGGTTCCATATTTTGGGTACACCGAAATCTTATGGCTTCATTTTTTATTATTGATATTGATTATATATAAAACACTCTTTGTATAGACATGTGTGTGTATTTGATGTCTTATGTGCATGAATGGATACCTATATTTGTTCACTTTTATGATATTTTTACATTTGATCAAAACTTAAAATGAACATTAAAATGAGATAAGTGCTAATCCAAAACATAATTTTCTAACGAATCATCTACTGCATTCAAATGTCTTGGGATGTGATGGTAGGATAAACACTGAAAAGAAATATCTTAAAGTTGAACTCTCTGGAACATATGAAGAATTAAGGGGTTATAGATAGTATGGACCTAGTTTAATTGATGTACAACGAACTCTGAATCTAAATAAACCCTAATATTACTCACATCACTCATGAAATATTCAGTTAACAAACCAATCACGGCATGATACTCTACAAGATTGTTCGTAGCAGGACCCAAACAAGTACATCTTGAGCTTACCAATTCATCGGTAGGAGAATATAGTACCCAAACCATTGATGTGAGATTCATGGTATAATGACTAGCACCATCCATAAATCTAGAGTAAGTGATCATATGTCCATTTAAGCACAACACTATATAAGCAGGATTACCTAAGTCACATCTTAAATTCACAACAAATTCACAATACAAACTACACACATCACTCTATAAATAATATGTACAAGATATCTATACTATATGACCTAGGCATAGTACTTCTTGAGCCTTAAATCCCATTTCGGGGCTCACCCAATGGTATTCCATTATATTGTATAAACTCATAATCTCCTTTCTCTAAGATGTGAATGACAATGTAAGGCCTATGCCACATGGATTCTAATTTTCCACCTCCCAATTTATCATGTCTCTGGTCATATGTCAGGACCAAATCACCTTTGTTTAAGAGGAAAGGTTGAATGGATCGATTGCATTGAGATTTAATTTTTCATTTATGTACCTAATTATCTAAGGTGGCATCTTGACGAGTCTCATCAAGCTTTTTCAAGTACAAGAATTGTTTTCCCTCTAAAGTGGTATTGGGTAGAAATTATATGGCAAGTTTCAAAGAAGGAATATCACATTTGATCAGGAGAGTAGCTTCTATCCCATACACCAATTGAAAAGGTGTAAAGCTGGTAAACATATTAAAGATAGTCCTATAACCCCATAATGCGGGAAACAATTGTAAATGGAAACTATACTTGGCTTGTCCTACCATCCATTGAAGCATATATTTCAACACTTTGTTGAAGGATTCAACCTAGCTATTATCCTGTGGGTAGTGGGGTGTAGAGTTATCATGATGAAAACCTAGTTAGGCACTAGTTTTAGGGTTTATAATCCTCCCTTGTTTACATATAGTTTATTATATCATTTTCCTAACTTAGGAGTAATTTGATAGAGTTTCCTACCACCATGAGGCTTGGTGCCATTGATGCCATTGGTACCATTGGTGCCACCAGTGTGCCCCATTGGTGCCATCAGTGTTCCATTTGGGTGCCATTGGTGCTAGTCCCTATAGTTTAGGAGCCACTTCTAGTGCTGCTGTCAGCCTCCATCAGTTGGTTGTAGTCGGTAGATAGTTATGATAAGTTTATCTTCATTTACATTCAGTTAGATCACATTCAGTCAGTCTAGTGCCAGTAATGAATAGATGAATGGGGAAGTGGTGCCTTTTTTAACCTACCTTATCAATTTAACTGGTTTAACTAGTTTAATTGTTTGTCAAACTGAATTAGACACATTGAGTTAGACTAGTGATCTCTGATAATGATTTAGACAGTTCTCGTTAGCCAGTCATTCAGGATTGAGTTGGTAGATTCGAATATTACAAACATGATTCGAATTATCCATTATGTAACACTATTGTATACAATTGGAATTAATGAATATTATTGTTGTAATTTACTGAGCATTTCTCATATGTTTTTGTTGAGGGCTAGAAAATCACAGGTAACAACAGTTAGGGATTCTCCCTAGTAAACCTTCCCAACTAGCCCCTACTGTTTGGTATGGGGAATCCGTACGGTTTACAGTTCGACTACCTTAGGTCAAGTAACAAAATAAAAGGTTTTACCAGTTACGGCCCGATCCACTGTATATATTTTTAGTTTTTTGAATTTAAGTATTATGTGCAAGTGCCTATCTAAAAATGCAGATTGATATAGATAACGGGGAGTGTCACAATGTGATGCACAGGTTCTTTCCTCTCGTCTTAACTCTCTTGCATCTAAATCACACACAACAAGAAACTAAAACTAACTATCTAACCTATCCCTAGGGAGAAAAATTATCAGTTATCAATGAGTAATGTGTTTCTGTGCATGAATTAAAAAAAATTACAGATAGCTGTTACTTATTTCAAAACACATGAACATTAATATATATATGAAAAACAAGATAGATGATTGTTTATGAAAACCTTCATTACTCACAGTGGAAATTTCACAGAATAAAATAGAGTGCATTCATAACATGAACATATATTCAATGAGTTAGAACGATCTCATAGTTAATGGACATAAGCTGAAAACAAAATAGTTCACATTCAACTGATCCATAGCACAACATTTGAAACATTCCACTAAGCTTTCTCCAGTAGGAAACTTGTAATTCTTTATTGCAAAAGGAAATAGTTCTTTTTACAACATACTTCTCACAAATATGTCTGGGAAAAATTCCTTTCTCTAGCGAAACTCTCCTATATTTATACCAAACAAAAAGCAAAACCTTTGGGCTTCCCTAACGTTTCAATCCCAAAAATTTTGTCTTATAGTGAGTGCTCATAATTTTATACAATATATTACATTTAAAACAAAAAATAATAGAAAACGTCATGAAGAGGGGCCCGCTTGGTCATTAATGAACTTTTCCCATGGCTGGGCCTCTACCGCTATCGATTCTGCTCAATAATCCATTGATCTTAGACCCTCACTTTCTTCTTCTCTTTTTTTCATCTCTGATTCTTCCTTTTTCTTTCTCTTGTTCGATTTTTCAACCAACTCTCTTATGTTTTGTATTTTAGATATGTCTTCTTTGCAGCAGCAGTCACCCTGTCCTATAAAAATAAATTGTATCAGTCTATTTACCTCTTCCATATGCATTCGGTAAAATAAAGTATACATAGTATTAATGCATGAAAGGAAAGCATGATAAGGCAAAGAAAATCCCGCAAGCTAGGTCTGAAAATCCTCTAAGTTCGTTTGCAGTTAAAAACACAACCCTAATAGAAAAAGTCATCATTAATCTGGATTGCATTCAAGATCATCTAACTTTTCAATAAACATGAACCACACTATCAAGAATACCAATCAGCAAATGTGAGACCCTGTACAGTGTTCTCATCATGAAATCCCCAAATCAAATAAAAATCAAAAACTCCCATCACCCATGAAATAGGGTAAAATCACACCAAATCAGCGGGAAAACCCTATCGACAGGAAAAAACACTATCACTGGACGGAATCACTAGAGGTCGGGCGAATAGTGCACTAGATAGCCATAATGGCAGAAGACATACATACTAAGGGTTCCGCGACAAAATAAAATGTTGGTGAAATAAAGCACTAAACACTGCCGTAGCAAAATTTGGAACCACTATTCAATAAACACATCGGCATCAGCGAGAGGAAGGACTATATGTAAAATGGTTAGTTCACTAAGCAGCCGCAACGGTGGAAGACATATAGACTAAGGGTTCTGCGGTCAAATAAAAACTGTCGACGATCGAAACAACTAACAACTAACTCATCAGAACCTTGAGACACAAAATACTCCACAGTGTCGATGAGACAAACAACAAGGCCTCCGAAATAGTGGAGTCGTAGAATACTAAAACTCTGACAACTTGTTGAAAACATTCCAATAGCGAAAACAAAATCATCGAAAATCAAATGGTTTGAGCAATAAAACCACAGAATCGGAGAGAATAAGAACTATTCGTCGGCATGTTCTCTATTTGCACTCCGGAATGGCGATGATATAGAACACTAATGCCCCGATTCACACATCAACAAACTTTCAATAGCGATAGGAAAAATCATTGAACAATAAAAAAAATGTTAAGTGCTGAGAAACAAAACTCCACAGTCAAAAGAATTGGCTAGATAAAAAGGATGTTTTAGATCATTCAAATTCCGAAATGAAGGAAAAAAATTGACCTCAATTCAACCTCAAAAATTTCAAATTTGTAGCAGAGGAAAAATAGAGTTCAGGAATCCAAACAATCCCAGGCAAAATAAAATCAAAAGGAGGGTCCAAAATTTAAAAAAAATTGGAAAAAAGGTTGCAGCTACTGTTAGTTTTTCATCACATTAAGCTAGCATTAAGTTAGGATCTTTTCACTGAGAGAATAACAAGCACAACAATAACATAAGAACACCACAAGAGACAAGAGACACAAAGAGTTTTGATTGGGGAAACCATAAATGGAGAAAACCCCGCAACTTCCTCAAAGATAGAATCACCACAAGATGTAAGACCCCAAAACAGTAAGATGCACTCCCAACAGCAGTAGTCTTCTAGTCCTAGTATATTTCCTTCTCCACTAGTGTGCCACACTTGAGAGAGCAAGTGATGTGTTATGCAAGTGATAAATAGCGAGACTCTCACTCTCTATTTATATTCTTCCGTTCACTTGAATTGCATTTTCACACGTAGGCTCAACCTAACAATTACTACTAGAGCCTACACCTTAATTAGTGTATAATAACTCAAGTGCCTCGAAACTGTGGGGACTTACCTAATGACTTGATATGACTTGTTTACATTATTAATCTTCCCAATCAGAACATCGGGGCATGATCACATGACTCAAATACATAATAGAAACATCCTGGAATAAACATCGGGTTACAATACATAAGAAACATAGAAGAATACATTCCGAAGTTACATAAACATCAACACTCCCTCTTAACTAGGAAGGTATTCTTTTGACACGATTTTCAGCACTGGTCTTCTTCTCTGTATCAATTGGAACATCTTCATCTTCAAGTCATCTTCGTCTTCAAGTCATATTCATCTTCAAGTCACCTGGATCTGGATCATCTCTCGATCTGGATCATCAGAGAACTGGATCTAGATCATCACTCGATCTGGATCATCATGGAACATCACCACCGGATCTAGATCATCACTCGATCTGGATCATCATCACTGGACTGGATCTGGATCATCACTCGATATGGATCTGGATCTGGATCATCTCTCGATCTGGATCATCACTACTGGATCTGGATCATCACTCGATCTGGATCTCCCGGAGTCATCATAACTGGATCTGGATCATAGCTCAATCTGGATCTCCTCTGGTCATCATCATGTGTGTACTATCTCGTCATAGGATGTTCTACAGAGCCAACCCTTTTTCATGCTGGTTGTAGGCCTATCCACCAGGTAGGTCTTCGCCCAGCACTTACATCTGACCTGCTCGTCAGAAAGGCACACCCGACACTTACATCTGATCATGTAGTAAAATACAATAACATCAGAAAGGCCCAGCACTCACATTCACCAGCATGATAAGACATCACATCACTACCATCTGTAAAATGGCTCTACACTTATATCTAACCTACTCGTCAGAATGGCACATTCATCTAGGCCGGAACACATCCTACCACAATGATGAATGACTTTCACCCAGGCCAAAGCCCCTCCTACCACAATGATGAAAGATTTTACGCATTCACCCAGGCTGGAACACATCCTACCACAATGATGAACGACTCTCACCCAGGCCGGAGCCCCTCCTACCACAATGATGAGAGATTTGTGCACTCACATATGACCTGGTAGGAACTGAATCCTCCTCCCTCGTCAGAATGGCCCCCAGTCCCTGACTGAGCTACCTGGTAACGGACCAGGCGCCTCCACTCTCCCGGAGAGTGGCAGTAGCCCTTACATCTATCCTACTCGACAGAATGGCTAGCACTCACATCTAACATGGAACGAACTAAATCCTTTAGCCATGAACAGAATGGCTCAACCCTTACATCTGACCTGCTCGTCAGAATGGCTCTCTCAGTCCCTAACTGAGTGTTCCTAGTAACTGACCAGGTGCCTCCATTCCCAGAATGGAAGTCAGCACTCATATCTCACATGGAAGGAACCAAATCCTCTCACCATGACAGAATGGCTCAGCCCTTACATCTGACCTGCTCGTCAAAATGGCTTTGGATCTCTAGCACTCATATCTAACATGGAAGGAACTGAATCCTCTCACCATGACAGAATGGCTCATCCCTTACAACTAACCATGGAAGGAACCAATCCTCTCACCATGTCAGAATGGCTCTGGGGCTCATCACTTTCTCTTGGAAGGAACCTCTATCTGTATAACACCAACTCTCTCTCTGAAGTACTCGAACTTCAGCCTATCCAATGGCTTCGTCAATACATCAGCTATCTATTCCTCCGTCGCAACATACAGGAGCTTCACTACTCCTCTCTGCACCATATCCTTGATATAGTGATACATGATCTCGATATGCTTCGACTTGTCATGGAACACTAGATTCTCTGACAACTTCACACAACTCTGGTTGTCACAATGTATACAAGTAGCATCCAACTAGAGATCAAATATATCAGACAATAGCTTTCGCAGCCATACTGCCTCACAACTAGCTGAGCAAGCTGCGACGTACTCTACTTCAGCTGTACTAAGTGCCACACAGGATTGCTTCCTGCTAAACCAAGATATCACACCTGATCCCATACTGAAGCAACATCCTGAAGTACTCTTCCTGTCAATGGCACTGCCTGCCCAATCTGAATCAACATAACCCTCCAGGTTAATCTTTTTATTCGTATCATACTTGAGCCCATAATCAACTGTACCCTTTAGGTACCTAAGAATATGCTTTGCAGCTGTCAAGTGAACACTCCTCGGATCTTTCAAGTATTGGCTCAAGGTGTTCGCAGCAAAGAAAATATCTAGTCTCGTGTTTGTCAGGTACATTAATGACCCAATCATCTGATGATACATCGTAGCATCAATCGTCTCTGATGAAGCATCACTCAATAGCTTCATGTTCGATGCCATAGGTGTGGCCATAGTCTTGCAGTTCATCATCCCAAACCTCTTCAGGATCTCTACTACATACTTCCCTTGTCCGAGGAAGATTCCATCCACACTCTGCCACACCTCCATACCTAGAACAATAGTGCATCGACACATAACAGGAGCATCACTGGTCTTCCATCTTCAACCTTGAAGCAAAGGTTGGAATCCGCTTTACTCTCAGTAAAGCCTAGAGTCATCAGTAATCTTCCCATCCTGTTGTATCATGTCGAACCTCAATATATTCTGTAGTCACTCCCTCTAAAGCGAAGCATCATACTCCCTATGTCTTCCGTACTTTATGCACTGAAAACATTCTGTACCGGAGTGACAAGTAGCTTCCTATGCTACTAGTATTCTATGTATCCATCTAGTGTATGGGCTTGCATCTTCAACCTTGTAGCAAAGGTTAAGATCTTCATCAGGCTCATCATGTATGTGTTTAGAATCTTACTGGCTGCAAATGTCTCTTCGTATTCTAGGCCTTCTTTTCGTGAGAAGCCTCGTGCTACGAATATTTGCTTTGTATCCCACGACGTTTCCATCTACTGCATGATGGAATTATGAACTTCTCTTTAGGTCTCGATACTGCACCCTGACATCATTCTTCTTGAACTGGTCTTCCCTTTCTTCTTGGTTACTTCTCCATGGTTGAAAGGTTCTGTATCAATGATGTCGCTGCATTCGTGATATTTATTCTTTGTCTTTGAATTGTCGTCACTTGCTCTTCGGAACAAGTCTTCATTCTTCTTTGCTTGTAGGCGATTATGTATGTGGTCTTTCCTACAAGTCAAATGCATTTTTATGGTTAGAAACATTTCATAAGGAATATTTATACTGGCAAGTTCTTATGCATAAATATATGATCATGTAACTACTTTAGCCAATACAACATTCATCCATATCTCACTGAAATTTTCTAGATGCCTTCCATCTCTACCAGGACAACATTGAGATTGTGCACTAATCCAATATGTCAGCAAAGAGGTTTCATTCTAGATAAGTAGCAATGGATAATTTGTATAGCACCATGAGCTACTTACCCATCACATGCATATTAGTAGTATACTGTCATTAATGCAAACTTCCTATCATGCATAATACAATAACTAAATATAAACAAATGCATAACAAAACAATGAAATGACAATTGAATGCTTATCTGTATTTGTTTCATGGGTACACTGCTTCTTGAACCTTCAGCTTCTTGTGAGTTCTCTTCCTAGAGTCTTTTGAAAGCAATCACTTTCTTTTGGCACACATTCCTCGAATGAATGAATCCTATGATCCTGGGAGGCCATTCAAAATGGCCATCACCACTTCTGCATTCTTCACTTCTTCTTTTACCACTTCAAGTTGTTCTTTGATTTGAGAGACTCTTATGACTGCATGGTCTCTTCATTCTGGATCTTCACATCCTTCAACTGGTTTCTTTAGGTCATATTCTGATTTTTATTCTTCCCTTCAAATCGCTTGAAATTATGGAAGACCTTCAACAGCTTTGCTTGCAATAGGTAGTGCTTTGTAATGCACATGTGCAAGCCTTCTATGCCAAAGCTCATTTAGCTCTACTATGTCATGCATCAAGGCTTTTTCTGGATGACACTTTAATTTTTACAAGCCTCCTTCTTGTTCTCCAATCACTACCACATTATCGATAGTCTTTCCTTTTGGCCACATGATGACTTGACCATCTATGAATGCAACCCGCATTCCTTTTGCATTAATGCTGAAATCGAGAGAAGCTTCTTCTTGAGTTCTGGAACGAACAATACTTCTTTCATTGTTAGAGACTTACCAGAGTCTAGCTTGTATGAAGATTCCCTACTACCTTTTATTGGATATTGGTAGTCATCTCCTAGTTTCATCTTGTGAGGTGATTCATGTTCTGACAGTCTTACAAAGGATTCCTTGAATCCTGTCATATGTTTGGAAGTCCCACTGTCTATAAGCCAATAATCACTTCCATGAGTAATGTTACCTGTGAGAGCTGATATTAAAACATATTCATACTCACTTGAAGAGTCTTCACTTTCATATCTGGATCTCTTTCTAGATGGTTCATCATCCTCTGCAGCATGAGCATGATGTCTTCTTTGGCCTTGACCAAGTTCTTCTTGTGAAAGGCTTCTAACCTCGTCTCCCTCTGAAACTAGAACCTCTATACTCATGTAGGTGTCCAATCCATTTTCTTCAGAGAGATCAAATACTTCTAGGCTTGGAAGTTGTCAACTTCCCCAAGCTTGTCACCAAGCTGATGTGATATATCATATTGAAATGAGAACCTCAAATGGAAATAGCAAAGGATTAGATCTTACTGATTTGAGGTGTCCGTCCTTGTCCCGGAGATTGCTGATCTAGGGTTTGTCACAAAAACCCTAATTTTCAAAACTTGGAATATTTCAAAACTAATTGGATAGATAGATAGATCTCTTCAAATGGATCTGTCCAATGTACTCCTTATCTGAAAACAGTGGAGGGAAGCTCCCGGAACAGGAAGCCCTAGATTTCCAATTTCTTCTGCAGAAATTCCTGTTACTGTTTCTGTGATATATCCGAACTTAATGATCCTCTGTGTCTGTAATTTCTCATTGAGGTAACCTCACATGTCCTTGATCCAACACCATAGGTTTCATCAGAACTAGTTTCACCATTTGGGATTTATTATCCTTTTCCCAAGGTGACCTATTACAGAACTGTTCAGAATAGAGAAGTTGTACGGCATGCCACGTGTCACTGGTTCATCTTCTGAGTTTGATATTCAGACCACCAAAATTAAATTTTGTTCCCTTTCTGTAACATTTTTAGAGATTCCATTTGGACCTCTGTATCCCAAGATATTTCAATTCTCCCCAGGTGTCCTGTTTATGGATGATTTCTGGAAGAGGTTGGAACCCTAAATTTGAGAGATCTTATCTCCCAAAATATAGTAAATCTGAGGCTGATTTTGGGATATAGTGTTCATCAGGATTTTATCTTCGGCCCCTGTAAATTTCCGCTTCTGAAACTTTGCCAATCTCAGAATATAGCGACTGTACCAAAACTTATCATTTTTAGTATTTAGGGTTTCTCCTAGCTCAGGGTCAAACTAGGGTTTGAATTTCCCGGAGTTCCACGCAACCAAATTTCTTGATCCAGGTCTCTAAGATTTGGTTTTGATGAGGAGAAAAATCCTATGTTGGTATCACTCAAAAATTTCTCTTCTGTAGAAAGCCCTAATTTCCACATCGAAACTGAAAATGCTTGAAATTGAATTCCGCATCGATAGAAAGATGCACCCTTCAATGGAGAGTCATCCTAGCATACTTTTGCTGAAAATATGTGGAGGAATATCCACAAAATAGGAAGCCCTAGTTCCTGTAGCTGCACAATGTCTTCTTCTCAGGTTTTCTCTAATACCATGTTAGTTTTTCATCACATTAAGCTAGCATTAAGTTAGGATCTTTTCTCTGAGAGAATAACAAGCACAGCAATAACATAAGCACACCACAAGAGACAAGAGACACAAAGAGTTTTGATTGGGGAAACCATAAATGGAGAAAACCCCGCAACTTCCTCAAATATAGAATCACCACAAGATGTAAGACCCCAAAACAGTAAGATGCACTCCCGACAGTAGTAGTCTTCTAGTCCCAGTATATTTCCTTCTCCACTAGTGCGCCACACTTGAGAGAGCAAGTGATGTGTTATGCAAGTGATAAATAGAGAGACTCTCACTCTCTATTTATCTTCTTCCATTCACTTGAATTGCATTTTCACACGTAGGCTCAAACTAACAATTACTACTCGAGCCTACACCTTAATTAGTGTATAATAACTCAAGTGCCACGAAACTGTGGGGACTTACCTAATGACTTGATATGACTTGTTTACATTATTAATATTCCCGATCGGAACATCAGGGCATGATCACATGACTCAAATACATAATAGAAACATCCCAGAATAAACATAGGGTTACAATACATAAGATACATAGAAGAATACATTCCGAAGTTACATATACATCAACAACTACAACAATTGGCAACTACCTAGTGAACACAGATCTTTGGACAACTTATTCTTTGAGAAACAAATTGTTTTGACAATAAATACCAACATGCTGAATTCTTCTAGATGTTTTGATTTCTCAAATGATGGATGTATGTACTTTAACCATTGATGATAGTCCAATTTAGGGATAATGGGAACCAAGATTTAAAAGTCTAGATAAATCTTTTGAGGCCAGGAATATGAATTTCATTTTTTACCTCTATCTTCGGGTAGCTCCCAGCTCGGACACCATAGGATTGTAACATATGGTAGACATAAATATTCGTTTGTTCCTCATTCCCATGCCATTTTGCACTTTTGTGCTTTTAGACTTTTTGTCCTTTCTGAGACTTCCTGCATGCCTTATTTCTGAATTTTTTTATTTAGGCTCCTCTATCCATAGTGTCCTTTTGTGTGAGAGATGTATTTAATTTTCAGCTAATGGACGGAGAAGAACTTTGGAAATCATGTACTCATATGGTTCAGTACTTTGTTTTGATACATATTACTTTCTTAGGAGTTTTTGACTCTTATTCATCTTTTGGCTTTCAATTCTTGGCATGGGATCATTTCTATATAATATACTGTTTACCATGCTTCATCTCCATGGGTCTTTGCTATCACCCCATAAGAAATTTTAAATGTGATATGGATGGAGCCTTGAAACAGTATCCAAACCTTTTGACCCTGAGTTATTTTACAACGACTAAGTAGGAATTCAATGTGTTCATAGCCATTTAGGAAAACTACTTAACTAGAAGAAGTTATTTCAAATTAATCACTAGTACATCGTCTGATAATCAAATCTTTTTAGTTTATCTAGAATCCTGATGAACTCCATGCAACCAAAAGTTGTGCTTCTTTATTAAAATCAACCAAAATCTAACTAAAAGCAAACAAAATAAAATAAATCCAAAACAACACAAAGCAATCAGTTTATTTATGTACAAGATAACCAAGAAATAAAAATCAAGCAAAATAAGGTTTGAGAACTAAAACCATTAACTGGTAAGTTCTCTTCCCACCCCTGTAGATCTTGAAACTTGTAAGTTGAGGGGCCAAGCTTGGCTGCAATCTGAAAAGGGCCTACCCATAACTGTTGAAACTTGGTGTGCTTCCCCTTTTCATCATGCGGATGGTCCAACTTAAGAACCAAATCTCCTACCTCAAATTATTTGTTTCCAGCTTTATGTTTATCAAACCAACATTTCACTACTTCCTGTTGATGCTTAAATCGTTATTTGGATTTGGACCTAGACTCTTCCTCCTTCAAAACATTGTAGATTCTAATATGCAGGATTTCGTTATTGGTACCTCTAGACTCCTGAGCTATTATTGAATAGGTAACATAATGTTGGGTCGAAGAATAACTTCTTTTCCGTAAACAAGGGTGTATGGGGACACACCTAAGGAATTATTAGGTGTGACTCTATCATCCCAAAGAGCATTAGGTAACGCTAAGTTCCAACTTCTCTAATTTTCTATCAAGGTTTTCTTTAGAATTATAATCAAATTATTATTTGTAGATTCTGCCAAACCATTTTCTTGTGGGTAATAGTTTGCAGAATAATGCAACTTAATTCCTCTTTCATTAGCAAAAGCAGTTAATCTAATAGAAGAAAAGTAAGTAGCATTATAAAAAACCAGGGAAATTGGAACACCAAACCTGGTCATGATGTGATCTTGTAAAAAATCCATGACTTCATCTTCATTCATTTTGCGTAACAAAATGGCCTCGATCCATCTGGTGAAGTAGTCAGTTGCCATCAAAATGTATTTGTGCTGCAAGGAAGAATTTCGTTTTATCTCTCCAATGATATAAATCCCCCATTGCTTGAATGGTTCTATTATCATCACAGGATTCAATGGTCCTGCTACTTTGGCTTGTCTTCCAACACACCTCTGGAAGACATCACATTTTCTGACATGGGCATGCACATCCTTGAACAATGTGGGCCAATAGTATTCGGCTCTGAGAATCCTATGGGCTGCTGTATCTCCAGAAAAATGGCCTCCAACAGGCCCATCATGTAATTATGTTATGACCTTGTTTCCATATTCTTTCTCTAAGCACCCGAGAAGAACTCCATCATAATTATTTCTGAATAATACTCCATCAATGATCTGATGTCAAGTTGATTTAAGGCATAATGCTCTTTATTGTTTGGAATTCCAATGTTCTAGAAAATATCCTTCCGAAAGGTAATGAACAAGGTCTCGGTACCAGGAATATGGAGCTGTGAATAGAGGACATACATCCACCATATGTAACTCAGCTTCATTGTCCCAACTATTTTCTTCATTGTCTTTACCTTCAGCCATTAGTTTGCACAGTCCTTTCCCTTTAACTATGGATGTTGGTTTGAATTCAGGGTCATATTATTGTAAAGCTATTACTCAGTTGCCTCTTCTTTCTCCTAATTCTTTTTGTACAAAAAGAGATCTTACAGCTAGGTGTGGAACTATTACCTTAGTCCGGTTCTTAAGTATGTATGGTCTGAATTGTTTTACCATTTTGAAAACTGCATAAGCTTATTTATTGATAGCTGGGTAATTCAATTCAGCTCCCTGCAAACCAGTGCTCATAAATGATATGGGGTACTCATCTCCCACATCTTCCTTCTGTGTAAGCACCACTTCCAATGAATCATCAGATGCAAAAGTGTACAAAATAAAATCTTTTTTGAAATTTGGAATTTTGAGAGATGGTGAATGAGCAATAGATGTCTTTATCTTACTGAATGCATTATTTTCGACTTCAATCCATTTGAATTGTACACTTTGTTTCATCATTTGCTGCAAAGGTTTGACAATTTGAGAAAAATCCGGTACAAACCTTCACACAAAATTAATCATCCCCATGAATGATTGCATACCTTTTTTGTTATGGGGTAAAGGGATTTGTTCTATGGCCATAATCCTTTCTGGTTCTATGGAGTTCCATTTTTTAGAAACAACGTGACCCAGTAGCTTTCCTTCTATAACCGCAAACACACATTTCTTAGGATTCGGTGAGATACCATATATATGACAACGCTCAAAAAATTGTTTTAGATGGAATGCATGTTCTTCTCTCTTCTTTGAGAATATTGTGACATCATCAAGATATACCACAACAGTATGGCCAATTAGACCATGGAAAGCTATATCCATGTCCCTCTGGAAAGTAGCTCTAGCATTGATGAGTCGAAAGGGCATTCTTCTGTAAGAAAACGTTCCCCACTTTGTTTTGAATGTAGTTTTAAGTATGTCCTCTTCAACTACTAATACTTGATTATAGCCAGAGAATCCATCTAATAATGAAAATAATTTAGAACCTGAAACCATCTGGAATATTTGTTCCATGGGTGGAACTGGATAGTTATCTTTATCTGAAGCACGATTGAGGTTTCTGAAATCTACACAGAGCCTGATTTCTATGGATTTTTTTATTACTAGCACCAAATTCGAAACCCATTCTGAATGTCTGACTTTGAATATAATTTTATCATCCAAGAATTTTTTCACTTCACTCTGAATTAAAGGTTCCAATTTTGGAGGCATCTTCCTCAAAGGCCGTTGATAAGGCTTGACTCCAGCTTTAATAGGGATGACATGTTATATAATCCTTGTGTCATATGTTTTAAGCTCTTCATATGTCTAGGAAAAGACATCTTTGTACTATTTGAACAAACTAATGAACTTATTTCTTTCACCCGGAGAACAACACTTTCCCAAGTTTACATATCTGGGTTCAACTTCAGTTCCCAAATTTATCATCTCAAATTGTAAGTATGAGCTATGAGTCTTGACATTTGCTGGCCTTCTGAATTTGTTGTCTAGATCAAACATTCGCTCTAAGGTCCTAACTCCTTTAGGAATAAAGTTGTCGAAATTTAATTCAGCTTGGTGTTCTTCATCATCGATTATTGCTCCTTTGAAAGTCTCATCATTCATCAAACATTCCAAAATTTGTTGATCATCATCAAAAACCCGTAGATTGGTGATCATGTCTGGAACCGAAGGCCTGAAAGGTAATTTAATAGAACATCTGTTATTTGAAGTTACAAGACTTGCAGCTGAGGTAGCTAATAAGTCAGCTACTGCATTCTTTAGTTGGGGAATGGATACAATATTAAATGCATAAAAATTTGTAAGAAAATGCCACACTTCATTTTGGTAATATTTTAAATGAGGTGAAATGCAATGTATCTAATTTCAAATTTTCTTTACAACTATTTCAGAATCCCCATACAGTTTCATATTTTTTACTTTTAGTTCAATTGCTTTTCTTAGTCCCTGAATTAGTGCTTCATATTCGACTATATTATTCATACATTCAAACTCTAATCGACAAGAAAGAAAATGTTTATTTTCCTTTGGATCAATCAGGACACAGCCAACTCCTGATCCTTCCAATGTTTTAGATCCATCAAAATAAAGGGCCCAAAAACTATCTACTTCTATTGGACTTGAATCAAGAACTACATCTGAAACTAAGTCTACTACTTTACAGTCAATCTTGTCAGCCCATGAAAATCGAAGGAGATCGGGCCGGGTGTTAGATGTACCACTGGATTCTTCCACTTGGTAATTTTCCGGTTCTTGTTCGATGAAGTAATTTCCCAACACAGAATTCATTGGTTCATTTTTTCCCTCCAACTGAGTAACATTGTGCTTCATTTGAGGTTCTCTTAGGATTTTTATCTAATTGGGACTTCCCTTATGAGGCAACCAAAAATGTGACCAATCTGATGCAAAATATCCATCTAGCCTTGTTGACCAATCTCGACTCAAAATGAGTCCATATGCATCAGGTATGTCTGCTACTACAATATCGATGTACTGACATACCTTTTCATTTGAAGCTAAGCAAATCAGAACATTTTCCATTTCCCCAATTACTTTCATAGTTTTCCTGTCTAACTGAATAACCTTCCAGGTAGATGGTTTAGGTTGTCCATTGATTCTCTTGCAAACCAAAAGTGGCATAACATTGATTGATGCCCTTGAGTCTACTAAATAGTTGTGCACATTATAGTTGAAAATATCAAAAGTTAGGAGAAATGGTGGGGTTCTAAACTTAGACTTACCTCCCACACTTGCTTCAACAACTTCTTCAGGTTGGTTGTTAATGGGAAGCTCTTCTTCTGGTACTTCAAGTGATTTTAACAATTTTTCTTTCTGCTGAGGTACATTACACATTTCAAATAACAAGATATTTTCCTTAGCCTTTTTAATATCTTCCACAATATCATACCCCATCTCAGATGTTTTGAGATTCTTCTTGACATTATCATCATAGTTTTCAATAGGCTTAACAGGCATGTTAAATCTCTTAAGATCTTGACTTGTAATGGTAAATTCAGGTATTTTATCAGTTGTAGTGTTCTTCTGTACCTTCTTCATATTTTCTTGAAGTTTCTTGATCTTTGAAAGTATGGAATAGTCTTATTTTAACAACCTATGAATTCTGGTTGTCACATTGGTTTCTGATGTTTCTTCTTGTTTCAAAGAACCTTCCTCTTCTGTATCAAACATTGAGACACAGTCCCATAAAACTAGAGCATCCTCTTCTTGTTTTTCTGTGGGTTGATTATCCTTTTCTTCCTCATTATCAGTTTCGGTTAGTTTGGAGTACAATAACTGATTCATTGCCAATTTCATAGAATTTATCCATTGGGGGAAATTTTTCTCAGAATGAGGCTGCTGATGAAAAGTGAAAAAAATATCCATTCCTACCTCGGTTAAATTCATTGATGCAGGACTGTGTGGAGGAGGTTTATGTTGATTGTTGTCCTCCCTCGTTTTATAGTAAGGCTTATATGATTTATGAGATTCCTTTTCTTTTTCCAAATCTATTACTCTGTTGGATAGCTTCTACATCATCTTCACCATCCATTCAAAATACTGTGACCACTCATCCTTAGGCTTAGTCAGTAATAAAGGTTTCTTACCAAAAGCTTTTTCTTCCGACTACACAGGATAATCTTCTATGCTCTCCTTCTCAACCTCTACCCTCTCATATTCTTCATAAATTTTTGATAATGTAGGTTTGACTGACATCTTGGAAAACATGGCCAAGTCAGGCCCTAGAGCTGAAGTATAGTATTCAATTAGAACTTTATCAAATGGTTTATCACCTGCAGAATTGTTTTTTAGATAAGCAGCAAATCTTTGAGTGAAATTATGCACTTTTCCCTTTCTTTATTTCTTTAAAGCGCATAACCCTTTCATTAATGCTGCATGAGTTTTTTGGACTGCATATTTACTTCTAAATATTCTCTCAAATGTGTCCCAGTCTGTGATTGAATTTGCAAGAAGACCAAAATACCATGAGGCTGCTGCTCCTTTCAGGGTATGTGGAAACAATCTGCAGACTACTTCTTCATGTTCTCCAGCCCGTAGTCCTTCTATATCCAATTAAAAACTTTACAAATGATCATCTACGAGAATTGTTTCACTTGGGTCAAACTTAGGAAAAGTTTTCTCAAAATCTTGCAGCAAATCATGCAACGGAGCTTCCAGGTTCAAAGGTGACCTAGCCTTCCAAGTAGGTGGTGGATTTGGTTGGTTTGCATTTACATGAGCCATGATTCTGGGTGGAGAATGAGGTGGTTAGTGAATAGGGGTATGAACAGGTGAATAGTAAGGTGTATCTCTGCCCAACTGATTCAAAGGTTGATCAACCTCATGTAGGGCTGCTTCTACCAGTTCTTCAAGGTACTCTACCAACACCAAATCTTCTAACTAAGGGCGATATTTCTTTTGATATTCTCGTCTGGGTAAGACAGGAATAATTGGTAATCCTCCAATCTTCTTCACATATGCCCTAGTAAATATTCTCATATCATCAACTAATTCTTTATCTACAGAATACATATGCTCTTTACCCTTCTCTTTAGGAGTTGTATTGTGAATGAAACTAATTTCAGAATTGTAACCGATGGAATAATTTCAAGGAAATGAGTTTCTTTGGCCAGCCATGCACTGGTGGCCCTCCTTCTAGCACTAGAAACTATTGAGGCTTGGAAATTAGTAGGTAACAACAGTTAGGGATTCTCCCCAGTAAACGTTCCCAACTATCCCGCTACTGTTTTGTATGGGGAATCCGTCTAGTTTACGCTCTAGCTACCGTAGGTCAAGTAACAAAATAAAATGTTTTACTAGTTATGACCTGTTCCACCATGTATATTTTTAGTTTTTTGAATTTAAGTATGATGTGCAAGTGCCGATCTAAAAATGCAGATTGATAGAGATAATGGGGAGCGTCATAATGTGATGCGCAAGTTCTTACCTCTTGTCTTAACTCTCTCGCATCTAAATCACACACAGCAAGAAAGTAAAACTAACTATCTAACCTATCCCTAGGGAGCAAAATTATCAGTTATCAATGAGTAATGTGTTTCTACACATGCATTAATAAAAAATATAGATAGCTATTACTTATTTCAGAACACATGAACATTAATAGATATATGAACAACAAGATAGCTTATTGTTTATGAAAACCTTAATTACTCAAGGTGGAAATTTCACAGAATAAACTAGAGCGCATTCATAACATGAAAATAGATTCAATGAGTTAGAACGATCTCACAGTTAATGGACATAAGCTAAAAACAAAATAGTTCACACTCAACTGATCCATAGCACAACATTTGAAACATTCCACCAAGCTTTATCCAGCAGGAAACTTGTAATTCTTTATTGCAAAAGGAAATAGTTCTTCTTACAACATACTTCTCACAAATCTGTGTGGGAAAAAGTCCTTTCTCTAACTAAATGCTCCTATATTTATACAAAAAAAAAAGCAAAACCTTTGGGCTGCCCCCAAATGACTTTTGGGCTTCCCTAAAGTTTCAATCCCAAAAATTTTGTCTTGTAGTGAGTGCTCATAGTTTTATACAATATATTACATTTAAAACAAAAAATAATAGAACACGTCATGAAGAGGGGCCCACTTGGTCATTAATGAACTTTTCCCACGATTGGGCTTCTGCCGCTATCAATTCTACTCAATAGTCTATTGATCTTATTTAGATCCTATTGATCTTAGACCCTCACTTTATTCTTCTCTTTTCTTCATCTCTGCTTCTTCCTTTTTCTTTCTCCTCTTGCATTTTTCAGCCAACTCTCTTCTGCTTTGTCTTTTAGATATGTCTTCTTTGCAGCAGCAGTCACCCTGTCCTATAACAATAAGCTATATTAGTATATTTACCTCTTCCATATGAATTCTATAAAATAAAGTATACACAATATTAATGCATGAAAGGAAAGCATGATAAGGAAAATAAAATCCTGCAAGCTGGGTCTGAAAATCCTCTACGTTCGTCTATAGTTAAAAACACAACCCTAATAGTAAAACTCGTTATTAATCCGGACTGCATTCAAGTTCATCTAAATTTTCAATAAACATGAACCACACTATCAATAAGACCAATCATCAAACTTGAGACCCTGTACTGTGTTCTCATCGCGAAATTCCCAAATCGATAAAAAATAAAACACCCCCGTCGCCCATGAAATAGGGTAAAAGCACACCAAATCGGCGGGAATACCCTATCGGCGGGAAAAAACACTATCAATGGACAGAATCACTAGACGTTGGGTGGGTAGTGCACTAGACATCTGCAACGGTGGAAGACATACAGACTAAGGGTTCCGTGACTAAATAAAACATTAGTACAATAAAGCACTAAACGTCATCGTAGCAGAAATTGGAACCACTATTCAATAAACACATCGGCATCGGTGAGAGGAAGGACTATATGTCGGATGGCTAGTTCACTAAGCAGCCACAATGACAGAAGAGATATAGACTAAGGGTTCTGTGGTCAAATAAAATCTATCGGCAATCGAAACAACTAACAACTAACTCATCGGAACCTCGAGACACAAAATACTCTGCAGTGTCAGCAAGACAAACAACAAGGCTTTCAAAACAGTGGCATCGCAGAAGACTAAAACTTTGACCGCTTGTTGAAAACATTCCAATAGTGAAAAGAAAATCATTGAAAAGCAAATGGTTTGAGCAATAAAACCATGGAATCGACGAGAATAAGAACTATTCATCAGCACATTCTCTATTTGCACTCTGAAATGGCGGTGATATAGAAGACTAATGCCCCGATCCACACATCAACAGACTTCCGATAGCGATAGGAAAAATCATCGAACAATAAAAAAAATGTTAAGTGCTGAGAAACAAAACTCCAGAGTCAAAAGCATTGGCTAGACAAAAAGGTAGTTTTAGATCATTCAACTTCCAAAATGAAGGAAAACAGTTGACCTCAATTCAACCTCAAAAAATCCAAATTTGTATTAGAGGAAAAATAGAGTTTAGGAATCGAAACAATCCCAGGCAAAATAAAATCAAAAGGAGGGTCCAAAATTTTAAAAAAATTGGGAAAAATGTTGCAGCTGCCACAGTTTCCTATGAAATTTGTCCTGTTTAGTGTACAATTTTCATTCTACACTACTGCACAATTATAAATTTCAATTTCACTCATTTCCTATAGATAAATGGTTCAATAATTCAAACATGGTATCATATCCTTGTTTAGGCTAGTAGTAAGTCTGTCCAACCTCCATTCTACACCAGAAGCAACTAGGTTTCCACATAAATCATGGAATGATAGCCTTTCTCACTCTGAATTTTGTTCATAGAAGTCTATCCAGGTGTGATGGTCCCTGAGAAAGTGTACTTGTCAAGTTGGAATGCTTGATTCTAGCATGATTTCAAATTGATTGTGTTTTTGCAGTGTTACTCATAGGTACTACGTATCTTGATTGGATAATTGATTGTTCATAAGGAAAATTGATGGATTCTACAACTCGTATGCCTCAGATCCTTACACCCTTCAACTATGTTGATTGGAGGGAAAATTTGCAAGTCTCCTTGCACAATATGGTTTTGTTTAGGATGAAAATGGGTAGATATATAGAGCCTCATCACCCTACTGAGAAAAATAAGGTCTTTAATCGGTCAAATGAATCCTTTGGCTTCCTATGCACTCACATCTCCTGGGATCTCCTCTTCCACCTTGAGGGATTGAATAATCTAAAAGAATATTGGTAGAATCTTGAATTCTTCTTTGGAAATAAATATGAACTTTGATGGAACATATTGGAGAATGACCTAATTGCATTGCATCCTAGCAGTTTTGAAAATATACAACAGTTTTTCACAAAATTCAATCCTCTAGCACTATAGTGCAAGGAATGTGAAATAGAGACGAAACATGAGCAACTTGTACTCTATGTGCTCAGCAAAATTGGTTTTGAGTAATATTTATTTTTCTCTACCTTCCATTCCAAAATATTTTCCATCCCCAATTGGAATATGTCTTCCATAAGTTTGTTTGTTTATTCCCTAATATAGGAGCAAGATAAGATGATTCGAGTGGGAGTGTTACAAACCTCCAAGAATCACGTTCTTCTGATGTCATACTTAAAGTCTCAAACAATGTGTAATATAGAGGAATTATGATGGGAAGGAACCTAAAGCCTCTAATTTGAAGCCAAAAGACAATAAAAAATATTTTGATGGAGCCTTAGGTTCTAGAAAATAAAAGACTATATGTACATACTATTTGAGAGGCTTTCATCCACAAATCCAATGCATGGAGAAGACCCTTGACCAGTTGACAAAACTCCATGAATAGAAAAATATTTCCCTTCCACAAGGTGCAAATATTTCTGATGTTGGAGAGAATGATGAATAATATGAGAGGTTCCTTTCTTTAAAATCATGTCTCACTCCGTCGAATGCTTGATAGATTCGGGAGAATCCAACCACATGGTTTCCTCTAGGGAATCCTTCACCACTCTAACTCTATCAGGAGGACCTAGCACTGATATGGGATGTTACTTACAAATCCTAGCTGCTGGAATAGGTTCTATTAAAATACATCATGATGAGTTCAATAATGTACTCAATGTTCCCTCTTCTACAACAAAGAAATTTGTTCAAGATGAAGAAGAAGCAGAATCTTCCCCACAGTCAATTCGAATTGAAGAACGTCACCTTCTCTTGCTGCTCCAAAATTTTATGATATCTCTGATATATAATATTCTCATATGGATGATTTAGAAGAAGGCATTCGAATCTATTTTATTTAATAAAAAAATCTCCTTGCATTCTATGCAAATATTCTCTAGTGATTCTTTTTATTTTAAATTCTATGCAAAGTTTGCCAGTAATTGTTTCAGTTCATGAAGAGAAATTTGATTTTTCTATCTCTAATGTTGTCATTGGTGTACATAAAAGTAATAATTTGGATTTTTTGGAATACATATAATATTTTAGGAGTGATCCATTCACTCTCTTTTATCTATATCTTCCATCAAATTCCTACATGATTGCATGAAAAAACACTCAGAATTTTGTTGAAGAAGGAGAAAATTGTGCATCTACCATTTCGGTGGGGAACTTGGAACCTTTGGTCCATACTCTTGGATCTGATATGACCTTATTTGGATATAATATGAACTTATTTGGTTCAATTATTAAGTTTAAAGAGCCTCTAGTCATACTTGTAGTTGTTTTCATCAATTTTGTTCCAAAAAATCAAGTACTGGAAGTCTCTTTCAAAATTGTTGTTGGAGATTTGATGTCATTTTTCTCTAAAGAGTTTTATGATATTATATTTTGTTGATTGTTAGTTATTTTTTAATCAATATTATATTATGGAGCTCAATAATTCTCTCTCCATAGTCCCGGGGCTTCTTTAGCTTTCTATTGTATAACATGCTCATCTCCTCACAGAACTAGTAAAGATGGAGACATTTTGCATTCACTTGGACACTTGCTCCTAACACTTAGAGCTGATTTTACATCACATGGATTGATGTTCAAGGCTTAAATATATCATTTTATTAGGTTTTCCTCACATGGTTTGAATTATCAATCACATTTTCTCTCTCATCAGTTGATCTCTATTGCTCTACATGGGTCTCATTTTCAATTTGCAATTGTCTATGTTTTTTATTCAGTTGAGAATTTGCCAACTTCTCAACATGAAAATAATGTGTTTCATAATCAATGATACTCTTAATTAGTTAATAAATCACATGTTATTGTTCATGTGCATATGTTTGAACTATTACCATGTAGATGGTAGTTAATGATGCAGCCACATACAAGGAGTAATCCCTGGTGTAATCGGGTGGTTGAAACACAAGTGTATGTGTAATAGAATGTTTGAGATTGTCAAATGAATATTGTGCAAATTCGTCCCAAAGAAAGGGTGTGTCCTTTTTTAACAAACACATGAAATCGTGTGTCTTCTCGACGTATTTATAGACAAAACAACGCAGAAAGTTTTTTTTCCCTTGCAAACTTTGAAGTTTAGCAATGGACGGTGGTAGGGCCAGGATGGATTCAATCTTTAGAGTATTTGTATGGATGTCATCCTTGGAAACAATGAATCCAAGTATTTTTCCAGTCTCAACACAAAAAACATATTTGTATGAATTCATTCAAATGCTGTAATGGAGGAACTTGAGAAAAATTAATCTCAGATGGTTGACATGATTATCTTGATACTGTGAACGGGTAGGTAAGTCATCAAGGTACGGTTCCATGATATGTTTGATTTCATGGAAAGCATAAGACATGGCACGTTGAAAGGTAGTGCTAGCATTTTTTAGGCCAAATGGAAACTTTCTATAGGAAAAGGTCCCACATGGGAATATGAAGGTCATCTTATGTTGATCAACAGGGAGTATCGCTATCTGGTTATAGCCAAAAAATCCATCTACAAATGAAAATATGATTCTCTAGTGTTGTTCTCGATGATTTGATAAATATAAGGAGTAGGGAAATTATCCTTGGGAAAATCCCTATTAAGATATTGAAAATCGATACAAACCCTAATCATTCCCTATTTTTTTCATGTTAACAATATTATAAACCCATTCCTTCAACGGCACAGGGTACATGAACCCATCCCTAGGATGTTTTTCAACTTCTTCCTTAATGGACGGTGCTTTTCATGGATATATTTAATGTAAATTATGATGGAACGACTTGGAATCAGGGTATGTATTAATATCATGAATGATGATCGAAGGATATATCCCTAGAAGTTCTTCATACGTCCAAGAAAAAAGTTCTCTAAATTCCCTAAAAAGCGTCATGTAACACTTAAGTTTTGAAGAAGAAATTTTTTGTCCCAAGAAAATATTTTCTACAACTCTAGGTTTTACTATTATGTCGACCGAAATGGTCTTAGTAATGTTACTTAGATTACCCTCAAACTCAACATTGAAAGTGAGTACTGGTGACTGAGGTGTAGTTACAATATCAGATGAAATGAGTGTTTCAAAATGATATTCTACCATTTGGTAACTCGGAAGGAAAGAGGATCTATAATGATGGTATTTCCAAGGCATATCATATAAATACATGACTTCTATGATGGATTCATTTGATGGAAGAGGTTGCAAAATATAATCTAGATATGGGGGGGGGGAATATTAAAAATATGGTAGATGATAAGGGTTAGATGAAACCAAAAGATGATCATAAATGGTGGGGTCACTAGTAGATTGGATAGCCCAGTAAGTCTCTTCAAAATCACTGAAAGGTTTCAAATTAATAATTGTTTTCCCTTTAGTTTAAGTGTCATGAATCCTTGAGGAGATCATGTTCACATATGCAACGTGTGAAAAGGGAGGAGGATGTTTTAATGGAAAGACTACCATAATCAAGGAATATTTAAGAAGACCTATCCCTACGTTCTAATACTGTAGAGCCGAAGAGGCTAGGAGCAAGACATTGTTCACGGAATTAGAACTCGTGTCTGGATTAAAAAAACTCCAACTGAGCAACAGTAACAATATTCCCCTAGAATGGGAATTTGACCACTTGAAACATGGATGAAGCTACTTCCTGCATATTGTAGAACCAATTCATACCTAGGAGTATATTGTATTCTAAAGGATCATGGAAAACCTCGACATGGATGGAAACGAATTCCCTCCCAAGATCAACCAGGAGGAAGGATAGTAATCCATAAAGTTGAAAACCATGACCATCAAAGGCCTTGGAATTCGTAATTGAATGGTTAATTTCATGGGATCCTATAGCTCTCCAACACAACATATACATGATGGAAGTAAGGGCACCTTCATCCAACACGGTGTGAATTTCTTCCCAATGAATTTCATATATAGTTGAAAAGCTAACTCATGGGAGATCCTTGACTTAAAATCATCCATTCTAAAGGTGATAACATTACTATTTTTAGGATCCATAGCTCCAAGAAGAGACAACAGGTTCTTCCTTTGTGTGGGACATATTTGGAGTGCCTCAAGGGTGGACATAGCACATGGTGCCTAAGCCAAATACTCTACTACATTGTAGTATTGAGCAGAAAAGACCCTCAGGTTAATACTGATTTTAGAATCATACTCTTTGGTGGTCATATTATAGTCTAAAGGAGCATGGACAAGCTCGACATGGATGGAAACAAATTCCCCCCCAAGTTCAACTAGGAGAGAGGATATTAATCCATAAGGTTGAAAACCATGACCATCAAAGGCCTTGAAATTCATAAGTGAACGGTTAATTTCAGGGGATCCTATAGCTCTCTAACACAACAAATACATGATGAAAGTTTAGGCACCTTCATCCAACACAATGCGAATTTCTTCCCAAGGAATTTCATATATAGTTGAAAAGATAACTCATGGGAGAGCCTTGACTTAAAATCATCCATTCTAAATACGATAACATTACTATTTTTAGGATCCATAGATCCAAGAAGAGACAAGAGGTTCTTCCCTTATGCAGGACATATTTGGAGTACCTCAAGGGTGGACATAGCACATGGTGCCTAAACCAAATATTCTACTACATTGAAGTATTGAGCGGCAAGAACACTCAGGTTAATACTGATTTTAGAATCGTACTCTTTGGTGGTCATAGGACTGTGTCAAGAACATATTTTTCAATATGAATGTTGGTCATGGGAGGGATGGAAGGCATATATTTATCAATTTAGTTTTTATCATATTTATTTTTTGGAAGAGGGACATATTTATGGGATCTACTAGTAAGACTAACTGATTCACTAGACATCAATTTAATCTCATCCATAGAAGGTGAAGAAGACCCATGCAAGGATTGATGGCCAATCAATTGTTACTGGGTACAAAAAGGATTAGTAAAAAATGTCACGGTGCAAGTTTTTTTCATAAACTCGTTGACCTCTTCACGCAAGGACGTTCTTTGGTGAAGTGCTCACCTCTACATATAAGGTAGGGGAATTTCACCTCTCTCATATTTTTAGATTTGACATCTATGTTTTGTGTTTCATTACTTTCATATTGATTTTCATATTTCTTCGAAATTCCTTCCTTTCTTCTTCATTCTCGAAGATTACGAGGATTGAATTGCATTTACCTAAGTAGAGACAACAGGAGGAGAGGTGGTCTTGGTATTTTTGATGGTCTGGATAGCAAGTGAAGCGGGTTGTTTTTTCTTTTTCTAGGATTTAGCCAACGAATATGTCTGAATAGAACCAAGTATGTTGTCAGTTGGTCATTCTGTTGAAGGTCTTAAGGGATTCGAAGTAGGGTGATGAGCATTCAAAATTAGATCTTACAAAGTGACTTACTGGGAGTAAACCAAGTCTAGGTACTAAGCTTGGTTCATGGATTTCTATTCGGTTGCAACACCTCCCATAGAAACATCCTTGGAAATGTGTGGAAGTAATGACTTAGTGAACCAATATAGGAGTAATTGGTCGGTGATGGGGGATTTAATAAACCTATGTCATCATATCCACTTATGTATATGATCAGATATATGGGTGGAAGTGGTTTGATAAAGTGAATTCAAAAGATCCATACCCATTTCGTACCTAATTGGGATTTGAAAATGTGTCGAAAATGCCATTGCTAAGGTGCTAATATCCCAAAAAGAGCGTTGAGGAAATTCTATATACCACTTGGAGGCAGTCCCAGTGAGAGTCATTTGAAAAAGTCTAAAATGGATAGAACCATCCATTAAGGAGTTGGACGAACACCACAAATGAGTGGTCATCACGTGGTTTTGGGGGTCCTTACAAGATTTGTTGTCGAATTTTGGTATATCTGAAGATAAATTTACCATAATAGATGGCCATAAAGGATCATGCTGAATAGGGTTGTTGATTAGTCATGGTGAATCTGGATGATTAAGTGTAGCCATAAATGGTAATTGTGGATTAGGTTATGGGTAATGGTAATATTGATAAGGCATATGAGTACCAGCAGGGCCATAAGTGAATTGTTAAATGGACGTCGATGATCCTCCTATAATAGGTTGGTTCGATTGTGGTTTCTTTCAAAATGATCCACTTGATGGTATTGTGGGTGGTGGGCTATTGAGCCACAGAAATACCACATTTTATTCATCTTTAACATGTCATTTATCACCTTATTCCTATTTTATCTTTCCATAAAACCATTAATATCCATCATTTTCATGACTAAATATGGGTTACCTTGTTATTTTCCAAATCATTTATTTTTTAGTATTTTGAGTGAATTTGTGGTTAATTATTGAGAAAAATAACATATTTTCATTATACTTTAAAGTTGGATGAGTTTGGTGATGCTTACAGGTGTATTTGAAGACTTTAACAATCTCAAAAGTCACCACCTAGCCTCCAATTCGAATTTCATCTTCAAGATGTGGGCTAATTTCAAGGAGAAGATCATGGAAATGTGGAGAGAATATCTCATCCAATATTTGTTGGAGGATTTTGAGGGATAAGTTGAGACAAAAGTGGGTTTGTTGAGGATTTTGAGGGATAAGTTGAGAGAATAGTGGATATGTAATTGTGATTAGTTATCTTGAATTCATGTATAAATAGGAGGGCTCTATCCTCATTTTGTTAGAGATCTCTTTAGTGGTTTGGAAGTAGAGAATAGTCTAGAGTTTGTCATAGAGTGGATTCTTGATGGTTATGTAATGGAGATGATGCTTAATGCAAATCCTTTAATTCTAACATGTTAATTTTGAGTTCCTTTCTTATGAATTGTTAATGTATATTTTTAGTTATTTTTTTCTTATGAATTGATAGTATAAATTTTTATGTGAGCTCATAAGATAATGTTGATTATTTTCAATCAGTTTATTTCATGCAATTTCACTCTTTCTTTATCAAGTTAATTTATGGAATTTCATGTTTTCTACAATTAGATTTACTTTCATACAATTTCCTATTTTCATAACTTAGATTCAATTTTAGTTGTAGAATAGGTTAGCAATATTCTACCCCTACATATATTTTTTCCATACCTCACAAGTTTACGCTCTCTTCGGCTTGACAATTAAATCATTGAATATATGTTATAATTTGTTTAATATTTTTCACCCACATGGGACTCCAGGTGGACCTATAGGTGGGCCTCTAGGCAGTGGGCCTCCGGATGGAGGAAATATAGGTGGTGGGCCTCTAGATGGTGGACCTCCAGGTGGTGGAACTCCATGTGGGCCTTCGGATGGTGGACCTCAAGGTGGTGGAAATCTGGGTGGGATTTTGGGTGGGCCCCCATATGTGTTTTTAAATGGCCTTCCGTATGTAGGGAAACTCATCCAATTGTGTTTCCCCCATCGGGTATTAGGGTTTCCAACATAAGGGATGATGGGAAAAACATCTCCTAACGAAATGGGTTGATAATTCTAGTTAACCATTTCTTATTGATTTCCTAGGTAAAGGTACACCCATGTAGGTTCAATAGACATCAGTTGGAACCACGATGGTTGTCCCAGTGAGAAGGAAAGTGTAATCACATTTGCGGCGATGGAGGCTACTCCAACCATGGGTTTCCCTAAAGCAACACTCTTCCTGATATTTAAAATAGTTCTCACGGTTGTTGAAACAACTTGTTATGGGGATTTCCAAGTCACAGGGTTCATAGGAGAACTAGAGATAGATGGGAAAGTTTGTTCGATAGGGTAGGGATGGAAGGTTGTCTTGGATCATAAGAAACCATACGTAGAACTGGTATTCTAGATATGGTAAAAGCATAAAACCAAACATGGGAATGGTATTTAGGAGTGACTCTTTCTGAATGGCTAGGAAAAGGAGAAGCACTCTTTATTCTTATGTTCTCCCCCATTCTACGCAAATGCATAAGAGTTTTCTAAACTAGACAGAGGATTTCATCATTTGGTATAAATATTGAATCTCGTGGAGGGGTGGCATAAGAGAAAGTGGTAGTGTCATATTCAGAAATTGTTCGTTCCAAGGAACTCTCCCAAAAAGGAGCAGTTGGACAAAATTAGGATGCCACAAGGTCATCTAATTGTTGGGAGAAAACCCAATATCATGCACCAGAGTGGAATTCTATAGGGAAATGAAATATTGAATCATGTGGAGGTAATTGTACCAGTATCAGGGTAGAGGTAGATCGATCATCTAGAGAAGAGTACTCTTCTCCTGCTTCAACAATTGAAATGCCTTCCACAGAAGGATCGGTTATAGAAATCAAGTCCATGGACATCCCTTTTCTTTCTTCCATGGTAGGAGGAAATTCAAGTGGTAAACCCTGTAATATGTGTTATTTCCTCATAGGTGGTTCAACCATAACGATGGTGTTGGAAGGTTGTTTTGGAGATAATTAGCCATGCAACACCAAAGTTGTTGTGCAAGGTCAAAGTTATTTCGTAAGGCGGAGGATGGTACACAAGGAAGTTAGTTCATGTTTTGTATATTGTGGTCATATTTTGTAGATTTTGGTCCAAGTAGTTAGGAAGTTGACTTATGTGGACCACATTGTAAAAGCTACAAGCTTATAAATATATCTAGGATCATAATGTTGAGGGCTTCTCGATGATCTAGAGATCAGTCTTTTGTCTAAATTTTGATCTTTAGAGCATCTATGATCTGTCTTTGATGTGAGATCATAGAATTGAGAATTTAGCCATATATGATATGTATTTGATGATAGAGAATTGAACGAAACACTGTGTCTTTTTAATTCTTCTTGTTTTCTTGTTTTCCTATGATGCGATGTGGATGAATACTGCAATATGATGTCTATTTCTAAATGATGCATTGTTTTCATGTCTTGAATAATGTTATGATGGTATATTTTTTTATGCATCCACTATTATGCTACAATATGAATAATGTTGTTCTGATATGATGAATGACAATGTGGATTTATGAATGTATGAATCAATGCTTGATATGTGAAGTAATGCCATGATAGTAGAATAGTACATGCGCAAAACTCTCCTTCTTATTGCGGAAACATGGTTCCAATAATACTTCCTCAAAAATCTCATGTGATACCTCATCTTCTCCAAAGGTGTTGTTGGACAAGGTAAAACCTATCTAGGCTGGTGCTTAGGGAGATCATTGCGTTAAGGGTGTCGACAGAGAGTGAACCCCTGCCGACGGATATGTGTCAACATATGGTTCCGTTGCAGGCACCATAGTGCAAAGGAGAAGGAGGTCATGTTGTGGCATCCAATGAGGCCAGAGATCCAAGATTGGTTTGACCAAAAGGCACGAGAATTTGATGCGGAATAGAATCAGAACCTTGGATTAATGATACAGAAGTGGTTGGAAAGGTACCTATACTATGATCTACACGAGTACTTATTTTCTGAGTTCTCGATCATCTTGTACGAGTGGTTGGTGTAGTTGACCTATCGGAAGACAAATTTTCAAGGAGGTGAATCAATTTACTGGACCCTAGAATTGATCCAACGGATGTAGGAGGTAGACAATAGAGAGTCAAGGGTTGTCGAAGCATGGTTATATAGCATCCTGGAGGGATACATCACTGAGTTTGTAGTTTATATAGTCAAATCCTACAGTGACGCGAAAAGGGAATTATTCAAAGGACCAAGAGATAGGTTTCTGTTATCATTGCAATTTTCGATTAAGATGCTCATCTATGAAAAATGAATATTGAAAATGAACTTCGACGAGTGGATTCCTGGTGTGTGGGGGTTGTGGGTATCATAGAGATGAGGTTTGGATGGAATGAAACGGGTTAGATTTATGGAAGTTGTGAAGGGACTGTGAGAGAAGTTGAGGAAGGAAGTGGTCTTAAGTGAAGCGGAGCAAGGTTTTGGCAAGAGAAGAGGCAGAGGATAGGAGAGAGTACTGTTGTGACCTAGACATGAGGCCGCGAGAGAATATCACAAGAGACAAAGAGACCCTATAGCAATGAAGGAGATTATTAGGCTATGCCCGAGCCTAAGGAAACACCAACCCAAAGAAACAACGTACCCATGCCTCCATTCACTGTGCCACGATCAAGAAGACATACTAGCTCAACACCACATTTTCTGATGTGTTATCAACACTCTAATAGTAGTGAATCAGTGAACATAGGAAGAAGGCCAGGATGGCAGGAGATGATGCGAAGTTACCTCTATTTCAAGGAAACGGGACTGAGGATCCCAAGCAACACTGGTTTCTATGTGAAGTAGTATATACTGGTAAGCAAGTCCTAGATGATGATGTTAAGAAGGGTCGGTTGGCGAAAACCTTTCGATGTTGCACAATGGACTGGTACATGAAGTTTACACAAGTTCCTACATGGAATCCAAGGAAGACTCCGGATGAGATAAGAAAAGGATTGATCGAGGAGTTCAGAAATCCCAAGTCTGAAGCGCAATATATCACAGAGTTCAAGGAGATCAAGCAATATCCAAATGAGACTATTTGGGATTTTGATCAGCCATTTAAGACACTGATGGAAAAATTTATCTTTGGAATGAGCGATGTACAACACCAGGAATTGTTCATCACAACGTTAAGACCGCATATCAGGATACCTTTGATGTAGCAAAAGATCATGACTCAGAGTGAGGCTCTAGATATCGTGATGAAGTTGGAAGCTTCACCTATTGGTGAGACTTGAGTTGGTATGAATCAAATTTAATATCAATTGGTGAACCTGACGATCCAATTGTATGACATTAATAAGGGAAGGGAGCACCATGAAGAAATATGGTGTACTCAATGCCGCGCAGAAGGACATCATAAGGATTAGTGCGCATACTTCCAAAATTATCTATTATTAGGAGCTCCAAATCCGTTGAGTCATGGTGGCATGCCATGGTGCTGTATATTCCAAGTTCATGGGCATAGACATGAAGACTGTATGTTTATGCAGAAGATGGTCATGAAGCCAAAAAATATATATAGAACATTTTGTCAATATGTTGGTCATGAAGATAAATACTGTTGATCATATGATTTTCTTCACCAGAGCACGATGGATGTGATGTATTATGTAAATGGAGAATACCATCGAACGATGCAGCCACAGTAGAAACCACAGTAGCAGCCGTAGATGGTGCAGCCACAGCCACAACCATAATTTGTAACTCAGATGCAACCACAATTTGTGCCACAACTGTCACATACCCCAATTTTGTAAAATAATGTTAATTGTTTTTATTATATTCCTGAGACATTATGTTAAATTTAATGCTAATTAGGAACTGATGACTCAGCAGATTCAACAGAAGTGGAATGTAATTCAGAATATTTTATTATTAATAAATAAATTGTGGAGACAACAGCATGGGAGAGCTGTTAAAAAGAGGTTACTAGTCAAAATGGTGGATGGAACTAGGTGGAGGGAAAAAGAAAAGTGGCAGCATCCTCAAACACTTCCTAAGTTGCAGGTGGCAAATTCCCTATATTTGGGGTCATGATCCCCAAGAAAGTGGGATCAGAGCAGGTGGCTCATTAAATGACAATTAACCCAAAAAGACCTAGGCAATATTTTAAAAGTACCCAATGAATAGAGCAAAGGTTGCTCAGATATTTTCCAGAGAGAAGAAACATTTAGGTGGAATGCTATTCAGGAAATTCATTTGGGGAAAAAGGGAAAATAGTAAGGAAGTTGTTCAGAGAGGATTGCTGCAGTAACTTGGTTTATTATAGCTTGTGGGATGGGAGAACTTACTGATAAGTTCTTGAATAATACTGAGTTTGAGGACTGGTATCTAACTATTGCTGCACCTAGTTCTAGCCAGGGAGACCAGAGCAAGCTCGGGGGTCCTAAGAAGTCATTGTTTGAGTGCTCTCCAAGAGTTGGTAGGGAGGAACGACCTCCCATTGCTGGTGTTGTCCATAGATCAAGCAGGTTCTGTCCCTTATTTGTCTTGTTTAAATACTATGAATGGTTGAATGTTAAGTTTGTAGTTTATGATATAAGAGTTAACTGGTTTAACGATGTAAATGTTTTAGTTTATTAGTAATGGAATTTGTTGATGAAAGATAAAGATCCACTGTGTTTTTCCACATCTGGGTTTTACCAGACCGTACTCCAGCACAGGGGTAAATTTAAATAAGAATAGTATGATGAAATTGCAGAGTAGTAGTTGTTTCTTTAACTATTTTTTAGAAAAGCTATTTCAGTGACTCTTGTATGAGTTCTTGTTACTTTAGTTACTTTCAGTAACCTAATTGTTTCATAGATTTACAGTTTACTTTCTTTCAATCTTAATAATTGTTTATATAAGAATTAAATTGAAAGACAGAATACTTAGATTATCGAATTAATCCTACAGGTATTTCAGCTCATAGCAAGGTTCACATACAAAAGAATATATATATGTATATAGGTTATTCTTTTAAATTTCTGTTCTATCTAGTCAAGTATAAACAAAATTTGTAACTGTATTTCATACTTCTTAAAATATTAACAGGGTAAAATACTAACTGTACAGTAATTAGGTTAGTTCTTTTATAAATAAATTTTATAATTATTAGCTGGTTATTTAAATAAGATATTACAGAATATAGGAACTATAAGAACACAGGAAATAAATAATAATTTATTTTGTGATTACATCTAAATAAAAAAAAAATACAGTTGATAAATGTAATATTGATAGCATAGCTCTTTATATTATATTAAATGAAAAAAATGTATTATGTTATAATATCAACAGTAAATGAAATTGGATTCTATACAAAAGGGCTGTTCATAACAGATACCTTACTTACTGAAATAAAACACAAATTTATTATGTAAGTTTCAGGATAATAATTATATAATAATAATAATCCCAACACTCTCAAATAAAAATAACTAAGTATCTATGAGCACAAAAACAACAATATTCTGTCTATTATATGTACTGTATAGATAAAGTATGCAAGTTAAAATACTAAGTACAGGAACAATAATAATGGGTAATCTAGTCAATTTTAGTATTACAAGATCACGTATAATTTCAGTACTTGAAAAGGGAGTAACTGATTAAAGTACTTCACCATAAATATAAATTAAAACAAAGAGAGCTACAGGATGCTCGACCTATCGAGCTAAATTATTTATTACAATTTAATTAAAATGATTTACAAAGGTATATTATTATCCCATGATAAATTTCCAAGATTATGTAATTATTCTTTTACGGACAAACGTAAATAGTACTAGTATTATAATACAAGTAAGCAAAGAAATAAATAAATTGCAGTAAGGCATTGTAAGCACAAGATAACTAAAAGGGATATTTAACAACTCATGTATTGAGTTAGGGTTTAAACCATGTGAATATAAAACATCAACAGAAGTATGGAATCGAGGGTTTCAAGCCCATATTCCAAGTTGTCTCTCGACCTTAGTATTTACACATTAAAGGTTAAGTGAAAGACTACTGAAGCCACGACTTCTACAAGTTTTTAAAACAGAGTTAATATACAATTACAGTTGGAGCTAGAGCGTCTTCATGCATCTCAAGGGCCCCTTATAACTGTAAGAATAAGCCACAAAATGAAGTAACAAGAAAACAAAAACCCTAAAGGCGACAGTTCATGACAACACAACCCATTTTGTTCCAATTGGACCAAGTAAAGAGGAACGACCATGGTTAAAAACCAGGCTTACACGTAAACTTGAACTGATGTCGCAATCTTGCACAGCTGAGTTGAGGAAGGGATCAACCTGTATCAAGAAGGGTTCATATTAAAACCTGTTAGAACAAAACTGTTATACTTTAAAAACAATTTAATAAACAGAAAAAGGACTGGCAGTCCTCTTACCTAAAACTTTGGTAAAGCGTGACCACCACCAAACTGTGTAACCACCACGAACACAAGCAAGAAGTTGTCTGCAGAAGGGAGATTAGGGTTAACAACGCAGCATACACCCAAATGTTGTCCAGAGGAACAATATTGCAGTACTCACAAAGGAGGAAGACGTTTACAGTCAAGGGTTTGGACATAGAAATGGCGAAGGAGAAAATCTTGAGAACTTCATCAATCACCCTTGTAAAGCACTGGACAGTGTTACGAAAACTCCTCTTTACAGATGGTGGACGAACATTTAAGGATAAACAACATTTGGAAGGTTACCACAGAGCAAGGTAACGATGGTGGTCGTGAGCATTTGCAGCAGAGCAAGGAATTCCCAAATCCGACGAAAGAATGGTGAGTAGGGTTGGACTTCGGCCCTTTTAACAGTCCAAGGCATGGTTCAGGAATGGCCACATTACCACGTAAATTCTTTTACACGATGTGGGTAATTTCATATAGTTCTAGTAAATCCAGCTTTTCCAAAATGATTCCAATCATTTTGACTTTTATCCAAAGTTTCGCTAACTTCAACATGTACGTAGTTTGGAACCTATATAATTATTGTCACAAATAAAACTTATTAGTAATCATCAAGGGCATGAGAAGCCTTACGACCATATGATTATGCTTATGGTTCACAATACAAAGTATACTCTTCACTCTATCATAACTAAAACTCTTTGCTTATCACCTTTCTATACTACAACGTTATCATCAAACGTTACATTCATAAAATGTGAAGGGCCTTATAAAGTATGACTTAAGAGAAGAAGAGTAAGGATATTTCTCTTGATGATAATCTTACTTACTTGCACCTACCTCAATTTTTTTTAGTAATTTGTAAAGTAACCCAAGAATAAATATTACTTAATCAATTATAGTTATTCATGTAAAGGAGTTAAGGAGACCATAATGGTAAAAGAGGATAGAATGCAGATTTAAAGATAACCCCTAGACTTGTTAAGTATCAAGTTATATACTATGACTAAGTTGTTCATAGTTTTGGCCATTGTTTATTAAGCCAATCTTATCATAATCAAGCCAAGGTATTATTAAGTTATGAAAATAAATTCTTCAATTTCATAAGCTAACCATGATAAGTAAATCTATAATTATGGTAGACACTTACCTGGAATGATTTAGTTTGGAACTAGCAGGTTGTATGAAAGTATGTAGGTCTCTAAAAGATTAAATATTTTCTTGAGATATGAATATTATTACTGACTTTAAATAGATCTTTATTCCCCAAACAATTATAGTATAGAGAAATTTAAAACCTTTAATACTAGCTTCACTTATTTGACTGCAGTATGCAATGAGTTTGTAATTTCCTTAAACTTGAGAGAGATGAAAAGTAAGAATTGAATACATAAGCTCTATAGAATTGTGTGGTATTATTTCAGACATGGTATAGTTTAGTAAGATGGGCAACTAATTATAGACCTTGATTTTAATTTTCTAACTGTAAGAATTATTTAAAGTATTTTATCTTACAAATGACAACCATGGTAGACATGGAACAATTCTGTAAGTTTTTGAGGACTATAGTATTTGGTGACTGGAAAGAAAACAGTTGTAACCATTACTACTAAATCAATTTCTATCCCTTAAGAATTAAAAGAATAGAAGCAGTGAAATAATTATACCTGGAACACATGGAAATTTGTTTAGTATCTATTTCTTACTAAGTTCACTGATGCGAAAAATTCTATAATTAAATGCTTTAAAAATTTACTTCAAGCAGCGCCCAAAGCTTCTCACCTGTAGTCTGTAAGAACAGGAAAAACCCTCTGCATTAGCTCGAAAGCTAAGTAAGCCCAGTTTTGCATTGACAGTCTCACCTTTTTGGTCGCAAAAAGAACAAAATCAGTAAACTAAAAAGAACTGTTTATTGCTAATGAAACCAACAAATAATGAATTTTCTTTTGATAACATATAACTAATCAACAATTAGTTAACTGCATTTATGTTATTATTATGTAAATTTAAAAATTTTAAATTTTTCAGAAATTTTGGGGTTTTGACAACAACCGTAGTTTTCTATGCCATCATTGCAGTACAACCAAATGCAGTATTCTCTATAGAATTCGTAGTATACTCAGGAACCATACACTCAATTGTAATATGTGAAACTACAACTAAATCCCTCACCACAACAGCAGTTCAACCAACCACAATATCTGCAGCAAGGAGTATTTAGTGAAGGATTCCTAGGAGGACGAGGTGGAGGCTTTGGTCAAGGAGGAGGATGAGGTCATGGGCCTATGCAATGTTATACTTGTGGAGTACTAGTAAATTATTAGAGATATTTCCCAAACATGCAAGAACAATGTACTTATTGTATTGTTGCGGATCATACTATTGATATTTGTCCACAATTGATCACGAAGTGGCAAGGAAGGACCATTCCGCAGTTGTAGAACTAGAACCAAAATCAGAAACAGAATTAGAACCAAAATGAAAATCAAAATGTGAACCAGCCAGTGAATCCACCACCAAACAAAAAACCCAGGACGAATAGTTGCGGTGATCTTAGTAGAACCTAGAATGCATGATGATGATGTTGTTGTCATTACCCGTGGAGATGTGATGACAGGAGATGATCCACCGAGTCCACAAATTCATTTGGATGAAAAGAAGAAAGTGCAGTTTGATGTTGACATTAATAGGGGCACATTCTTTGAATCACGTGATGCGATAAGAAGAGATCCAAGTAAGTTTCATATTTATGAAATGCCACCTTTTTTTTATTCAACTTTGGTAGCAGTACCATCGCGACAAGATGGAACCTTGCAGAATTTATTTGAAAGTTGTCTTCCATAGGAAAAATATCTTGATGCGCTCACTGAGATCATGATTCTATTTCATTTATCGAAGGAGGGACGGAAGGAGTCTGTTATGAACTCCTTACCCAAGAAAAAGACAGGGAAAGAGATGAGGATGAATATTTAGATTGGGGATTATGAAGTAGATTCAGTCATTCTGTATCTAGGCTCAGATGTCAACACTCTAACAAAGAAAGCATGGGAAAATATGGGGAAACCATAGTTCATTTGGTCCCTTGTGCAGTTACAGCTGTGCCAACTAGGCCAGAGTAACACTGATTGGGAAAGTTCTCCATCTTGCAGTGGAAGTTGAAGGAATGAATACTTATGTGAACTTTGATGTTATCGAGTTTGTTGATGGTAGAGGTTCATATCCTGTGCTATTAGGGATCTAATGCGCCAATGACATCTTGGTAATTATTAATTTCAAGAATTGTGTGATGACCATTGAGAACTGTGATATCAGAGTCATAGCCCCAATGGATCCAAATGAAGGAAGAAGGTATGTTGAACTAGTTAAGGAGGAAGACATAGGAGGATGGGATCATGCATATAACATATTAGAATATTACATCCATTCAAATTTCAATGGTGAGCTACGTTGGCAGAGCTATATATATGCATCTTCAGACTCTAATATTGCTTTGGGGAACTGACAAAATCGAATGCATGAGGTATCGAATCGGAAGTGTGGCCTGATTACTCAGTCGTTGTGCCAATTCACAACAAGGGTTTCTGAGTTTCCAACTTATGAAGGAATACCTAAGTCATCTGAAATTATCATTAACTTCAAAGATCAGGTGTCAGAACCACATATATTTTTGGCATTGGATGAAGCATTGAAGGCTACTCTATCACATTGGTGGGCGAAAGATAACAAGTCGATCAAGGGGTGGTCGTAGTGTTGAGGTTTAATGGAGGCTCACTTTGGTGTAATAGAACAGTACCAAGATGAGAAATATGATGGGTGGAATGATCCTAGCGGTCATTTGCTTTCAAATCAAACCATGTGGGTATCATGACCCAAGGATGAGTGGCTACATTCTTTTGTACACACGTTGGATGAAATGCCATAACAATTGTTGAGCCGCAAAAATACCACATTTTATTCATCATTTCACATACTATTTATCACCTTATTCCATTATATCCTTCCATAAAACCATTAACATTCACCACTTTCATAATAAATATGGGTTTATATTACTATTTTCCAAATCATTTATTTTTGAGTATTTGGAGTGAATTTGTGGTTAGTTATTGATAAAAATAACATAATTTCATTAAAATTTAAAGTTGGGTGAGTTTGTTGATGTGTACAGGTGTATTTGAAGACTTTAACAAGCTTAAAAGTGACCACCTAGCCTCAGATTCGAATTTGATCTTCTAGATGTGAGCTAACTTCAAGGAGAAGATCATGGAAATGTGGAGAGAATATCTCATCCAATATTTGTTGAGAATTTTGAGGAATGAGTTGTCTATTTGTTGAGGATTTTGAGGGATAAGTTGAGAGAATAGTGGATTTGTAATTATGATCAGTTATCTTGAACTCATGTATAAATAGGAGGGCTCTCTCCTCATTTTTGGTTAGATATATCTCTAGTGTTTTGAAGTAGAGAATAGTTCAAAGTTAGTCATAGAATAGGTCTTGACTGTTATGTAATGGAGATGATGCTCAATGCACATCCTTTGACTCTTTGTGTTAATATAGATTTTCAATTTATTTCTTATGAACTATCAGTGTAGATTTTTAGTTATGTTTTTCTTATGAATTGATAGTATGTGTTTATTGTGAGCTCACAAGTTATTGTTAATTGCTTTATACCAGTTATTGTTTATTTGATTTATACCAATTTATTTCATGCATTCTTATGCTATTTTAGATCAGATTTATTTTGTCACATGCCCCAATTTTGCAAAAACAATTTTATATTATTTAATTTTATTTGAGGACAATATGCTAAATTTTATGTTAAGTTGTAATTGATGACTCAGCAGAGTCAAGGATATTTAATGTAATTCTGAATAATTTAATTATATATAAATAAAGGAGGAGACAACAACTTAGGAGAGTTGTTCAAAGAGTGTTTACTGGTCAAATTGGTTGAGGAGACTAGGTGGAGATCAAATTGACACGTGGTAGCATCCTCAAACCACTTCCAACTGTTGTAGGTGAAAACCTCCCTACATTTGGGGTCATGATTACCCATGAAAGTGGAATCAGAGCAGGTGGATCAATTAATGACAACTGACCCAAAAGACCTAGGCAATCTTTATAAAAGTTTCCATTGAAGAGAGCTGAGGCTGCTCATTCTAGGGAAGTGCTCATTTAGGTAAATGTACTTTAGAGAAATTCAATGGAAGGGAATTGTGGAAAGTGTTTGAGGGGATAACTACTGAGTGATCTAGTGCAACTTTTAAGCTGAAATATTTTACTGCTAAGTGCAGGGTGTTTTACTGAGTCATTGGACTAGTTTACTATTTGCATTCTCCACCAGTTCTCAGCCAAGAAGACTAGGAACAGGTTTGGGGGTCCTGAGGAAGCATTTTTTGAGTGCTCTCCAGAAGATTTGTAGGGAGGAATGACCTCCTAATGCTGTTGTCATCTGTCCCAAACAGGTTCTACATTGTTTTGTTTTACTGTGTTAGATAGATAAATCTGGGTCTGTTTGTTATATGAATGTTAAATATTCAGTTTGTAAATTGTTAGAATTTAGTAGTCTTTTTAGTTATTGAAGAAATGAACTTTGGAAAATAATTTCTAGTCTGTGTTTTTCCACACCTAGAAACTCCAGGTAGTACTCCACACAGGTAGAATGTTTAGGAAGATAAGAGAATGATTGAGTAGATAAGATTGTGTATTTATAGATAGTAGAGTAATTTATTTCATGTTAAAATATTATGGAGGTTAAACAATGTTATGATATGTTTATACTTCTTTGTTTTCACTTAGTAATTGAATGAAATGCACTAGGATGATCACATTAGAGTTACATGGATTACATATAGTTAAGTAAATAAACAACTACTAATTACATAGTTTATTTGCTAAAAATATCAACTAAATCTAGGTCTAATATTTACTATAAACCGAATAGGGTTAAATTTAAAAGTACTTAGATTAAAAAGAGTAAACTGAGTTACGGGATCTATGCTATATCATTTCAAAAACTCGGAGTAAATTCTACTAGACAGTTTATTAAATAAAAGCAATAAAATATAATTAATAACTAGTATAAAACTAAATAATAACTAGCAGAAAACTATGTATAATTATTAGACAGGCTTATACCTGTAAATATAAAACTTCAGGGTCAAAACCCTAACCAATTTATTAAACTTTTATAAATAAAAACTTCTAAGTTGAGAACCATTTACTTGGATAATAATAATATATATAAGCATTGAGTCTACTGTAAGTACAATCTTTTCTGAAACAAATGTAGATTACACAACACACCTATAATATTAATTTAACCAAATTAACAAGTAGTAGAACCTAATCATTAATTAACTGAAGAACTTAACTAGATAAGGGTTTCATTTAAGGAAAAACCCTAGCTTGTATTTTCCAAACAAGTAAGATTAATATTATAAATTACACACTACGAATAAGTTAGAGTCCTTATAATAACAATGTATACTAACAAAATATTTTTAGATAGAATGTTCTTCATTAACAGCCGAATAGGAAAAACCCTAATGTACACAGAGTTACAATATACAAGATTACTGTAAAAATGAGACAAAGATTGAAGTAAAACCCTTTTTAAAACCCAATGTATTACATTGACAAGCCGTAAGGCTACAAACTTAACCAGATTACAATACCCAACATCGTGGCATGGGTTTTTTAAAACGAAACTAACATTCACTATATTAAAACCTACATTGTTGTATCTTCTTTATAAGTCAAGAAAAGAGCATTTACAAATCACGGCATTGAAGCCGGAGTCACCCTGCCATATGCAAGGGTTTAATAATGAAAAAAAAAACTTAAAATTGAAGACCAAACATCCCAAGACTAGGGAAACCGAGGTTGTAACTTATTTCCAACTGAAACCATTTTCCCCTAAGTTTGTACAAGCAGGGAGTTGCCACTTTGTAACTGGGGCTTACCCGTAGAACTTGATGCCAATCCAAATGTGGAGGGGATTCTTCCAAGTGAAAGGGCGAGCTATAACCTGCAAGCAAATATCAAAAACTTTGATTAGAAACTGAATGGTATAATGGTAACTGTAACTTAAAAATTTACAAACATTTGTAAAACCAATTTCTACCTGGAAGCAAGGACTCTGAAGACATGAAGGAGATGAACCAGCACAACGAACAGTACACCCTCGTGTTCACCTATGACAGACGAAGCAGGGTTCAAAATGCATACTATACCGATGAATGGAGTAGGGTTAAATTTTTGGCAATGGCCATGCAAGTAATCAACACTACAAACCACTAATAGAGAACAACTACACACACAGTAACACACTACTGATAGAGAACAACTATACGCATAGCAAGTATTGCATGCATAAGGAAAACAAAGTGTGAGATGAGAGTCTTACAACCCATACATTAGAATGGTAACACCTCTCTTCACGCAAACCATGGAGCTGGAGACGAGCACCAGCGAGCCCTCATGGCCGCAGTGAACCAAACAGTGTAGAGACCAAAACCCTCTATGAAAAATAAGAAGTAGGGTTGCGTGGTGAGATTATAAGTTATGCAATGCATGGTGGTGAATGTTCCATGTGCCCACAAATTTATTCAGTCCACAGTGGGTCGAGTTGTATAGTCTCCACTGCATTTGTCGGGAAGAAAATTATTGTTAATAATTCATACAACGATCACAATGACAATATATATTATACTAATTCAATACATATCATTCCAATGATAAACATTAAGACAAACAACATTGGAGCATGAGATTATTATGGTATCATTAAACCCTTGTTTTATTATAAACCTTGGAACCTTTGTTGGTAACGAACCAAATCATACATTCTATCGTTAACCTTGATATATATAAACATTGAAATCTTCGATGGAAAAATAACAACTATGGAGAGATCCCTAGTAGGGTATAAGCCCTTAAGTACAAGTTAATAATTCTAATATTAATCATTGATTCGAATATTACATTGAAGGACTATGTTATTAGAACTAGTCCTTATGTAAGCACTAATGGTGAGAATTTAATTTTATTGTGTATGTAAAAGGTATTTACACTCTAGAATAAATTTTTATTGTTGTCTATATTACTAAGAGTAAGGTAAACTTCATGGAAATTGTAATCGTTTGGTCTCCATAAGTAAACAATGCTCCAAATGAATTCAATCAAGGCTAGATTAGTCTTGGTAGTAAAGGGTAGTAAAAACTATCTAAGAATACATATAGTATCACTATTATTTATAAATAAATAATATGATAATGTAATTTCATCACATTACTTATGTTACGAAGGAGTTTGGAAGTTAGAAATCACAACTTGTCAACATTTACACAAATGATCATTTATAAATACAATGCATTATTAAGCTGGTAAACTTCCTCTACTGAAGCTTAATAAAAGGTAAAGCTAAGAGTTCTATATAAGCTTGTTCTTGGAAGGCCTTAGGTCTATTTTCATACTTATAAGCAGTGTTGTACATTTTATAAATAGCAACGGCAATAAACTTTTGTTTCAACAAGAGTATTGATATACTCAATCTTGAGCTCTATGAAGAACTAGAAATAACTTAACGTAAAGAGGAAAAGAAAATTTATCTAACATAGCAAACATTCTGATAATAGACAATCAGTAGGGAAAAGATACTGATCATAATGACATGAAGTTAAAATACTATCAATGTTGCAAAAAAGTAAAAGAAACATACTTTACCTTGTAGTATTCTTGAATTTTATTAAGCAAACTTTTACTCTAGCAATATATTATGATAAAAGAAGTATATCTAGATTAACGCCTTAATAAACTCTTACTGGTTCAAAATTTACCTGTCAAGCCTGTAAGATCCAGAATTCCAAATAAGTTAGCAATCGTTAAGTAAGCCCCAATTAGAAAGTAACTTCTCACCTACTTGACAAAATCAAACCATCAGTACAACTAGAAACAACTGAATGCAGATTATTTACATCACATATCGATAATAAAATAGTATTAATTTATGTGTTTAAGATAATGGTTACTTTTGTTAACTGTTTTCATTTTTTTCCGTTAGCTGCTAGCAGTTATCAAACTGTGACTATAGACAGTTTATGTTACATCACAAATTTTTAAAATTTTGTGAAAATTTGGGGTTTTGGCATGTGGTATTAGAGCAAAAGGTTCAAACACTAGGCCTTGATGAAGCCAAACTTGCTTTTTATGAAATAGTGAATTTAAACTATTTTGCTAATGTTATTTTCTTTTAATGTTATTCAACAGAGAAAATTGTTTCTGAAGTTTAACAACAGGTATGGAAAGGCTAGAAAAATATGCGAAGGAGGAATCTCCATTTACTGAACAAGAAAAATTACCAAGAGACCCTATGCAAGAAGATCTAACCACTAATTCCTCAGATTTGTTACAAACACTAAAGGATTTAAAATCTGAAATGGAATCTGTTAAACGAGAGAATGAAAGGATTCTGAGAGCTCAGGATGAGATGAATCAGATCCTAATAGAAATATTTCAAACTGAGGGTAGGGGTAAAAGAGTTGATTTAGAAGACACTAGTCATCGACATAAATATAAAAAGATTAAACATACTAAAAATGAAAGCATCTCATCTTTAGAAGTATTTGGCGATCAACGTAATTTTCATTCCACTAGTGATAGTAGTGATGACAATCATTATACTAAAAAGAGAAAATATAAACCCTATGAGGAAATTTCTTGGGAATTTAAAAAGATTAAACCACCAACATTCAATGGAGAGACTGAGAAGGGGGAGGAAGTGGAATCCTGGTTATCTGGGATGAAGAACTACTTCCAAATTTATAATTATTCTAACCAATTAAAGCCTAGAATGGCTATCTACAATCTCTCAGGAAAGGCTAATATTTGGTGGCAAGACTTGAAGAGAGTAAAGGGAATAAAAGAGAAGAACGTAAATTGGACTACCTTCAAGAAGTACTTTAAAAAGAAATTTTTGTCTAAGCAATACTATGAAGAGAGAGCAAAAGATTTCTATGAGCTTAAATTAGGATCAATGACTATGAAATATCTAAAGAACAAGTTTTTAAGTCTGCTTAGGTATGTGTCATACCTTGTAGATGAAAAGACAAAGGTACAGTGATTCCTTGGCTGTCTACCTTATCATATTAAGGACAGGATTGAGTATGACAATCCAAAAACTTTAGAAGAAGCTATGAGGAAAGCCAACTTCTGTTATGAACAGAATCGGAAGAAGGAAAGCATGGCTAATTGGAAGGCCAAGAAGAATAATAACCATTATGATCAAAAGAAGAAAGAATTTGTGCCCAATAGGAACTCTAAAAACAATAAGGCTAGAAATTTTCCTAACAAGAATTTCCAAGGGAATAAGAATAATTCACTAAGCAATTAGAACAATTCAAAGAGTAAAGAATCTGCTAATAACCATGGTAATTACATAAATAACTTTGAACGCAAAGAACCTATAAAGTTCTAGGAGTGTAATGGCCCACATTATGCCTCAGTCTATCCTAATCGAAAAAAGACTGTCAGTAATATTCATACCATACAGGAGGAAATGACCATCGGAGATTTAGCGGGGACTATGCCCAGAATCAATGCTGCCTTGGAGAATTGACAAGAATAATATCAAAATTCCATGGTGGAAGTAGAAGGTATGATAAACCAAACCCCTATAGCTATTTTAATTGATCCAGGAGCTAGTCTTAGTTATATTTCACCTAAAATGGTAGAAAAATGTAAGTTTCCTGTTGAAAAATTTGAAAATTCTTGGTTGGTGCAGTTAGCCACTGGAACTAAAAGGAAGGGAACTTGTTTTGTAAAAGAATGTGCAGTAGTTATGGATCAATTTGAAATTGTTGTAAAGCCTAATGTATTACCTCTTGGTTCTTATGACTTACTCATCGGTATGGATTGGTTAGAACAACATAGGGTAATTTTAAACGGTTATGATAAAACCTTTACGTGTATAAACAATGATGGAAAACCAATAAGTGTAAAGGGGATCCCTAGAAAAACAACCATAAGGAAAATTTCTGCTCTGTAGCTTAAGAGAGCTATTAGGAAGGGTTGTAAAGCTTATGCAGTAACAATAACTGATGAGGAAAATATAAATAAGATAAATAAATTAAAATTAGAAGACATATCAGTTTTAAGAGAATATGTTGATGTACTTCTGGAATAAATTCTTGGACTACCTTTGAAAAGGGAACTAGATTTTACCATTGAGATAGTACCTGGTGTAGTACCCAGCTCAAAGGCCCCTTATCGAATGAACATACTAGAACTAAATGAACTAAAGTCACTATTAAAAGAACTTATTGACAAAAAGTATACTGGACCTAGTGTGTCTCCCTGGGGGCACCCGTCATCTTCGTTAAGAAAAAGGAAAAAACCATGCGACTTTGCATAGATTACCATCAGTTGAATAAGATGACCATTAAAAATCGATACCTGTTGCCTCACATAGATGATCTGTTTGATCAACTACGTGGAGCCACGGTGTTTTGAAATTTTTTTTTAAGGTCTAGATATCATCAAGTTAGGATTAAAGATGAAGACATCTTTAAAACAACCTTTAGAACTTGATATGCCCATTATGAGTTTGTCGTCATGCCATTCGAGCTTGTTAATGCCCTAACTATTTTTATGTGTTTAATGAACACCGTTATGCATAAGTATCTAGATATGTTTGTGGTCATGTTCATTGACCACATATTAATCTATTCAAAAACTGAAGAAGAACATAAAGAACATTTAAAATTTGTTTTACAAGAGTTACGAGATCCTCAACTCTTTGCAAAGTTTAGTAAATGCGATTTCTTCAAAGATACGATTTAGTGCTTGGGTCATGTGATGACTAAGGAAGGGATTTCGGTGGATCCCAAAAAGATAAAGGAAATCGAAGATTGGCTGGTCCCTAAGGATCTAACTAATGTTCGATCCTTCATGGAAATTACCGGTTAGTACCGGAGGTTCATTTAATGTTTTTCAAAAATCGCAAATCCGATGAATTCTTGGTAGAAGAAGGGAAAGAAATTTAATTGGAACCAGAAATGCAAGGAAAGCTTTAAAAAGTTAAAATTTTTATTAACTAGTGCACATATTTTAAGAATAGCTGATCCAATAAGGAATTTGTAGTATGCACTGACACCTGCAATGATGGTTTAGGCGGTGTTCTGACTCAAGAAGGGCATGTTATTGCCTATGAGTCTAGGAAATTAAAAATTCATGAAAATAATTATGCAACTTATGATATCGAATTAGCTGCTGTTATACATGCTCTAAAGATGTGGCGTCATCACCTAATTGGAAGAAAATTTATTTTAATGACTGATAATAAAGGATTAAAATATCTGTTAGATCAACCTAATCTAAATGCTAGACAAGCTAGGTGGCTAGCTTTTCTAAGTGAGTATGATTTCAAAATTCAACACATTAAATGTAAAGAAAATAAAGTTGCTGATGCATTAAGTAGGAATGCAAGGCTAAAATTCACAGTAGTTATCATCCCTTATACAACAGATTTGGATGAACATCTTAAAGAAGGGATAGAACAAGATGAAATTTACCAAAACTTACAAGCTAAAATGAAAGAAAATCCAATAGAAATCTTAAGTAAAGGGTACAGTTTGAATGCAAAATAATTTTTACTGTATAAAGACAGAATGTATGTACCAAATGCACATAAAGTTAAATTATTAATTTTGGATGAAATCCATAAAACTCCATACTCAAGCCTGTTGCCACCTTTCACACACCTAAGTTACGTGGCAGAAATATTCAAGCCACTCGGTGTGTCCTTGGGGGCAAGTCTCGAGTCAAGGCTATCACCTTGTTCTTGACTCCTTCGTTCAGGCTAACTCCTAACGAAGCCAAGGGGGGTAGGCCTTATTAAATTACTAAGGCTAATTACTTAGTTTGATGGTGTTATATTGATCAAGTTGTTTAGGATTTTTGAAATTAACCAGTGGAAACAAAAGATAACAAGATGGAAGATTTAAAGCATATAAGCACAGTGATGACACTCAATATATATATAATCGAAAGAATTGATCAAAATAAATCACCAGTGCCTAAAATGGAGTCAATAGAAAAAATAATGTGCTTGCATGCGCTTGAATGAATGTTTTGCAAATGTCTCTTGGTATATTTTAAATTAATGTGGAATTTGAATGAATTAAGTTAGGCGAAAAGGGGACTCCAGATATACCCGAGGGGTACTTGGAGTATCTACAAAAGTGAACTTTCATGGGTACCCATAAGGTGTTTATGGGCTGGAATGGAGTCTCAGAGACTATTGTTCATAACGCACCTATCAAGGTGTGATAGATATCGGCACCTCAAGGTCACTTTCCAGTTGTTCCCACTCCTTTGGGTATTTTTCCACCGCTTACAGTTTGTTCGAGGCGTTGGATTTTCGCTTGATGGTTTGCCAATTTGGGAGGTGAAGACTAATTAATATAGTCACTCAAGTCCTTTTGATGGAGCTTGAATGATCGGATGAACTGCAACCAAGTGCAGAGCATACAGACTGGATTCTTGTCAATTTTAGCAAATTTTAAGATAGGTGTTCTTGTTAACAAGAAAACCCTCCAGCAACCTCTTTCGATCCAAGTGGATCTCAATTGGGGAATCAATGAGTGGTTAATTTTATTATAGCTGATGAAATATTTGATGAAAAAGAAAACAAAGATACACAATGTCAGTTTTCTAATTAGTCCTACCACACATCTCTTTCCCCTTTCAGGTCAGTTGGGAAGTCATGGGATAAGGATTAAAATTAATTTGAAACCTCGAATATGGAATCTGGAAATTATTATAAATAAAATTATACTACTCTACAGATTAGAACTACACTATATTAAAAAAAGATAAATGAAAAGAAAAAAACAGACACAGACGCAAATTCCCCCCAGGGGGGATGGTGAATAGGCTCGAAAGAACCAATTTGAAAAGAAATTTTGTTTTTATTAGCAGGAGTTAAAATATCAGAAAAATGAAATGAATCCACTTGGTCCTTATATGGAATGAGACAAAATGTTTACAAATTGCAAAAAAATGAAATTTATGGAAGACAGAGACCCCCTGGGGGGTTTCGAGGGGTCAAAAAATGATTTCCGGACAGCGCCTCCTCCTATTTTCTATTATACCTGCTAAAAAACAGAAAATTTATCATAGTTAAATATTCCCATAAGTACTTTGAAAGTACTTTTGGATGAACAAACCTTTTACCCCAAAATTCTAAGTTAAAACTAGTTTTTAATGAAGCGGAAAAAGAACCTAGGAAAGAAAGCTTTCCTTGGGATCTTGTCCTGATTTTGGTGAAGCCAACATGAAGCAATTAAAGTGATGAATATAAATTTTTATATTCTAAGGAAACAACCATGCATTCAACAAGTTTTAGATATACTTTCACAGCCTTGAAAAATGACAATTTTCCCTAAAACTAGATCTAGAATGCTTGTAAATTTTATTTAGGAATGAGATCTAGTTTATTGAGGTTTAAGGCAGAAATATATATGTAAAATAAAATCTGAAACAATTTTAAAGCTACAAACAAGTAACTAGACTGATTTTAGAAAAAAATGAAGGAGGAAGAGGAAAAGAAGAGCATTTTTGCTGGAAGCCTTAACGATCAACCGTGGAGCTTTCTGGTGGAATGTCGAGCAACTATGCCTTTGAATGGTTTTGGAGAGAGTGAAGAAGCAAACTAGATCAGCATCCTCTCCAATCTAGGAACCTACAATTAAATCCAAAGAGTTGCCTAAATACTTGTGAGATCCGGTCAATTCATACATAGAGATTTCAAAATAACTTGCATATAAACTTATAAAACATGTTGAATCTAGATCTCTAAACATGCATCAAGAATGAAAGAGATAGCCAATAAAATTATTAACAAACTCTTAGCAATGAATCCATAAACAATCAGCAAATTATGAACATAGATACATGTTACCTCATTGAAACATGGCAATGCTCATCCACACATACAATGAAATGAAACCATATTTCCTCCAAAGCTTCACTTTATTTCAATAGAAAAAGATATTACACAGTATTACAACAGCAATATCTCCTCAATCTAACACTAACTAGCTTGGAAGCGGTAGCCTGTGCTTTATTTATACAAAAAATAGGAGATCTAGCCTATGGGGCCGCAAATCCCAAGGAGACAAACCATTATAGCTGAAGGAGAGTCCATCAATGCCTAATATATCTCTAACTAAGCTTGATATGAGTCTCACTGAGTGCAACTGTCAATCGAAGAGCTGATCTAACTGACACCTCAACCTATTGACTGAAGCATCCACCAAGACTCATCTAGATGAGCAAACATGTGTGGAGGAGAGAGAGAGAGGGCACAATTCCCCATAAAGGAAGCTGAATATCAACTCTGGATCTGTCTAAATCACCTCTTTCAGTCTAGGATTTATCAGATCTAGTCAATCTGGACTAGATCTGACTGATTTCAGTCAAATTGGCTGAGAATCCACTGATCTAGGATTTTGGATTTGCTCCATTATTCATCAATTTATTAATTAAAATAATCAATAAAGGATTTTTTGGGGCTTTTTGACCTGAGTGATGGAAAATCACTCAAAACTAGGAAATAGTGGGTCTATAGGCTTACTGGGTGCTCTTAGCTTGAAAATGAGCACCTACATGACTGAATTTGACTTTTGAGCTCACTTTTATTACAAAATCAAATTTTTTAATTAAACTATTAAAAAATAGCCTAAGTTTTGGAAAAATTAAATTTTAATAAAAAACACTGAAAAAATTTAAAAAATTTAAAAAATGAAAAAACCTAGGGGGACTTAGACATGTTCATATGACTCAACCATGATGTCTAGCATGTTTATACATTGACACATAGACTCTAATAACCTCAATATGCCTAAATTCCAAGCCGACCACCCCAACTTTGGAGGTATGGAGTGAAAAACTTAGAAATTATTAGTCGTTTATTCAACAACAAATAATAACCAAGGGAAAAAACACCCTGGGCTGATCGGATTGACAAATAAAGTCTAAGAGACCGAGTCTTTTACAGACACTATCATGCTATAACATTTATTACAATTCTCCCATGGGGTATGAACATGTGATATAGTATAACAAAGCTCCCCAGAAGCAAGAATGAAGGTTCTCTGAAGTCCGAACAAGTTATCCTTGTCTGGTTCATCAGGCTCACTTGATAAAAAACCACTAAGTACAACTTAGGTGGTAACATTCAGGCTCCAACTGTGGGATGTGTGCTCGATCTGGTCTTTAAGGCAAGGAGCGAATACGAGAACACTAGAATCTCTAGTTTATATACCCTGTAAAAACATCTCAACCTAACAAGAAAACTTCAGTAGCACAAGCTTTATATAAAAACCAAATGAACCATTAAGCTGAATTATTTAAACAAAATAAATGTAATTAACTAATGGATTTTTTATTATTATTATAGCTAAGTACAAAACATAAATGTAGAAAGTAAATTCTCTCTTTTAAGAGCTTATTTTCCTACTCTAAGCATGATATAAAAAGGTTAAGTGTAATAAAAAATCCAATGTAACCACCGAAGCATTTTATTAACATAATTTTTTTTTCTTGTCTTTGGTTGCTAGCCAAAGTAAGGATACCTTATTCAGAAAATGCAAACCTGCGTGATGATTCAAAATGGTCAGGATGGATGGGAGATCATAGGCATGAATAATGTCATAAAAATTCTTCCTCAACTTGTATGTGCTCATGCAGACTGCTTCTATCCATGACTGGATAGGATTGATATACCAAATCAAAATGATGAGGCAGACTAACTATATCATCATACTGATCACTAGGGCTTATCAAATGATAACTCGTTGCACAAGCCCCATGTAGCTCCAAATCATAACGAACCTCTATATGTGAAAAATATGACTGAGGCTGATATTCCAATGACTACATCACATCTGACTTTTCACAACAATGCTTCTCCATGTATTCATTATTGATACCTTTGTGCGGCTCTGCATGATATGAATTTGAATGATCATATAATAGTTTTGAATGCTCCTCTTCCATTCTAGGATTTTCCCAGGTCTCCAGATCCATGCTCTCTCCTTTATATATGCCATAGATATAAAAATCAACAAAACCATCAAAAGTTTTTGGTTCATTATTTTCCTCTTTATTAATGTCACAGACTGGATTTTCCATGAATGTCCAGGACTCCTCATCAACATCTTTGTCGAAGATAAGAGAGTCTTCATCACTTGTATCATGCTCCAAGTTATACTTGTCCTCATTTTCATACTCATCTTCTTCAGAGAAAAGGTCACAAGGTAGTAAACCTTCCAGACTGTCATCATTATATGGAGAACATGTAGGAGCCCCATCATGTACATTACATTTTTCATCATAAGTTTCACTATAATATTCTGCATTGGTTTCATCCTTAGGCTTGCACTGTTTAGCTGGTGAGAAAGGGTAGCCCTGGCCTACCTTGTATACATGATCAAGCTCGCTTGAAGTTGTTTCCTGACTACTGAACGCAGGAAGTACATGTTCCATGAATTTATTTGCAACATAACAAGTGCTTTCTTGGTGGAATTGTTCACAGGGTCTACACCATGGAATTACTTCTTCTACCATGTTAGCTGAGTCTAATTGGTTTGGAATCCTAGGCTCCTACTAAGGAAATTTATTTTGATACATTTGATTTTGCTTGGGATGAAAGTTCCTAGGTCCATTATTCTTTTCCATTGTGATCAATGTATTATGAATGTGATTTAAGTGTGCATAATGATTGGCCATTAGTTGGTTTTGAATAGTAACCAAGTTTTTTATCATGTCCGTCACCTTTTCCATGGGATCTTTAGAAGTTCCATTTTATTCTGATTCAATGGCTTTACCCTTGGTCTCTTTGTTGCAGGAATTATTTTCCCTAGTGTGACCTGGAATTTTGGACTTGCCTGAAGACTGCATATTCTTTTCTATTTTCTCAGCCAATTCCTAAGCAGTTTTTAGATTGGACGGCTCTTTGTCTCTTAACTGGTACCTCAAATCACTAGTGAAAGCTTTGATGTAAGATATGAGGATGGAGGCATCCTTTGGCTTGATTTCATTAGGGAGGTCCACAACCACACACCTGAACTTAGTGTTAAATTCATCCATGGTTTCATTCTCCATCTTCTTAATGTTATGAAGGGTAGCAAGCAGATGTCTTGGTTCTTTCTTTTCTCCCCATTTCTTCTTAAAACCCTCTAGGAATTCACTAAGAGTTTTATATGAATCATCATCTAGGTCAAAGTACCATTCTTCAGAATCATCTTCTAAGGATAAAGAAAAGAGCTTCATTTTGACATCGTCATGGTCATGGCCAGCATCACTGCAATAACTGACTAGGTGCTTTTCAAAATTTCGAAGGTGAGACTTGGAAGTGATGGCATTATTGCCCTAAAATATGGGGAGCTTCTTGATATCATCTTTTGGAATGGAAAGGGGAGCACCTGCTATCTGACAAAAGTCAAGGGGTTTGAAAAATTCCGTCATTTCTTGAGATTGGTAAACATGACTCTCTACAAATATGTGATGGATATCTGAGAGGGATTAGTCTCCTAAATCTTCAAGGTTTCTACGAGAAGTCTTCCTATTCAATATTTCCCTAATAAACCTTTCAAGATCAAGGAGATGATTGAATAATTGACGGTGGTTTCTTCAGGTAGAAATTCTTGGAGGGATGTTAGACAGTGGAGTCACCAGATAAATCGAGTTTTAATTTTCAAGATCAATCAAATTATTATTTTTATCTTTTTAGTTGTTTAGAAAAAAGTTAAGCTAAGTTGTACCCGAGAATAAAAAGATTTATCCTTGGCAATGTCGCCAAAAGTGTTGCCACCTTTCACACACCTGGGTTACATGGCAGAAATATTCAAGCCACTCGGGAAAGTCTCGAGTCAAGGTTGTCACCTTGGTCTTGACTCCTCCATTCAGGCTAACTCCTAACAAATCCAAGGGGGGCAGACCCTATTAAATTACTAAATCTAATTACTTAGTGTGATGGTGTTAGATTGATTAAGTTGTTTAGGAGTTTTGAAATTAACCAGTGGAAACAAAAGATAACAAGATGCAAGATTTAAAGCATATAAGCACAGTAATGACACTCAATAAATATATAATTGAAAGAATTGATCAAAATAAATCACTAGTGCCTAAAATGGAGTCAACAGAAAAAATAATGTGCTTGCATGTGCTTGAATGAATGTTTTGCAAATGTCTCTTGGTAGATTTTAAATTAATGTGGAATGTGAATGAATTAAGTTAGGCGAAAAGGGGACTCCAGATATACCCGAGGGGTACTTGGAGTATGTCCAAAAGTGAACTTTAACGGCTACCCGCAAGGTGTTTGTGGGCTATAATGGAGTCTCGGAGTCTATTTTTCATAACACACCCATCAAGGTGTGACAGAGATCGACACCTCGAGGTCACTTTCCAGTTGTTCCCACTCCTTTGGGTATTTTGCCACCGCTTATAATTTGTTCGAGGCGTTGGATTTTCGCCTGATGCTTTGTCAATTTGGGAGGTGAAGACTAATTAATCTAGTGACTCAAGTGCTTTTGATGCAGCTTTACTGGTTGGACGAACCGCATCCAAGTGCAGAGCATACAGACTGGAGTCTTGTCAATTTTAGTAAATTTTAAGATAGGTGTTCTTGTTAACAAAAAAACCCTCCAGGAACCTCTTTCGATCCAAGTGGATCTCAATTGGGGAATCAAGGAGGGGTTAATTTTATTATAGCTGATGAAATAGTTGATGAAAAAGAAAAAAAAGATACACAATGCCGGTTTTCTAGTTAGTCCTACCACGCATCTCTTTCCCCTTTCGGGTCAATCGGGAAGTCATGGGATAAGTATTAAAATTACTTTGAAACCTAGGATATGTAATATGGAAATTATTATAAATAAAAGTATACTACCGTGCATATTAGAACTACGTGAGATGAAAAAAAGATAAACGAAAAGAAAAAAAAAGACACGGATGCAAATCCCCCCAAGGGGGATGGTGAATAGGCTCGAAAGAGCATATTCGAAAAGATATTTTGTTTTTATTAGAAGCAATTAAAATATCAGAAAACTGAAATTAATCCACTTGTTCCTTATATGGAATGAGACAAAAGGTTTACAAATTTCAAAAATTTGAAATTTATGGAAGACAGAGACCCCCTAGGGGGTTTCGAGTGGTCCAAAAATGCTTTCCGGACAAAACCTCCTCCTCTTTTATATTATACCTACTAAAAACCAGAAATTTTATCATACTTAAATATTCCCAAAAGTACTTTGAAATTACTTTTGGATGAAGAAACCTTTTACTCAAAAATTCTAAGTTAAAACTAGTTTTTAATGAAGAGGAAAAAGAACCAAGGAAAGAAAGCTTTCCTTGGGATCTTGGATTTATTTTGGTGTAAAAAATATGAAGCACTTAAATTTCTGAATATAAATTTTTAGATTCTAAGGAAACAACCATGCATTCAACAAGTTTTAGATCTACTTTCACAGCCTTGAAAAATGACAATTTTCCCTAAAACTAAATCTAGAATTCTTGTAAATTTTCTTTAGGAATGAGATCTAGTTTATTGAGATTTAAGGAAGCAATATATATGTAAAATAAACTATGAAATTGATATATCTAAACAATTTTAAAGCTAGAACACAAGTAACCAGACTGATTTTAGAAAAAATTGGAGGAAGAGGAAAAGAAGAGCATTTTTGCTGGAAGCCTTGAAAATCAACCGTGGAGCTTTCTAGTGGAATGTCAAGGGACTATGCCTTTGAATGGTTTTTGAGACAGTGAAGAAGCAAACTATATCAGCATCCTCTCCAAGCTATGAACCTACAAATGAATCCAAATACTTGCCAAAATACTTGTGAGATCCGGTCAAAACATACATAGAGATTTTAGAATAACATGCATATAAACATATAAAACATGTTGAATCTAGATCTCTAAACATGCATAAAAAATGAAATATATGGCCAATAAACTTATTAACAAACTCCTTTCCTATCAATATTATAATAAACTTATTATCAATCTTAGCAATGAATCCACAAACAATCAGCAAATTATGAACATAGATACAAGTTACCTCAGTGAAACGTGGCAATGCTCATCCACACATACAATGACATGACACCATATTGCCTCCAAATATTCACTTTATTCCAATAGAAAAATATATTACATAGCATTACAACAACAATAGCTCCTCAATCCAACTCTAACTAGCTTGGAAGAGGCAGTCTGTGCTTTATTTATACAAAAAATAGGAGATCCAACCCAGTGGGGCACAAATCCCAAGGAGAGAAACCACTGTAGCTGAAGGAGAGTCCATCAATGCCTGATATGTGTGTAACTGAGTCTGATCTGAGTTTCACTGAGTGTAACTGTCAATTGGAGAGCTGATCTGACTGACACCTCAACCTGTTGACTAAAGAATCCACCAAAACTCATCCAGATGAGCACACATGTGTGGAGGAGAGAGAGAGGGTGCAATTCCCCATAAAGGATGCTGAAGATCAACTCTGGATCTCTCCAGATCACCTCCTTTAGTCAAGGATTTGTCAGATCCAGTCAATCTGGTCCAGATCTGACTGATTTCAATCAAATCGGCTAAGAATCCACTGATCTAGGATTTTGGATTTGCTCCATTATTCATCAATTTATTACTTAAAATAATCAATAAATGATTTTTTGGGGCTTTCTGACCTGAGTGATGGAAAATCACTCAAAACTAGGAAATAGTGGGTCTACAGGTTTACTGGGTGATCTTAGCTTGAAAATGAGCACCTACATGACTGATGTCACATCCTCGGTTCTGACCCCATTTGCATGATGTATATAATGTAATTAATCGTGGTGAGGAGCTCAAGGAAAAAGCCCCACCATCGATTGGGTTGTGTGTGTGTTTCGACAATGGGGATAGTTTCCGATGGTTTATCGTGCTATCCGACACATTATAATGTGGCATCATGTAAACACGCACATCAAATAAACTAAAACCACAACCAGCTACGGCAGTGCAACGTTGAATGAAAAGGGCATGGTTCCAAAGGATAAGGGGTGAGGGATGTCAAACCTTAGTTTATAGGGAAAAAACCCATGTGTTTCCACCTTGTTTTGTTTGCCACCTCCCCTTGCTTCATCCAACCTCTTCAATGTCTTGACTTTGTTAGTTGGGGACAGTTATTGCATGAGGAAATGTGGGCATGGGAAAACGTGGGTTTTGGGAGGCTGCTGTCAGTTTGGACGGTACACATGCCAAGTGGAGAACCTTCATTTCTCTCATGCCGGTCTTCATTCTCCCCATGGGCGGTTGCTCTCACATCTAGTTTTTGTTCATCCTCACGCAGAGGTCGGTTCTGTCTTCCTCACATGCTGGTCGGGGGTTCCCTCTTTGGTTTTGGCTCATGCAATGAGCTGGGAGAGCAGCCTCGCGGCATGAATTTCTGCTGTGTATGCGGCTTGCTGTTGATTTAACCCACATTTTGGGTTGCTATTTGTTTCACCCATGTTTTGGGTTGTAGTTATTCTTCCCATGATTTTCAGATGTGGTTGTGAGTCCGATTTCTTCCTCAATTGTGGACTGCATGTGTGTTTCTTCCCTATTTGCATGGGGTGTGTCATTCTCCAGCATTTGTGTTGAGGAGCTATGTGCTGTGGGTTCATGGACGTTATTGTTAGCTGTGGTGTCCCTGTTTTGTGGACTGTGTAGCATTTCCATCATTCATTGTGAAATTTGGTTGTTGTTATACCCTAGTTTGGGTGTTGTTACTGAGTTGTTTTGGCCACTTTAGGGCCAAGAACAACTCTGAGTTGCCTTGTGGGCTTGAGCGGTGCTCACCTTTTGTTGGGATTATCCCTGGTCATCTTTGCTTCTTCACAGGGATGTGAATTTTTGTTTTTCTACTGGTATGCAGTGGTTGGTCTTCGGACTGTGCTGGCTTGGCCGATCTGTTGATGGCCTAATAAACCCAGCGGTGTTGGTTTGGCTGTTTGGTGTCCCCTTGGCTATGTGTAAGCCTACAATTGACCCTTAGTCCTTGAGGAATCATGCCCAGCTCGGGGGTGGCAGCGTTGCTAAGAAATTGATGAGCATGCTGGCCTATGGTTGGGTGGAATGTTGCAGCGATGTAGCTGGTTGTGGGCGAGTTCTTCGCTGAAAGATAAGTGCTGCTGGTTACTTCATCTCTGCAATTATATTGATATTAAATGAATAATAATGAACAAGTGGGATGCTGGAATTGTAGGAATGTATATGTTTGCTTTCGCTGTATGATTAAAGAATTATGCATCTGTGTATGCTTGTATGCTTAGCTTTCCTATTATGCATTGTGTTTAAGCTATCATTTCAGCATTGATTTATCCCTGTTTATGTTCATGGGGCTGTTTGCCCAGCTGTATGTGGTGTTCGTCGCGTCCACCTCGCCGGTCTGAGGGATGGAGACGTGACAATTAAATCTGACTTCTGAGCCCACTTTTATTACAAAATCATTTTTTCTAATTAAACTATTAAAAAATAGCCTAAGTTTTGGAAAAATTAAATTTTAATAAAAAACACTGAAATTTTTTTAAAAATGAAAAAAATGAAAAAACCTAGGGGGACTTAGACATGTTCATATGACTCGACCATTATGCCTAGAATTTTTATACATTGACACATAGACTCTAATAACCTCAATAAGCCTAAATGCCAAGCCTGACACCCCAACTTTGGAGGTATGGAGTGAAAAACTCAGAAACTATTAGTCATTTATTCAACAACCAATAATAACCAAGGGGAAAACACCCTGGGATGATCGAATTGACAAATAAAGTCTAAGAGACCGATTCTTTTACAGACACTATCATGCTGGAACATTTATTACAATTCCCCCATGGGGTATGAACATGTAATATAGTACAACAAAGCTTCCCAGAAGCAATATTGAAGGTTCTCTGAAGTCCAAACAAGTTATCCTTGTCTGATTGATTAGGCTCACTTGATAAAAAACCACTAAGTACAACTTAGGTAATAACAAGGCCATCCATGCTATCAAAAGACTATAACTTTTCTAAGCAAAGAATATTTTTGGCCAAACATGAAGATTGAACTGGCAGAGTATATCGCTAGGTGTTTTGAATGTCAGCAGGTGAAAACTGAACATCAACACCCAACTGGATTACTTCAGCCATTACCCATTCCTAGCTGGAAATGGGAGATAATTAGTCTCGACTTTGTTACTGGACTGCCTAAAAATCAAAATTTAAATGATTCTATCATGGTAGTGGTTGATAAATTAAGTTAAAGTTGCAAACATAGTTGATATCTTTCTAAAACAAATTTTTTGACTACATGGAATACCGAAAGTTATAATTTCGGATGGAGATCCTAAATTTACAGGTAACTTTTGGAAATATCTGTTTAAATGATTAAACACTACACTAAATTTTAGTACTTCATTCCATCCTCAAACAGATGGATAGACTAAAAGAGTAAACCAAGTATTGGAATATTTATTAAGAATGTATGTGAAAGACCAGCCAGGTAAATGGGAGGATTATTTGCATTTGGTAGAATTTGCCTATAATAATAATTGTCAAGCATCAACTAGATTTAGTCCCTTCGAAATGTTGTATGGAAGGAAGTGTAATACTCCTATCTCTTGGAGTAATCTGGTGGATAGATTAGTATTAGGTCCTAAACTCTTAAAGGAAATGGATGAAATTGTTAAGCAGGTACAAAGTAATCTAAAAATTGTGCAGGATCGACAGAAAAGTCAAGCAGACCTTAAAAGAACTCCAAAGGAGTTCAGGTAGGTGAACATGTGTTCATCAAGGTGAGGCCCAAAAATAGCTCTCTGAGATTGGGTAGTTGTGCAAAACTATCACCTCGTTACTGTGGTCCATTTGAAATACTGTCCAGGATTGGACAAGTAGCTTATCAATTAGCATTACCACCAAATTTAAGAGTACATAATGTTTTTCACATTTCTGTAAAGAATAAATATGTTCATGATGCTATTCATGTTGTTAACTGGAATGATGTACAGGTGGAACTAGAAGGATATTTTCTAGTGGAACCAGACTGTATCCTCGGGTGGAGGGAGATCACACTTTGTAACTGCACCATTGGTCAGGTGAAGGTGCAATGGAAGCACCTTAGTCCAGAGGAAGCCACCTGGGAATTGAAAAGCAATATGCAGGATGCATATCCAATTTTGTTCTAGGGGAATTCTAGGGATGAAGAATAAATAACATCGAGGACGATGTTATTCTCTAAGGGGGTGTGTATGTCACATGCCCCGATTTTGCACAAACAATTTTATATTATTTAATTTTATTTGAGGACAATATGTTAAATTTTATGTTAAGTTGTAATTGATGACTCAATAGAGTCAAGGATATTTAATGTAATTCTGAATAATTTAATTATAAATAAATAAAGGAGGAGACAATAGCTTAGGAGAGCTATTAAAAGAGTGTTTACTGGTCAAATTGGTGGAGGAGACTAAGTGGAGAGAAAACTGACATGTGGCAGCATCCTCAAACCAATTCCAACTGTTGCAGGTGGCAACCTCCCTACATTTGGGGTCTTGATTCCCAAATAAAGTGGAATCAGAGCAGGTGGCTCAATTAATGACAACTGACCCAAAATACCTAGGCAATCTTTATAAAAGTTTCCATTGAAGAGAGTTAATGCTGCTCATTCTAGGGAAGTGATCACTCAAGTGAATGCACTTTAGAGAAATTCAATGGAAGGGAATTGTGGAAATAGTTTGAGGGGATAGCTATTGAGTGATCTAGTGCATCTTCTAAGCTAAATGATCTTACTGCTAAGTGCAGGGTGTTTTACTGAGTCATTAGACTAGTCTACTATTGGCATTCTCCACCAGTTCTCAGCCAAGAAGACCAAGAACAGGATCGAGGGTCCTGAGGAAGCATTGTTTGACCGCTCTTGAGGAGATTGGTAGGGAGGAACAACCTCTTAACGCTATTGTCATCTGTCCTAAATGGGTTATACATTGTTTTGTTTTACTGTGTTAGATAAATAAATCTAGGTATGTACTCCAGCACAGGTAGAATGTTTAGGAAGATAAGAGAATGATTGAGTAGATAAGATTATGTATTTACATATAGTAGAGTAATTTATTTCATCTTAAAATATTATGGAGGTTAAACAGTGTTATGATATGTTTATACATCTCTGTTTTCACATAGTAACTAAATGAAATGCAGCAGGATGATCACATTAGAGTTACATGGATTACATATAGTTAAGTAAATAAACAACTACTAATTACATAGTTTATTTGCTAACAATATCAACTAAATCTAGGTCTAATGTTTACTATAAACCAAATAGGGTTAAATTTAAAAGTACTTAGATTAAAAAGAGTAAACTGAGTTACAGGAATTATGCTATATCATTTCAAAAACTCTGAGTAAATTCTACTAGATAGTTTATTAAATAAAAGCAATAAAATATAATTAATAACTAGTATAAAACTAAATAATGCCTATGCAGAAAACTATTTATAATTATTAGAGAGTCTTATACCTATAAATATAAAACTTCAGGGCCGAAACCCTAACTAAGTTATTAAAGTTTTATAAATAAAAACTTCTAAGTTGCGAACCATTTACTTGGATTATAATATTATATATAAGCATTGAGTCTATTGTAAACTGTTACAGTCCTTTCTGAAACAAATGTACATTACACAGCACACCTATAATATTAATTTAACCAAATTAACAAGTAGTAGAACCTAATCATTAATTAATTGAAGAACTTAACTAGATAAGGGTTTCATTTCAAGAAAAACCCTAGCTTGTATTTTCCAAACAAGTAAGATTAATATTATAAATTACACACTACGAATAAGTTACAGTCCTTATAATAACAACGTATACTAACATAATAGTTTTAGACATAATATTCTTCATTAACAGTCGAATAGGAAAAACCCTAATGTACACAGAGTTAGAATATACAAGATTACTGTAAAAATGAGACAGAGCTCGAAGTAAAACCCTTTTTAAAACCCAATGTATTACATGGATAGGCCATAAGGCTACAAACTTGACCAGATTACAATACCCAGCTCAGGGCCGGTATACCTAGCATCGTGGAATGGTTTTTTTAAAATGAAACTAACATTCATTATATTAAAACCTACATTAATGTATGTTCTTTATAAGTCAAGAAAAGAGCATTTACAAATCACGGCAGCGAAGCCGGAGTCACCCTGCTATATGCAATGGTTTAATAATGAAAAACAAAACTTAAAACTAAGGACCAAACATCCCAAGACTGGGGAAACCGAGGTTGTAACTTCTTTCCAACTTAAACCATTTTCCCCTTAGTCTGTACAAGGAGGGAGTTGCCACTTTGTAACCGGGGCTTACCTGTAGAAGTTGATGCCAATCCAAACATGGAGGGGATTCTTTCAAGTGAAAGGGAAAGCTATAACCTGCAAGTAAATATCAAAAAATTTGATTAGAAACTGAATGGTATAATGGTAACTGTAACTTAAAAATTTACAAACATTTGTAAAACCAATTTTTACCTGGAAGCAAGGAATTTGAAGCCACGAAGGAGATGAACCAGCACAACGAATAGTACAATATCATGTTCACCTATGATAGAGGAAGCAAGGTTAAAAATGCATACTATACCGACGACTGGAGCAGGGTTAAATTTTTGGCAATGGCCATGCAAGAAATCAACACTACAAACCACTGACAGAGAAAAACTACATGCACAGTAGTGCACTACTGACAGAGAACAACTACATGCACAACAATTATTGCATGCAGAAGGAAAACCAAGTGCGAGATGTGAGTCTTACAAACCATACATTAGAATGGTAACACCTCTCTTCATGCAAACCATGGAGCTGGAGACGAACACACGTGAGACCTCATGGCTGCATTGAACCAAACAGTGCAGATACCAAAACCCTTGATCAAAAATAAGAATTAGGGTAGCGTGGTGAGCTTATAAGTTATGCAATGCACAGTGGTGAATGTTCCATGTGCCCACAAATTTATTCAGTCCACAGTGGGTCGAGTTGTATAGTCTCCACTGCATTTGTCGAGAAGCAAATTATTGTTAATAATTCATACAATGATCACAATGATAATATATATTATACTAATTCAATACATATCATTCCAATGATAAACATTAAGTCAAACGACGTTGGAGCATGAGATTATTATGGTATCATTAAACCCTTTTTTTATTATAAACCTTGGAACCATCGTTGGTAACGAACCAAATCATACATTCTATTGTTAACCTTGATATATGTAAACATTGAAATGTGCGATGGAAAAATAACAACTATGGAGAGATCCCTAGTAGTGTATAAGCCCTTAAGTACAAGTTAATAATTTTAACATTAATCATTGATTCAAATATTACATTGAAGGACTATGTTATTAGAACTAGTCTTTATGTAAACACTAATGGTGAGAATTTAATTTATAAATCAATATTGTGTATATAAAAAGTATTTACACTCTAGAATAAATTCTTATTATTGTCTATAATACTAAGAGTAAGGTAAACTTCATGGAAGTTGTAATCATTTGGTCTCCATAAGTAAACAATGCTCCAAATGAATTCAATCAATGTCATATCCCCATGCCTCCGACCGACAGAGAGGACGCGACTCCAAGCTCTATCAGACCAGGCTACCGCCCATGAACATATACAGGCTTAAAAATTGCCTAAAACAGAATGCTGAAAGAGAATGCATAATGGTAAAACATGCACAAATGTCATTGCAAATATCATTGCATAACACACACAGATGCATTCATTTAACATACACAGCGGAAACATCAATCATTGAAGCCAGCATTCATTCAACATGTTCATTTCACTTTCATTAACAGTAAATATAGAATTGCAGAGGTAAAATGCACAAGATTACTTATCTTATGAAAGCTTTGCTCCGCAACCAGCTACGTCGCTGCAATGTTCCACCCAACCATAGGCCAGCGTGCTCCTCAATCTCTCAGCAACGCTGCCACCCCCGAGCTGGGCATGATTCTCCAAGGAATAAGGGAACTAGCAGGCTTACACATAGCCAGGATGCACAAAAACACACAGCCAAGCCAACCAAGTTGGGTTTATTAGGCCATTAAGGAGTTGATGAAGGCAATTTGCTAAGCTGGTGAGCTCATTACAGAGCCAAGAACACCTACACTCGAACTAGCCTGACCTCTAAGACACCCATCCACACCTAACACAAGGAATCAGTCCCTTCTCTGCTACACAGTCCCTCAGGCCCTGCATTCCCTTCCAGTGCTATTTAGGGGTGATGGAGAAGAAGGCCAACCCTCTAGCTCTGTCTGTGTGGTTTCTAGCACCAGGTTTATCAAGCAACCAAGCCAACACCCTTACTCCTCACACAGTCCAAAGACCAACAATTGCACTCAGGCAATCAATTCAGCTCTCACAGCTTAAACAGGGAAAAATGAATTACACAGCCCCAAACGTAACAGCAAAAATGGGTCACAATATGGAGAAAAACACACAGTCCTGAAGCTTATCAGTGAGCACAACTCTCAGCAAGGAAAAACGTCCCAAATAGCCTGTGCGTGAGGCCAATAGTCGTTGAGACAGTCAAAAACGCAAATGGCTCTTCACAGCCATGGTAAAAACACATGAAACTTCCAAAAACGTGAATGGAAAATGCACCAGCAGCTCCCAAAACATGAGGAAGACAACCCAGTCCCTGGCACTACAAAAACGACCTCCCATCCATGGGAAAAATGAAGCCAACAGCCAAAAACGTGGAAGGAAAAACACCAGCTGCTCCCAAAACGTGAGGAAAACTGAAAAACGTGAATGTATGGCAGAATGGCCTACGTTTTTGGGCATTTTCCTTGCCAAGGAAGTCAGAACACATTTTTAAAAAATGGGTCTCTGCCCAATTCGAATTTTTTCCCATACTCTTCCCATTCCATGCAATAACTAACTCAACCACATTCTGGCAGAAATAAATGATTGGGGAAAAAGACAAGAATGGTAGATTACAGCTTGATGGGTTCTCTCATAGACATTTGGATTTTCCCCATTGGCCTATAGGTTAAATATTTCACCCCCCCTTATCCTTGGGAAAATCATACCCCATTCGATTACGTTGTCGCGACCGTATCTGGTTGTGTATATTTTTATTATAGATGCATATTTACATGATGCTGAAACTTAATATGTGCTGCATGCCCCGATATACCATCGGTGACAATTTAAATCCCAAGACATAGCATAACCGATCAATGGCGGGCCTTGGCCTTTAGCTCCACACCATGATCATTACAATATATACATCATATACATCTAATGTAACAGGGTCAAAATCGGGACATTACATTACCCTCCCCCTTCAATTAGCACTGTCCTCAGTGCTTTACAAAATTGATCAAAATGCTACACTGGCATTGCCTCAGTGTTCTGCAAAATTGAACAAAAATGGATGTGCCAACCGCATGGCATCCTCCAGCTCCCATGTAGCCTCTTCAGGCTCGTAGTGCTCCCATTGCACCTTTACCTGCCCTATGGCTCGGTTCCGGAGCATTGTGACCTTCCTGTCGAGGATGCGCATTGGCTCGATTCGGAACTATCCCTCGGGTTCCACCTGAATCACATCCCAATTTATCACATGGTTAGGATCATGTACATATCTCTTAAGCAAAGAAACATGAAAAACATTATGAGCTCTAGTGCTAGCAGGCAATGCAATTCTATATGCAGCTGGCCCTATTCTCTCAAGCACTTCAAATGGCCCACAATATCTTGGTGACAACTTGGCACAACTCCCAAGCTTCAAGGAACTCTTCCTTGCCCTCACTCTGAGGTAAACATGATCCCCAACACTGAACTCCCTGTTCACCCTATGCTTATCTGCATAGCTTTTCTGTTTGTCCTGTGTTGCTTTAAGCTTCTGCCTGATCTTTATGACCTCTTGCTCCATTTCCTTGAGCAATTCTGGTCCAAGCACAATCTTGTTCACTAGATTATCCCAAGTCACTGGTGTCCTACACCTGATGTCCATTGTTATAAGCAAACTCTACCAAGTGTAAGTAATCTTCCCACTTGGTTGGTTTGTCCATCACATACATGCGAAGAATATCTTCGAGCACTTGATTAACTCTCTCGGTCTACCCATCTGTCTGAGGATGGTATGCAGTGCTGAAGTTTAGCTTTGTACCCAAATCTGCAAACAACCCCTTCCAAAAGTTGGAAGTGAACTTGACATCTCGGTCAGAGACTATTGCCTGCGGCAATCCATGCAATTTGAAAATCTCTTTCATGAAGATCTTTGCAATGTCACTAGCCTCATACGTAGACTTAACTGGTATAAAATGTGCTGCCTTTGTCAAACTGTCTACCACAACCATGATGGAGTCATGTTGTCTCCAAGTCATTGGCAATCCTGTAATAAAATCCATGGAAATAACTTCCCATTTCCATTCTGGGACTGGCAAAGGCTGCAACAAAACTGGAGGGTGTTGATGCTCAACCTTTACCTGCTGACATTTCATACACCTGGAAATGTACTCAGCCATATCCTTTTTCATACCTGGCCAAAAGTACTGCTTTCTAGCTGTAGCAATTGTCTTCTGATATCCTGGGTGACCAGAGTACGGAGCTTGATGGATTACATCCATAATAATTCTCCTCAAATTTGCCACACCTGGAATATAAATTCTACCTTTATAAGTGAGAAGTCCATCCTCTTCCAATTTATATCCCTCATACTCCTTCCCAAGACTTTGCTGTTGCAATTTGTCTTTTACTTGCTCATACAATTCATCCCCAGCAACATGATTAACAATCTGTTGCCTCAAATCTGATTGGCAAATACTAAGAGATGCCACATGCATTTCCTGCATCTTCCTGCTGAGTGCATCAGCTACCTTATTCTCCTTTCCTTTTATGTGTTTGATCTCAAAATCAAACTCACATAAAAATTCTAGCCATCTTGCTTGCCTAGCACTCAAAGTAGGCTGATCAAACAAATACTTCAGTCCACAGTGATCTGTTCTGAGCTCAAATTTTCTACCCATCAAGTAATGTCTCCACATCTTGAGAGCATGTACTATGGCTGCAAGCTCTAGGTCATGAGTGGCATAGTTCTTCTCATGCTCCTTCAACTTTCTTGATTCATAACATATCACGTGGTTGTCCTGCATAAAGACTCCTCCAAGCCCTTGTCCACATGCATCGATACATACCACAAAATATTTCTCTGGATCTACAACTTTCAATACTGGTGCACTAGTGAGAAGACTCTTCAATCTCTGGAAGCTTTCTTCACACCTCATTTTCCATTCGAACTTCATCCCCTTCTTTTGCAAAGAAGTGATGGCATGTGCAACTTTGGAGAATCCCTCAATGAATCTCCTGTAGTATCCTGCAAGTCCCATGAAAGATCTTACATCTGTCACATTTCTTGGAGTAGGCCAATTTGTAATGGCTTCTATCTTTTCAGGGTCCACAGATATACCCTCCTCCGAGATAATGTGACCCAGATACTGAATTCTATCTCTATAGAAGTCACACTTACTCAGCTTTGCATACAACTGATGCTCCCTGAGCAATTGCAATGTCAATCTCAAATGCTCTTCGTGCTCTTTCTCATTCTTGGAATAAACAAGAATGTCATCAAGGAAGACAAGAACAAACTTGTCCAAATACCTGCTGAAGACACTATTCATAAGGCACATAAATGTAGCTGGTGCATTTGTGAGGCCAAATGGTACCACTACAAACTCATAATGCCCATACCTTGTCCTAAAGGCTGTCTTATGAATGTCTTCATCCTTGATTCTCACCTGATGGTAACCAGACCTCAAGTCAATCTTGGAAAATACCTTTGCTCCTCTCATTTGATCAAAGAGGTCATCAATCCTAGGCAAAGGATATTTATTCTTCACGGTAACCTTGTTCAACTGTCTATAATCGATACATAACCTGAGTGTACCATCTTTCTTCTTTACAAACAGAACCGGTGCTCCCCAAGGAGACACGCTCGGGCGAATGTACTTCTTGTCCAACAACTCTTGCAGTTGCATCTTCAGCTCTAGCATCTCCGGTATACTCATCCTATAGGGTGCCTTGGACACTGGTGCTGCTCCTAGCACAAGTTCAATTGTGAAATCAATGTCCCACTTTGGAGGAAGCCCTGGAATCTCATCAGGAAACACATCCCTGAAATCCTGTAACACCTGATAGTCCTCCAACCTAAGAGTCTCATCTCTTGTTTCCTCCAAAATCTGAGCTGCATACAACTGGCAACCCTTCCTACAAAACTTCTTTAATTGCATTGTCGAAACTTGCCGTACTGAAATTACCTTCGGAATACCTTTCACAACTACTAGGTTCCCTTCTTCATTCATGCATTCAAAAGTCTTATTGTAACAATCAAGCTTCACCCTGTGAGCTTCTAGCCAATCCATTCCAATGAGGACATCATAGGAACCAAGAGGTAGAACATTCAGATATACACAAGTGGCTAATCCATTCATGACCAATGGACATTTCTCTACCACTTCACTGACCTTTCTCTTAGTTCCAGTGGCTAGTTGGACTAACCAAGACTTCCTATGCTTCACTTTCTTAAAAGCACAAATTTCCACTACTCTAGGAGTAATGTAACTGTGCGTTGAACCAGGGTCAATCAAAATAGAAACAGATTGCTCAACAATCTTACCTGCTACTTCAACTACAGCTGACTGGTGATCTGCCTGGCGGTCCTCCAGTGCTGCATAGATCCTAGGAACTGCCCTTGCTACTTGACCCACTGTTTCTACTTCTTGAACATTATAAGCTGGTCTGGCACTCTCATTCTCGAGTGGGCAATTTCTGCGCATGTGGGGTCCTCCACATTTCCAACATTGAAGCGGCCCTCTATTCTATTGTGGATCTTTAGGCTTTTCTCCGGTCACTCCAACTGGCTTGCTCGCGGCTTGAGATGGCTGCTTCTGCTGATTCCTGAAGCTAGAAGGTTTAAAACCTTTCTTTCTCTGGTCAAACTTCTCGTTCTTCTTGTCCTTCCATGCCTTATGGTAATCAGGTTTACCCTTACTTTCCTCATAGCAATACTTAGCCTTTCTTATTGCTTCTTCTAGAGTTCTAGGTTCATAAAACGCAATCCTGTCTTTATAAGATTGAGGTAATCCACTCAGAAAATGTTGGACATTCACTTTTTCATCTCTGATGTACCGGACATACCTCAATAGCTCCAAAAACTTATTTGCATACTCTTCCATGGTCTGCTGTCCCAATCTCAACTCATGGAACTCCTTAATCTTATCATCATAATACCTGTCAGAGAGGTATTTCTGCTTGAAATACTTCTTGAACTGCTTCCACTTCAGTCTCCTTTCACTGATCCTCTTCACTTGCTTGAAGTGTTCCCACCAAATGGATGCTCTTCCATTCATATTGAATATGGAAACTCTTGCCTTCATGTTTCCTGAATAGTCATGCACTTGAAAGTACTTTTTAATACCAAGAAGCCAAGCTTCAGCCTCTTGTCCTGTCTTTACCTCGCCATCAAAGGTAGGAGGTTTTGCCTTTTTAAATTCATCTTGAGTGCGATCCCTATGGTGTCTCTTTCTTTTTCTTTTATGAGAAGAGAAGCTCGAATCCCAGCTGGATTCTTCTGAATCAGATGATCCACTAGAAGTCCTTCTCCTTCTCCTAGTACTGCTCTTACTACCTTTTGGTCTTGCTGTACCTTGTCCAGAGTCTATCTTCTTATGCAAGTCTGTCAAACTCTGCAACATTGCAGCATTCAGCTGATGCTTCTCTTCTTGGGCTTTAATCAGGCTTCTCATAGTGGCTGCAACATCTGACGGGGTCTCTTGGAATCTCCTTCCATTAGACTCAATGTCATCATTTCTATTACGGACGTTTTCTCCCATGGCATCTTCTGCTCTCTCGTAAGAATCCCGAGCATCATACCCATCATGGGTTCTCATACTGAACCACAACTTACTTACCAACTGCACTACCTGGAATACTTCCCTTGAGGATAACTTATGATTCTGCAAACGTGTTAATAACACAATTGTTAGATGCATACATTGATACAAATCAACATTACTTACCTTCTCTTGGATTAATCATAAAATAATAGTTTTCCCAAGCACACAAAACTTTCTTCGTTAAGAACGTCTATCTGAGGGGGATGACGGGGGTCAAGGGGGCTTGCCCCCTTGTGGCTTCCCTACGCCACTGCAGGGCGGGTCGAGGGCAGCGCCCTCATTTTTTTTTGTAAATTGTTGATTTTCGCGCAATCTGGCGCATAAGATCGCTGCCAATTTCTCTTATTTTCAACCCTAAAATTCCCCTGAAAAACAATAAAAAATCCCACTGGAAAACAGTTAAAATCTGCTAGAGAAATCTCGTGGAAAACTCAAATTTTCCCTGTGTAAATCGGGTGTCGGCTGACTCTCTGATCGAGTGGTTTATTCATCTAAGTAGCCACAATGGTGGCTCCCCCGGAAGTTCCAGCCTTCCGCAACGTCAGACGCTTGAAAGCTCCGAACCTTCCGCTGAATCGGCTCCCTGGAAGCTCCAACCTTCCGCAACGGCGGCTCCCCGGAAGCTCCAATCCTTCTGACATCGGGCGTTGGCTGACTCTCACATCAGACGTCGGATGTCTTCAGCTTCCGTAACGGTGGGCGGAAACTTCATCAGTTCGCCCGCAACGGCGGACGGAAACTTCCTTCAATGGCCCGACCGTTCCATACTTAGCCAAATTTTTGAAATTTTTCTGCGGCGTCGGCGATCGGACGGATCTCGAGTCGGATTTGAGATTGTTTTGCCGGCCGCAACGACGGATGGAAAGATCATTTTCTCACCCGCAACGATGGAGGTTAACTCTGTGAACCTTTCCGCAATGGTCGGACGTCGGGCAACTTTCCTTTCCGATTTCTCCAATACTTAGACCAATTTCGTGGCTTTTTCTCCCTTAACGTGTCGACGATCGGAGGTCTTTACGACCGGCTGTGGGATCGCTTTGCCGCCCGAAACGGAGAAAGTTCCATTTTGAGAACCCTTCCGCAATGGCGGACGAGGGACTTCTCCCACCCTTCCGCAACAGTGGAAGTCCACTTCTCCAATCCTTCCGCAACGGTTCAAGCACTTGGGTGATTTTCTTGAAGTTTCCAGTCTGATTTCTGCTGGGCAGGAAGAAGTTTTGCATATGTCCCTGCACTTTCATGGCCCATACAGGCCACCCATTGCTGCAACTCAGGAGCTCTGATACCATTTTGTCACGTCCCCATGCCTCCGACCGGCAGAGAGGACGTGACTCCAAGCTCTATCAGACCAGGCTACCGCCCATGAACATATACGGGCTTAAAAATTGCCTAAAACAGAATGCTGAAAGAGAATGCATAATGGTAAAACATGCACAAATATCATTGCAAATATCATTGCATAACACACACAGATGCATTCATTTAACATACACAGCGAAAACATCAATCATTGAAGCGAGCATTCATTCAACATGTTCATTTCACTTTCATTAACAGTAAATATAGAAATGCAGAGGTAAAATGCACAAGATTACTTATCTTATGAAAGCTTTTCTCTGCAACCAGCTACGTCGCTGCAATGTTCCACCCAACCATAGGCCAGCGTGCTCCTCAATCTCTCAGCAACGCTGCCACCCCCGAGCTGGGCATGATTCTCCAAGGAATAAGGGAACTAGCAGGCTTACACATAGCCAGGATACACAAAAACACACAGCCAAGCCAACCAAGTTGGGTTTATCAGGCCATTAAGGAGTTGATGAAGGCAATTTGCTAAGCTGGTGAGCTCATTATAGAGCCAAGAACACCTACACTCAAACTATCCTGACCTCTAAGACACCCATCCACACCCAACACAAGGAATCAGTCCCTTCTCTGCTACACAGTCCCTTAGGCCCTGCATTCCCTTCCAGTGCTATTCAGGGGTGATGGAGAAGAAGGCCAACCCTCTAGCTCTATCTGTGTGGTTTATAGCACCAGGTTTATTAAGCAACCAAGCCAACACCCTTACTCCTCACACAGTCCAAAGACCAACAATTGCACTCAGGAAATCAATTCAGCTCTCACAGCTTAAACAGGGAAAAATGAATTACACAGCCCCAAACGTAACAGCAAAAACGGGTCACAATATGGAGAGAAACACACAGTCCTGAAGCTTATTAGTGAGCACAACTCTCAGCAAGGAAAAACGTCCCAAATAGCCTGTGCGTGAGGCCAATAGTCGCTGAGACAGTCAAAAACGCAAATGGCTCTTCACAGCCATGGTAAAAACACATGAAACTTCCAAAAACATGAATGGAAAATGCACTAGCAGCTCCCAAAACGTGAGGAAGACAACCCAGTCCCTGGCACTACAAAAACGACCTCCCATCCATGGGAAAAATGAAGCCAACAGCCAAAAACGTGGAAGGAAAAACACCAGCTGCTCCCAAAACGTGAGGAAAACTGAAAAACATGAATGTATGGCAGAATGGCCTACGTTTTTGGGCATTTTCCTTGCCAAGGAAGTCAGAACATGTTTTTCAAAAATGGGTCTCTGCCCAATTCGAATTTTTGCCCGTACTCTTCCCATTCCATGCAATAACTAACTCAACCACATTCTGGCAGAAATAAATGATTGGGGAAAAAGACAAGAAAGGTAGATGACAGCTTGATGGGTTCTCTCATAGAGATTTGGCTTTTCCCCATTGGCCCATAGGTTAAATATTTCACTCCCCCTTATCCTTGGGAAAATCATGCCCCATTCGATTACGTTGCCGCGACCGTAGCTGGTTGTGTATATTTTTATTATAGATGCATATTTACATGATGCTGAAACTTAATATGTGCCGCATGCCCCGATATACCATCGGTGACAATTTAAATCGCAAGACATAGCATAACCGATCAATGGCGGGGCCTTGGCCTTTAGCTCCACACCATGATCATTACAATATATACATCATATACATCTAATGTAACGGGGTCAAAATCAGGACATTACAATCAAGGCTAGATTAGTCTTGGTAGTAAAGGATAGTAAAAACTATCTAAGAATACATATAGTATCACTATTATTTATAAATAAATAATATGATAATGTCATTTCGTCACATTACTTATGTCACGAAGGAGTTTGGAAGTTAGAAATCACAACTTGTCGACATTTACACAAATGATCATTTATAAATACAATGCATTATTAAGCTGATAAACTTCCTCTACTGAAGCTTAATAAAAGATAAAGCTAAGAGTTTTGTATAAGCTTGTTCTTGGAAGGCCTCAGGTCTGTTTCCATACATATAAGCAGTGTTGTACATTTTATAATTAGCAATAGCAATAAACTTTTGTTTCAACAAGAGTATTGATATACTCAATCTTGAGCTCTATGAAGAATTAGAAATAACTTAGCGTAAAGAGGAAACTAAAATTTATCTAATGTAGCAAACATTCTAATAATAGACAATCAATAGGGAAAAGATACTGATCATAACGACATGAAGTTAAAATACTATCATTATTGCAAACAAGTAAAATAAACATACTTTACCTTGTAGTATTCTTGAATTTTATTAAGCAAACTTTTACTCTAGAGATATATTATGCTAAAAGAAGTATATCTGGATTAACACCTTAATAAACTCTTACTGGTTCAAAATTTACCTGTCAAGCCTGTAAGATCTAGAATTCCAGATAAGTTAGCAATCACTAAGTAATCCCCAGTTAGAAAGTAACTTCTCACCTACTTGACAGAATCAAACCATCAGTACAACTAGAAACAACTGAATGCATATTATTTACATCACATATCGAAATTAAAATAGTATTAATTTATATGTGTTTAAGATCATGGTTAATTTTGTTAACTGTTTTCATTTTTTTTCCATTAGCCGCTAGCAGTTATCAAACTGCGACTATATACAGTTTATGTTACATCAAAAAATTTTAAAATTTTGTGAAAATTTGGGGTTTTGACATATTTCCTGTAATTTCCCGCTTTTCTAGATTAGGTTTATTTTTATGCCATTTCCTCCTTTTGCAAGTTTAATTTAATTTCAGTCATGTATTTTTAATTTCAATTCTAGATTAATTTCAACGAAACTCTGCCCCTGCATATATTTTGTCTGTACCGCACAACTTTATGCTCTCTTCGGGTTGACAATTAAATCGTTGGAATTCTATTTAATTTGTTTAATGTTTTACCCAACATTTTGGCATCGTTGCCGAGGAGGTGGTAAAAGGGACCAGAGTATAGATAGGTAGATAGTTTGTTTTTATTAGATATAAAGGGGGAGGGGAACTGTAAGACGCAAAGATGACTTCACCATGGAATTTTCATGGTGTAACAACCAGACGCATCCACTTTAGTGGGTTTCCCCAAATCCTTGATTGTTTTCTGCAAAGTGCTTATTTTCCTGCAAGTTCTTTCTTTTTCTGCAAATGCAAGTTTGTTTTATGCAAGTTTTCATTTTTCATTTACAATTTTTTAGTTTAAAGTTTGGATTACTTTCATTTTTGGGCGCCTTTATTTCATACTAACTGGTTTTAATTTTATATGTTCATTTTTTTTTATACATATTTTTGGTGCACTTTTTATTTTTCTGTTTTTTTTGTACTAATTCATTTCATACTCTCTTTCGCACTTGTCATGTACTTGTTTTTCATTTTTTTTAAGCATTTGATTTGATTATTTTTAGCGTAAGTTCAGAATTTCTCACTGAGATCCTTGCAAAAGCCAGGATCTCCTCTTCCAAAGAAGAGGAGATCTTGACTGCAATTAAAAATGCAACCACTCCTCCAGAAGAAAAATAAGAGTTAACATCTGAAGATTTCTATATATCTGATAAGGAACAAGCATGCGACAAGGAAAATGAGGAGGATGAAGAAGTGATCTCGAGTGATCATCATGAAAATGAGAGCTGTATCGAACATCGGTTCCAAGTAAGTTATAGGTTAGATCAATTTTGTTTTTGTTTTTGTTTTTGTTCTGTTAATTTACATTTACAATCCCTAATTTCTCACACTTTTGAATATATTAGATTTTGTTTTATAAAATCATATGTAAATATTCTTTTACTGCTTTTAGATGTATGGTTCCACTGGAAATTTCACTATACCTAAATAATTGCAAATTTTAATTAAAGTTAAGTAAGTAGGTTTTAGTTTTATTTCCAGTTTAACTTACTTTTATGTTTCCATCTATAAAGTTTTAATAGTCTTAATGACTAGCCTTTTTTATTTTGTTAAGAATTAAAAAAAATATAGTGTTAATATTCTAAATCTAAAATTTTATGAAATTTTGATCTATTTTCATTTTCATTTTTCTTTTAATAAATTTTCCAATCATACTAGGAATAAAAATAAGTCAGGTTTATTCTATGAACGAATATAAAATAAAATAAATTAATTAACAAATAAATAAAAACAATAAAAATCTATATAGTTTTGTTTTAGTTTTAATATTCTTCTTTGTTTTAGTCTTTAAAAAAAATAGATAAGAAGATTTAAATCAATTTGACTAATAATTTTTAATTTAAACATTACAACATAATTAATTTAAGAAAAAAAAATTAATTAAAAATTAAAATAGTTTATGTGTTAGTTCTTAGTTTTTAAATTTAAGTTAAACAAGCTTGCAACTATAAAACATTAAGATATATAATAAAAAATGAAAACCTTTAAAATAAATATAACACATATATATTAAAACATTAAAACAAATCTTTAAACATTAATATAAATATTAAAAAGAAAAAAAAGAAAAAGAAGAAAAACAAACCAACTGTTCAGCCCTTGATATGCAACCTGCAAACGCAAACGCAAACAACCCTATAAAGAACACAACCCTTCAACCTTCCATTCGATAGTTGCAAACATAAAATCAATTTTCTCCATTTGCGCTTAAAGGAATTTTTATTGATTGTGTAAAAATCCTGGGGTTGCAATAATAGCTCAGCCAAGCCTAAGTCGCACCCACAACATATATTAAAACCTATTCAAAACCTGTAGATACAAAACACTCTCAATAGAAACAATCGACTGATCCACAAATTAGATCAGTATATCGGTGATTGATTTGAAGCCTAGTCGTTCATGATTTTCCTCTTAGCTTTTTTTAGGTTGAAATGGGATATTGGTGATTTCAACTGCAGAGTCATCAAGAATGAATAGTCCTCACCGAGATTCATTCCAAGGATATTTTCATTTCATTTTATTGATTGGAATCTGAGTAGATGGCTAACAGCCAGTTCTATTTGTAACCGACTTCAACAACTCATTCAGTCGGATGAATGGATTGGCAAATTTCTTGCTAGCAATTGTGGGGTCATAAATATCTTAGCTTAATGACAAAATCAACTCACCCTCTCTATGGGGACTTTGACTACTGTTGAGATACCAATTAACAAAGATCGAGCCACAGACTCAATGAAATTGATTAATCTACCTCCACCAATTCAAAAATTAATGGAGAATGATCCACCTACCATAAACAACATATCTATCTTAATCATTGTTGGATGGCATGTGTATGTAGAGGTAGTGATGAGGATGCAATTCGATCAAGCTGCCTCCATTCTTGATAAGACCTTATGTGATAACGGTTTCTTCCCCATTGAAATTCCACTTCCACCATGTGTCCTGAGCCAACAAGGTTCTTGTTTTTGGATTTACAGTTGAAATCAAAATGGTTGTAAACAATGACTGTATTTGTGAACCTTACACACACACATAGGTTAAATTCCTTTACATTATAGTTTGAGACATTTCTCATTATAAGAGAAAATTGGAGTGTAAGATTTGGACGTGTGGCATACGATTGGCATATGGGACAAATGTTCAAAGAATACAGTGTCAATAGAAGGGCTAGAAGCACCACTAGTAGCCTACCAAATAGCATATCATCTAGAATCGTATATCTCAGAAGATGGATCTGGCTCTCCCAATATTGAGCCAATTTTGTAGCACAGAAAAAACTGTTGATATCTTTACCAGGTAAATTAGTAAGTACTGCAACCAATTAGTCATGAAATTGTGATTAGTCATAATGGAATAGCTAACTAGTATAAGCATTGTGTTTGTGCTAGAAATTGTTTCCAAGGCTAAAGAAACAAGCCAACACAATCTCAAATGAAACTCAATAAAACAAACTAGGTTTAGGGTTTTTGATGTATTTTCTTGGTTATAAACTTTGGGGAAGGACAGGGAATACACTCATGAGCAAAGTAATAACTGAATCATAAACAAAAGAAGACAAAGATGCATAATATATTCAACAGGATCCAACAGAACACAGTATTTAAGTTCATTCATAAAAGACAAGCATCACCAGTATATAAACATAAACCAAAAATGAATATATCCTTTAAGCAACTAAACAAGCTGAACAATGAAGCCAACACAGAAACTGAAGGGTTATAAGTGTCATATATCTCATAGTTTCATCATCAAATGCATACAAGGGTTTTGATACTTAAATCATGAACAAGTCTGCAGACCTCCTGAAGCTATCCCAAAAATTGAACCCTCTCAATGACTTTCTAACCTCTCTAAATACTATTTTTTACAAAATCAGTTAGGGATCTAACCCTAACTACCTCAACTAATTCGATGGGATAAAGTGAAATTTACAATATTACAAAATATGCTATTTTCTAAAAATAGTAAACAACTAACTAACATGTTCCTCAAAAAGAGATAACAAAAAAATAAAACAATAGCTAACTCATAGGTCCTTAGCTGCGTCAGCTAACAAATCTATGCCATCCAGTGCTTGAGATTTCTTCTTAGCTCGCCTCTGCTCCTGCTCCATGTTAGCTATCTTCTTGGTGAGCTCCTCATTTCTCTGCTGCAAGTCTTTGACTGTCTTCTCCAACTCTATACAGTGCAAGTTAGTGGTTCCTTTTCTCTTTAGAACCTATTTAGATATTGCTATCAGCTCCTAACAATGGCTATTGACATCCTGAAGACCTTTTCTAAGCCTTCTGTTAGCCATCATCAGCCCCTCATTGATCTCTTGCATATAGTTCATCTGCTGTTTGTACTGCTTAATGATTTTCTGCCTGTTTTCTTTATCTGAATCAACTAACCTTCCTGTCATGATCTCTTGTTCATAACTGGGTATCTCAGGTATGTCAAACCTCTTAAAAATGTCTGCATCCTTGTTTAACAGGTCTGTGGAAATAGTAAGAATATTAGGGTCTTTCAGAATACTTGCTTGCCTAAGTATGAGTTCATCTTCATCTTCCCATTCTTGATCTTCAACAGGAGGTATTTCAGCCTTTTCTTTCTGCTGTTGCTTTAAAAGTTCATTTCTTATTTCAAGAAATATGGCAAACAATTCAGACTCGGGCTGCCTTAACTCCTTTACTGACTGTGATGATCCTTTTACTTTTGCAGGATGAGAAGAGGAAGCTTTGGCAACTATTTTTTTCTTGCTTTTAATGTTTATTTTACCAATTTTTGGCTCTTCATTTGAGGAAGTATCATTCAAGACAGTCTCTTGCTTGGAATTCAAATTAGGATTGAGCAGCTTCTTTATATTCCATCTTAGCTTATTTGTTGGCCTGGTTTTAGGCCTCCAATATGGGGCTATCACTTCAATCCTTTTCTTCTTCTTATTAGGTTTGACTGTTTTGATTTCTGAAGTGGAGAATGATCTGCAGGTTTCAGCCCTATCTTCAGTTTTAGTAATAGGCTGATCTTCTTCTAGAAAATATCCCTCATCATCTGAGAGAATGGTGAGTGGAATTATCTGCTGGGTCTGAAACTCCTCCTTAGGTGCAACAACCTCTTCTGTAACTGCAGCTTTAACTTTCTTGGAAATCTTTGCTTGGTATCAACTGCTGCCTTGGCTGCAATTTCTCTTCTGAAAACAATGAATACTTGCCTGTAATACCAGCTGAAAACACTTTGGGTTTATTGTCAACCTCCACATGCTCTGCCGCCTTCTCAACTTTGACATCTTCCTTGTCTTCAAGTTTAGCTTTCTAACCTAATTTTCTCATCAGTACCTTCCCTTTGTCTGCTTGTTTTTTAGGCTACTGATCCTCCTGTTTGATTTGAAAGCTAGACCAAAAGATGAAAAAATCCCAGGTCTTTCCTTCATGCTGCAAAACAGTGCTAATAATCAACTTAATTAGCCCATGATGAAAGATGGACTGAGAAGAATGGTCCATATGCCCTTTGACCCTGTTAGACATTTTCTGCAAGCTTTTGAATAAGAATAATGGGAGGCTCATCTTGGACACCCCCACCATATGTTGCAGAAATCTGAATTGGTACTTAAATACATAAGCATACCTTCCCTCGCAAGTAATATAACTCTGCAAAATTCTGATTGGTTCAACCCATTCCTTTCTAAAATTTTGAATAAGGATGCCTTTACTCCAGTCTGGGGTGACATTTGGTAATAGATATCTCTGAGGATCAAAGGTAAAGGGCAGTTTCTTAAACCATAGTTCACCTTCATTCTTAATCCCTGTAGCTTATGCAACCAGCTCTACTGTCAATCTGAACTTCAAAGTATCAAACACCACCATGTCATCCTTGTAACCTTGTGCAAACCTACAGGAAACTTCAACATTGTAACCATCTATTTTCTTAAAGAAGTCTAGCCAGCCAGCCTATTGGAAAATTTCAACACACCCAGGGAGTTTTTCAATCCAACCTATATCAGTAGGTTTAGCTCTGTTCACCTTACCACTCTTACCACTCTTACCCATTTGTCTTCAAAAACTGGAAACTGTATGACTTTAGGGTTTAATAGATGATCTAGTAACTGATTTTCTGCCTCTCGAGCCTCTTAAGTTTCAATGAGCAACTCCCTACAACTTTCTTGACTGATCCATTTGTTTTTAAAAGAAAAATAAATATCCCCACCAGGTGGAATGATCTAGATCACTGAGGATTCAATGTTCTTCATTAAGCCTGTGAGTGAAATTTAACCATCAATGAGACTGTCATGAAAACAACTGATCACTGACCATCTCCAAAATGCATAATAAACCATAGTGTCTGAATTCTTTAGGTCATAAGCTGCTCAAAACTCCTCATTGCATTGTTAAGGAAACTAGGTATCATGCACATTATTCATTTCAAATATGAGACTCTCCTCGAACTGTAAAAAAGGAACCTTGTGTTGAAAAGACAAGGATGACAACCTCATACTCTATTCATTTTCTGTTTTAATCTTGACTTCAAAACCAAACTGATCAGCCTTTTATCATGCACTAAAAACTAGGTCTTTAGGCTATCTAGGTCTTCATACTGTCTCAAATGTCGAATTCCTTCATCACATGTTGCACCAGTAGCAGTATTAAGTTTGAACATCGTAACATGCACAGTTTTTATCTCACCAAACCTTCAAACTTTGACAGGATCATATTCACATGAAAAACTGATATTTTTCAATAATCGCTCACCCACACTTCTACTCTTCTTTTCTCCTCAACATGGATGTTGATAAGAGCATATATTAATGTTTGGTTTAAAATTTTTTCCTAAAACGGGCTTCACCAGAAAAACCCCAAATTAACAGACATTTCTGGGTGACCGCGGAATACCTTTTTAATGTTCCACTATAGTTGCTTTAAACCAGTCTTCATGATGTTTAATGGCTGAAAATGTGTCTTCATGTGCTCGATTTGATTACAGGTGTCGGAATAAAGAAGCCCTAATCTCTGGGTGACCTCCAAAAACCTCAACCGAGCTCTGAAACATCATTTCCGAGTTTTTGGCCTAGAACACCAGTGCACTATAAGTTTTCAGCTTCAAAATAGAGATAGGGAATAACTGTCTTCTCATCAAAGTCGGTTTAAATAGCTATCTGTCACGAGGAGCTGCAATATAACAGATGATGACCATGATCTTCCTTCACGTCATAAAACCACCTACTCTCATGATGATTCTTGAGACAGCACGTAGCAAACTCCTCAAAACATGTGATTAGTCACTCACCGCTTGACATCACGCCAAAATTTTGCTAAAAAACCGGAAAAATTGTCAGTCGCGATATTCTTATAGTGCGCCTTTGTTAATTTCAGGCTCCAGCGCTACAAGAATAAATTTTAACACTATTTTGACGTTGTTTTACAATTTTTTGCTCTTTTGAATGCAGTTTAAAAGCTGCTTGAATGATGAGTAGGCTTATAATGTGACTTATGAGTCCACTATGTAATATGATGACCTTTAAACACCTTTCATTAATCTAAGGGATCAAAAATAAAATGAAAAATATAAAGGAAAAAGCTCAAAATTTGTCTTTAAAACCGAAAATCTCCTAATAGAAGCAAAAAACCAAACTAAAACAAAGGGGTAATTTGAAAAATGCAAATCAAACAAAAAATTTAAAGAAACAAGTTACTGACTTAACACATTGATAAACAAGTTATGAAAGTAATTGTACGTTGCCATTCATTTGGAGGAGACAGATATTGGAGAAGCTATCACCTCCAAGTTTTATCTTCATAGTCTAATTACGATCATAGTGCTTCAAATTTACAAAATATAATTACGAACCCCATGATGAGATTGGTTGTTAAAGGTAAACCTGTGCACAGAATGTTTGACATTATAAAAGACTCAGGTTATAATAGTGTCCCTCTTACATGAAATGGAGCTCTTTCAAACACCAATGTGATTTTGCATTTTGAGAAACCTAGTAGGCTGTGTTGGAGATTCATTGCTCAATGTGTTGTTACATTCTTGATTAAATTGATTCCATTGAATATTTTTCTGAGACAACATCCTCCCATGTACACTTTTCTGCTGAAATCAGATTCTCGTCATACTATAATAAAATGAGGATGGAATTCTGGCTACATTGTCAGCACCTTATCTGGGATAGAGACTAGAGTTCATTTTAGTAACTTGAGGCTTGCATGCCTGAATGGAAAGTTCTCTCGCTGAAAATCATGGGAATACATCAATGTCCCTTTATCATTAGATATTACAAGTGGCTTGACATCAACTCATTTATTCTCACTTTGCATGATGTACTTAGAAACCTTAGCACTCATTGACATCAATGGTGATATTGCATCGCATTGGTTAATAGAATTCATCAATGGTCGGTAATCCAATGATTTATTTCCATGTTCGACATCGACACATTTTTCACATGGTAAGAATTGTACCATCGGGTTTTGTAGTAGGTGAAGACTATATACTTTTCATGACATCATCATCAATTTTACAGTAGCATACTTCCAGACAGCCCATATGAGAGTACTACAGTTCTACTTTCGGCTCTCATCTTCTAATTCATCCAACCAACTAGAAGTTCATATCCTTCACATTCAGTAGCAACAGCCACATTCCTATTACATAGTTCATCAACCTTTTAGGTAAGTGGAGGTATGTTGTTTTCTAATATTTAGCCATGTAATTCCTTAAATGCTAGAAAATGAATGAATTTGGAAAATTCCCTCACCACATTTCCTTTTTCCTTTTCATAAACCCAATACATATTAAGTTGGGGGGGACTATTCATTACCATTTTACACATTCATCATCTCATTTACCCTTAATCAACATATCTTTCCCAAACTATGCTGGCATGATTCATAATATGAAGAAAAGGCCTTTTACTATACATTGATGGTTCATCACTTCTAATGCATGTATACTTTTAAAATCTTATGTATTGTAGCAAAAATATAAATAAAATGAGCGAATGTTGTTAACACAAGAACCAACATTTGTTATGGTTGTCACACAAGAACCACCCACAAAAATATATATATGAAAAAAGAGAGAAAAAATTGGTGCCACTCATGCATTCAAAATCATGGAATGATTTATTGTTACATACCATCATCATGTAAAGCCGAGCTACAAAGCCAAAAGTTAAAAAGAGAATCAATGCATAGTTGCATGAGGACATGCAAACAGTCAAGTTGGGGGGTATATTGACCCGCAAAAGGGCCACTTTTATTCATCATTTCACATACTATTTATCACCTTATTCCATTATATCCTTCCATAAAACCATTAACATTCACCACTTTCATAATAAATATGGGTTTATATTACTCTTTTCCAAATTATTTATTTTGGAGTATTTTGAGGGATAAGTTGAGAGAATAGTGGATCTGTAATTATGATCAGTTATCTTGAACTCATGTATAAATAGGAGGGCTCTCTCCTCATTTTGGTTATAGATCTCTCTAGTGGTTTGAAGTAGAGAATAGTTTAGAGTTAGTCATAGAAAAGGTTCTTGACTATTATGTAATAGATATGATGCTCAATGCACATCCTTTGACTCTTTTTGTTCATATAGATTTTCAGTTTATTTCTTATGAACTGTTAGTGTAGATTTTCAATTATGTTTTGCTTATGAATTGATAATATAGGTTTATTGTTAGCTCACCAGTTATTGTTAATTGATTTATACCAGTTATTGTTTATTTGCTTTATACCGGTTTATTTCATACATTCTTATGCTATTTTATATCAGATTTATTTCCTGTAATTTCCTGCTTTTCTAGATTAGGTTTATTTTTATGCCATTTCCTACTTTCGTAGTTTTAATTTAATTTCAATCATGTATTTTTAATTTCAGTTCTAGATTAAGTTCAAAGACACTCTTCCCCTACATATATTTTGTCTGTACCTCACAAGTTTACGCTCTCTCTGGGTTGACAATTAATTCATTGGAATTCTATTATAATTTGTTTAATGTTTATACCCAACAACGGTGGTATGTATCAGCCAAGTTACATAGAGAAATCACGACATGGGAGGAGTTTTCAATTTGTTTCAGGTGACGCCTTCATTTTTTCAGTTATCGATCCAGTCATTCATAGTGTGTTGCAGCATATCCGTGATACTTTTCTGAAGGTAGTACCGGTCATATATCTGGTGGGTCTGCATGAGGCACCAATAGTGCAATCGATGATGGAGTGCTACATTGTTACAAGAGGGATTGATGATGGTGATGATACAAGGAACATCATCATTCTGTAGACCAAAGGAAGTCAGGATATCGCTGCACCTACCATATCGACAGATAAAGTTGATCAACCACTGAATATTCGAAAGGTCAATATTGGGATAGAGGAGAAACCGAAGTTCACAAATATTGGGGACTATTGGGACGAGGAAACAATGGTGAAGATCACTGATCTATTGCATGAATTCCAAGTTTTGATTCTCACAAAATTTTCTAGAATGAAGGGGATACTAGGAGATTTGGGAGATATGAAAATCCCACTAAAACCAAATGGGAAGCTCGTGAAGTAGCAACCATATCACCTGAATCCGTGATACAAAGAGAGGTTCAATGTTGAGATAGAATGTTGGATGGTGAGATAATAGAACTAGTTGAGGAATCATAATGGATCAGTCCTATGGTGGTGCAAGATAAGAAAACATGTGATGTTTGTATTTGTGTTGACCTTAGAAAATTGAATGACACATGCCCGCATTATCCATTTTCAACACCATTTACTAATGAAGTATTGTAAGGAGTGGGCGGTCAAGAGATATATTCATTCATGGATGGATTTTTTAGCTAACACCATATTAAGATCGCAAAAGAGGATTAGCATAAGATATATTTTTTTACTGAATGGGGATTTTTTTAGTGTAATGTGATGCCATTTAGACTAAAGAATGCACTGGCGATATTTTCCAGGGTTGTAGTTGCCGCTTTCAAATATTTTATTCAGAAGTTCTTGGCGGTATACATGGATGATTGGACAGTATACTGACTTGTACGAGACCATATGGAAAACATGCAACTGATGTTGGAAAGGTATCGATAACATCATATCATGTTGAATTCGAAGAAGTGCATACTCTTTGCACCTTTTTGGATGTTGTTGGGGCAAATTGTTTGCAAGGAAGGGTTGCTATTTGACCAGGCCGTAATTGCATTGATTCTTAACTTACCACCACCTACGACCGTGAGTAAAATTAGAATGAAATTGGTCCAAATGGGATACTATCATAAGTTCATTATAGGATATGCTCCAATAATAGCACCTATGGAAAAGATACTGAAAAAGAATTCCCAGTTTGAATGGAACCATGACTGTCAAGGAAGCTTGGATACATTGAATACGAAGATGGATACAACATGAATTTTGGTTTTCCTAGATTGGATGAAGGATTTCCATGTTCATTTTGATGCATCATCAATTGCACTAGGAGTGGCGTTGGTGCAACCAGGAGAAGGAGATATGTTGAGGTATTTGTAACTTTGGAATGTATTCACTTGTATATCTTATGGATTGTACCCCGATGTTCCTATTGGGATAATAAATAATGTAAACAAGTCATGTAAAGTCATATAGGGTAACCCTCCTTATTGTTCAAGGGTTAAAGTCCCCACAGTTTCGGGGCACTAGGGTTATTAGACTCTCCTAGAGAAGTTGGCCCTGGTAAGTTATTATCAAGTCATGAATTAGTATAAATAAAGAGCTATCCTATTTATTTAACACAGTCACTCACACTCAGTTGTAGTGCATGAGTGAGAAAGAAGGAGCCGGGATAAGAGAGAGAACAACTGTCAGAGATCATCTTACTGTCTTTGGGTTTTACTTCCGCCATTGGTGCTTATTCTATCTCTGAGGAAGTTGCGGGGTTTTCTCATTTATGGTTTCCCCAAGGAAAATATTTGTCTCTATTGTCTCTTGTGTTTGACTAATGTGCATGTTATTCTCTCAGATAAGATCCTAAGATAATACTGTCAAACTGATAAAAATCTAACATGGTATCAGAGCTAACCTAAGAAGAAGACACTATGCAACTGCGAAAGCTAGGAATTCTTACTTTTTGGGTTTATATACACAATCCATCAACAAAAGGAGGATGGGTTGAACCTCCATTGAAGGGCGCATCTTTCTGTCGAAGCAGAATCTGATTTTGAGCACTTTCATTTTTTGACCTACCACTACATCGGGAAATTAGGGATTTTCAATGAAGAGGAATTTTTGAGTGAGCCCAGGCTGGGATTACTCTCCTCCTCAAAATCTAAGTTAGAGACAAAAATCAAGGTTTTTGGTTGGGTAGAACTCTAGGAAATTCAAACCCTAATTTTCCCTAGAACCAGAAATCCAGAACTATCACACATGGAAGCAATGATTGGCTTATAGACAGTGGGTCTTCCAAACATATCACGAGATTCAAAGAATCCTTTGTGAAAATTTTTGAGCATGATTCACCTCACAAGGTGAAACTTAGGGATGACTACTAGTATCTAATAAAAGGTTGTGGTGAATCCTCCTATAAGCTAGACTCTGCAAAGTATATGAAGATGAGGGATGTCTTGTTTGTACCAGGACTAAAGAAGAATCTCCTCTCCATATCTGCATTGGATGAAAAATGCATAAGGGTTGCATTTATAGATGGCCAAGTTCTTCTGTGGCAAAATGGAAAGACTATAGATGATGCAGTAGTGATTGGGGAACAAGAAGGAGGACTATACAAACTGAAAGGCCAACCAGAGCAATCTTTGGTTCATGACTCACTAGAGCCAAATGAAATTTTGCATAGACTGCTTGCACATGCGCATTATAGAGCACTACCACTTGCAAGCAAAGTTGTTGAAGGTCTTCCATAAATACAAACAAAACATGATGGTATCTGCGAAGGATGTGTGAAAGGAAAGAACACAAAGAAGACATTTCGAAGTAGCGAGAGAAAGGAAAAAGGGATCTTGGAAACTATCCACTCCGATGTATGTGGTCCAATGTCATCCAGTTCATTAAGCAGGTATGTATAATATGTTTCTTTCATTGATGATTTTTCTAGGAAGACATGGATATACTTCTTGAAGAAAAAAGATGAAGTATTCAGTAAGTTCAAGGAATTGAAAGCCTTGATCGAGAACCACATAGAAAAGAAGATAAAAAAATTTCAATCAGAAAATAGTGAAGGATTCACATCAAATGAATTCAAAGAGTTATGTAGAGATCCATGGATTAAGAAGGAGTTGACCAATCCATCTAATCCAAAATAGAATGTGGTTGCAGAAAGGAATAATAGAACGATCATGGAAGCTGCAAGGGCAATGCTTCATGATCAAGATCTTCCCATGCATATATAGGCAGAAGCTTCTAGGACACTAATGTATGTACGGAACCATACTCCACACAGAGTACTCAAGAACAAGACACCTGGAGAAGTCTTTTCCGGCAAGAAACAAGAGGTCAACCATCTCAGAATATTCAGGTGTCTAGTATACATACACATTCCAAAAAAAAGAGAGGACAAATTTAGATCCTTCTGGAAAGAAGGGTATATTTGTGGGATATAGTGAAAGCTCGAAAGCTTACAGAATATACTTCCTAGGATTCAAGAAGATTGACATTAGTAGAGAAGTAACATTCAATGAAGGATCAGCTTACAACAAATCAAGAAAGAGACCAATTGAAGAATCTAAAGAAATAGAAGTACCCAGAATTCAAGATACAACTATGAATGATGCAAATCGAGATGAAGATCAAGAAATAGAAGAACCCGAAGAACCTGTAGATCCACCCCAGGAGAAGAATCCTCACAAGAGGAAACTTACATGGGTACGAGAGGCTATCCAAGGTGCAGAAAGATATGGGGCTCCAAAATAAATGCACAGAGAGAGGAACAGAACTAGGTCCTGCTACAGTTATGTATCCCTGTTATGTGACATCATTGATAAAGAACCTTCCAACTATCAAGAAGCGGCATAGAAGAAAGAATGGAAGGATTCTATGATCGAAGAATATCATTCGATCATGAAGAATGATGTATGGGATGTTTTCCCTAGACTAGAAGGGAAGTTTGTTGTGACTTCCAAGTGGATCTACAATATCAAGCATACTGTAGATGGCAGCATAGAGAAATATAAAGAAATATTTGTGGCTTGTGGCTTCTCCCATAAAAAAGGAATAGATTATGAAGAGACGTTTGCACCTGTATCTAGATACAATTCCATCAAATCAGTACTTTCTCTAGCTGTAGTAATGAAATATAAGATACACCAGATGGATGTCAAGACTACTTTCTTGAATGATGAGGAAGTGTATGTGGAGCAGCTACTCGGTTTTGAGACACATGATAGGGAGACTCATGTGTGTAAATTGAATAAAACCCTATTTGGTTTGAAATAGGCACCCAAGACATGGTACGATAGAATTGACAACTTCCTATCTAGTTTGGGCTTTACCAAGAGTTAAGTAGATTCCAACCTTTACTACTAGGTTGAAGAAGGGAACACAATAATACTCTTATTGTATGTAGATGATCTTTTTGTAGCAGGTGTGGATGGGTTGATTGCTGATACAAAGAAGAAGCTTGCTGTCGAGTTCGAGATGAAGGACTTGGGTATGATGCACTACTTTCTAGGCATGGAGGTTTGGTAGAATGCAGATGGAATCTCCCTAGGACAAGGGAAATACACAGTAGAGATCCTGAAGAGGTTCGGGATGATGGACTGCAAGGCCATGACCACACCTATGGCATTGAACCTGAAGCTATTGAGTGATGCTTCATCAGAGATGGTTGATGCTACGATGTATCGTCAGATGATTGGGTCCTTGATGTACTTGACGAATACGAGATCAGATATTTGCTTTGCTGTGAACAAATTGAGTCAGTTTTGGACGGATCCGAGACATGTTCACCTGATTACTGCAAAGCATATCCTGAGGTACCTAAAAGGTATAGTTGATTATGGGATCAACTATGAGGTGAATTAAAATATTAACCTGGAAGGTTATGTTGATTCAGATTGGGCAGGTAGTTCCATTGATAGGAAGAGAACTTTGGGATGCTGCTTTAGTACGAGATCAGGTGAGATCTCTCGGTTTAGCAGGAAGCAATCTTGTGTGGCACTGAGTACAGCTGAAGCAGAGTATGTCGTAGCTTGTTCGACTAGTTGTGAGGTAGTGTGGCTGAGGAAGCTACTATCTGATTTATTTGATCTTCAGTTGGATGCTACTTGTATATATTGCGACAACCGGAGTTGTGTGAAGTTGTAAAACAAATCGGTGTTCCATGACAAGTCAAAGCATATCAAGATCAAATATCACTATATCAGAGATATTATGGAGAGAGGAGCAGTGAAGCTCCAATATGTTGCAATGGATGAGAAAATAGCTAATGTGTTGACCAAGTATTACGTAGAAAAATTCCTATGGCTTGGGGTGTACCAAAAAAAATAGAGAAACCACAGAAATCAATCCCTTTCCAATATACAAGAGAAATAAAACATCTAACACTAAAGGATCTCAAATCATACCTTATTCTGGACAGTTGAAGTAGATCCCCATGGAGCTTTTTCAAATCTCGCTTGTGTTAGCAATTTTCTCTCAACAACAGCAAACAAGACACACATGCTATATAATATGGTGTTAGACCTACTATAGCATATATAATAAATAATGCATAAGAAATTAAACACATCCATGGATTCAATATTCATTTAAGTGCACATTATTGGACATGAAAATATATTTGTATTAATAAAATTAGAGATTACACAAGTGACAACCTCTGTTGGCATGTCTGTAAACTGGAGAAATTGAGTCCTCCACCTGGGCCTCCAACACCTCAATCCTACATCTCTCGATAGCGAGCTCACAAGAAAATGAAATCTTGGGAAGAACACAAAGTTCTCCAAGGGACAAAGGGATGCAGACTCAAGTACAAGCAAGCTATGGAAACAATGGACTATAGTTGTCTTGCTCTTCAATTCCTCCTCTTCAATGTATCCAAGGGATTCCCTATATAGTGCTTCAATGGGGTAATGGAATATCAAATCCGAGCAATCTCAAGGAATATAGAATTCCAAGAGACAAGTGATTCGAATCCATGTCAAGCAAAACTCCAAAAGTATTTGGACTTATGCACACATCCTGATGTACATGGGTTTAAGGGTAATATCCATTTATATACACGATAAAGGGATTAAAAGTCACATACAACCAATAATAGGCATTTTTAGGGATGATATTGGAAAAATCAAAGGTACAATATTGGCCAATGGGGTCCGAAGAGTCTGCAGAGGGACAGGGAAGGCCATAAATGTATGATCAACCTTGTGTGGTAAAATCAGTTGTAATAGATGCCCCTTAATGTGTGAGGTCAGAGGGGTAACATGATGGCCGAAATACATTACAAATCCATCCTAGAAGTGGAGTGATGAAGAACCAGGTGGAAGAACCAGCCATCCATCAGTATATTACAATAATCAAACTCTCCATATGACTACAAATACATATAGCAGTCCCGGATACATAAGAGTACAATGGCCATGAATAGGCATGATACAAAAAATGACATGTGTGGTCATTGCCCCATACAATATATAATAGATCAGAATCTCCACGATGAAGATATACAAAGGATCAAGATATCCCTGAAAGCTGAAGATATACAATGGATCGAGATCTTCATAATGGCTAAAGATATTTGACATATACTGGAATCAAGTCACAAAAGCTGAAATCTCATGAACACTGGCATGATCAAGGAGGTAGCATATGTGAAATTCCATCAATATGGAAAGTCTTCTACACACACCATTATGAGTACATGTCCTACTATGTGAATAGAGGTGTTGAGGTCAAACATAGTAGTCCATTGTCTCATTACTGGTCATTAATGTATACCATTAACAGATGCGAGATCACCCACTGATAATGAAAATGGGAATTAAGGTACTAGATTGAAATATAACAAGTGCAAATAGATGTGTTGAGATCAAACACTTGAAATAATCCATCGATCAGGGGACATTGATGTATTCCCAAAACTAGAGATGGCAAGAGAACCTACCACTAATGACTGTAAGTCTCAAGGCACTCAAATGACTCTAGACTCCTATCCTAGAATAAATGATCTGAAGTCGATGGGATGGAATCCACTGGAAGGAGGGAATTAAGGCATCCCCCATCAACCGACATGAGGTTCTCAGTAACGCTGTATAATGTGGAAGGAAAAGATGTGTACGAACTAGTAATAGTACTGAGAATGGACGACATGCAAAGTCAAGACAACTGAGGAATACCGAATCAGGCTTCAACTTCCTTCGAACAAGAGCACAAAGGAGAATGGTGACTGAATGTACGTAGCATAGACTCGATATAAAAAATTGGGACATCTCTACGACACAGGAGGCATCAATAGAGGCTCCATATGGACTAGAAGTTTAACCAGTCAGTGGAGATAAACTCAAAGAAACGAGTATAGCTCCTAAAGTCAAACTATTACCCAACCAATGGATGTGATATATAGGTCTCTATTCAAAGGTGACATGACTCGACTACTGCCAAAGATAAGATCTTTTCCTGTTTGGATTTTTGGTTTTTTAATTTTTTTTTGGACTTTCTCCGATATTTTGAAAATCTTGAAAAATAATAAAAGTGGTTTATAGTTACAAATCTAGGAGGAGAAAAGTGTCAATGGACAAACAAACTAGTTACAAGCAGCAAAACATACCTATGCTCAATGCAAGGAAACATGTGCAGGATAATGACACTCAGGGGAAAGTCCCCTCCCAGTAAAAAAAAAATGGGGAATCGAGTTGCAAAGGATATATAAAAATGCTCTGCTTGGCTAGACATGGGACAAGCTCGAGCTATATGGTTGATAATCAATAAGGCAAGAAAAACTCATGATAATGCAATTATAACTTGACATATACAAGGGAGTCCCAGGGAAATGGCCAACATAAAGGTCAAGAGGAGTATGAATCTCTTGCTCAAAGTCATGGTGTTACTATACAAAGGACTCCCACACCCTAAAGGAGAAATTTCAGCATGGGCACCAAATGCAAATAGAATCTAACTAGGGTACCCATGTATGGTAACTCTCTACCATTCACAACATGTCACCTCTAAAAGCAGCAAGAAGGTTCCATGACAAGATGGAATTGGTTCATACCTAAGGTTAAGATGAAACAGTCATAAGGTTATGTAAAGTGCAAACGTATGTGAAACCTAACCTATATACCAGTTTAGACATAATACCTAGAGTAGGCACGAATGGGTCAAAGCCATAGTCAAATCACACTCAAAATGGATTCCTACAACATCGAATTAGTTCAAACGGTCCAAAACTATAGAAAGTGGGTAAAACTTTCAAAATTTTTCTATAAATAGTGAAAATTTAAAAATTTTCATACCATTTGAATTTTTTACCCAACATAGTGCATTTGAGCTCAAAACTTTAGAAGTGAATTCCAGGAGCATCGTCCAGAGGAAGCCTCCCCCGTTTGATCTAGGTATATTCTCATGCTCTTCTCTTTCATTTTGATGCAAGTTTTTTGAAATTTCATGGTCTATTTAATTTTTTTGAGCCATCCAAACTTATGTGTTTTGGCCCATGTGGAAATTGGGCCTTTTTTTGCATATAGGGCTCACCATACGCTAAAATTGCACTGAAATATGTGTACATACATGGTTGATTTGAAAACAGTCACGTACAGGGCTATGAACAAGGTTTTAAAGGGTAAATCTTGATAAAAAAAAACTTAGTTTTTTTGCAGGATGGTGCTAGAGTGGAGAGAAAGAGAGCATGGTGATGTTTAGGAAGCTGTGCAAGGTGATATCATGGCTCAACAAGAATTACAGGCATGTGTATTGTACAAGTTTTGGTGACTTGGAATCCTGAGGGCCAAACCAAGACTACTCCAGCTACTGGTGGGATACAGAGTCTAAAACCTTTCATATAGATGGGATGTCGCTCAGCATTGAGGTTGAGGACATATATTGTTGATGTAATTGTAAATTCGAAATGTATTCACTTGTATATCTTATGTATTTTACCCTGATGTTTATTCCGGGAAGTGTTTGAGTCATGTCATGCCCCAATGTTCTGATCAGGAGTTTCTATAATGTGAACAAGTCATGTCAAGTCATTTTGGGTAACCCTCCTATTGATCAAGGGTTAAAGTCCCTGCAGTTGTGGGGCCCTAGGGTTATCAGACTCTCCTGTGAATTCGGCCCTAGTGAGTTATTGTCAAGTCAAGAATTAGTTTAAATAGAGAGTGAGCCTCTCTATTTATCACATACTCACTCACACTCAGTTGTAGCACATAGCTAAGGGAGAAAAAGTTGTTGGGGCTAGAAAGAAAGAGGCTACTGCTGTCGGGAGATCATCTTACTGTTTTGGGGTTTTACTTTTGGTGTTGATTCTATCTCTGAGGAAGTTGGGGGGTTTTCTCCATTTATGGTTTCCCCGAGGAAAAACACTATGTTCATTGTCTCTTGTATTTGAATGATGTGCTTGCTAATCTCTCAGTTAAAGATACTAATATATTGATAGCTTGAATGATAAAAATCTAACATGGTATCAAAGCTAACCTAAGAAGAAGACACTATGCAGCTACAGAAACTAGGGCTTCCTACTTTTTGGATCTCTCTCCATATATTTTCAACAAAAGAAGGTTGTTCTGACTCTCCTCTCTAGGGCATAACTTTCTGTCGAAGCAGAATATGATTCTGAGCATTTTCAGTTTTTGACCTGACACTACTGCTGGAAATTAGGGCTTTCCACATAAGTGGAATTTTTGAGTGAGCCCAGGATTGGATTGATCTCCTCCTAAAAATCGAAGTTTAGAGATAAAAATAAAAGCATTTGGTTGGACATAACTATGGGAAATTCAAACCCTAATCTGCTCCTAAACTAGCACTGCAGAAATTCAGCTTCATATCCAGATCCGGCATCTTGACCTGGTAATATCTAAATCTTTTTCATTTCCATTTGAGGTTCTCAGTTAAGATGTCTCATCATACCAAGCTTGATGAAAATCTTGAGGGATTTGATAACTTCCGAGCCTGGAAGTATAGGATCTCCCTAGTCCTGGAAGAAAATGAGTTGGACTCCTACATCAATGAGGAGGTTCTAGTTCTAGAGGAAGATGAGGCTAAGTCCTTACACAAGAAGAAGTTGGTTATGGCTAAGAGGATTATTGCTGATTCAATCAAGGATCACCTCATACCACATGTGTCCTCCCTAAGGACACCTAAAGCCATGTTTGATGCCCTAACCAAACTGTTTGAAGGGAAGAACATAAACCAGAAGATGACTTTGAGGAACCAATTAATGAATGTAAAGATATAGAATGAGGAGACTATACAGTCATACTTTACAAGGGTCTCCCAAGTCAAAGAAAAACTTGAAGCAATATATGAAGAAGTGGAGAATGCATAAATTGTGATGACAACCTTAAGCGGTATCCCTAGATCATGGGATTCTTTCATCCAAGGAATCTATGCTAGAAAGAAGCTAATCAAGTATAGTAGACCGTGGGAAGAATGCTCACAAGAAGAAGCTCGAATAGTAGCTCGAGAAGAAAAGATGGGAAATGAATATCAAGCTCTCATAGTACACTCCAAGAAAGGTAGAAGGGAAAATTATCATCACCAAGGTAAGCATGCTCATCAGAAAGATAATTTTGTAAAAACAAACAAGGATCCATCCAAACTCAGATGTTATACATGTGATGAAAGAGGAAAGTTTGCTAGAAATTGTCCCATGAATAAGAATGGATCTAAGAAGAACAAGAAATCCAAAATAAGACATCATGCTCACACTGCTGAGGATGATGATCCTCCCAGAAAGAGAGTAAAACAAGAAAGTGAAGACTCTTCAAGTGATGAAGAATATGTTTAGATATTCGCTCTCATGGGAACTATCACACATGGAAGCAAATATTGGCTTATTGATAATGGGGCTTCCAAACACATGATAGGATTCAAGGAATCCTTTGAGAAAATATCCAAACATAATTCACCCCATAAGGTGAAACTTGGAGATGACTACCAATATCCCATAAAAGGTAGTGGTGAATCCTCCTATAAGCTAGACTCTGGAAAGTCTATGAAAATGAAGGATGTCTTGTTTGTATAAGGACTAAAGAATAATATTCTCTCCATATAGGCACTAGATGCAAAAGGCATGAGGGTTGCATTTGTAGATGGCCAAGTCCTCATGTAGCCAAAAGGAAATACTATTGACGATGCAATAGTAATTGGAGAATAAGAAGTAGGATTATATAAATTGAAGGGTCATCCAGAACAAGCTTTGGTCCATGACACAGTAGATCCAACTGAACTTTGGCATAGAAGGCTTGCACATGTGCATTACAGATCACTACCACTTGCAAGCAAAGCTGTTGAAGGTCTTCTAGAAATTCAGGAAAAACATGATGGAGTCTGCAAAGGATGTGCGAAAGGAAAGAACACAAAGAAGGAATTTCCAAGTAGCAAGAGCAAAGAAAAAGGAATCTTGAAAATCATTCAATCCGATGTATGTGTTCCAATGTCATCCAGTTCTTTAAGAGGGTATGTATACTATGTTTCTTTTATTGATGATTTTTCTAGAAAGACATGGATGTATTTTGTGAACAACAAAGATGAAGTATTCAGAAAATTCAAGGAATTCAAATCCTTGTTTGAGAACCATACTAAAAAGAAGATCAAGACCTTTTGATTAGATAATGGCGGAGAATTCACATCAAAGGAATTCAAAGAGTTATGCAAATATTCAAGGATTAAGAGGGAGTTATCCACTCCATATAATCCACAACAAAATGGGGTTGTAGAAAGGAAGAATAGAACGATCATGGAAGCTACGAGAGCAATGCTTCATGATCAAGATCTTCCCATGCATCTATGGGAAGAAGCTGCTAGAACAGTGGTGTATGTATAGAACTGTACTCCACATAGAGTACTCGAGAACAACACACCTGAAGAAGTATTTTCTGGAAAGAAACCATAAGTCAGCCATCCTAGAATATTTGGTTGTCCAGTGTACATACACATTCTGAAAGAAAAGAGGACAAAATTAGATCCTTCAGGAAAGAAGGGTATATTTTTGGGATACTCTAAAAGATCGAAGGCTTACAGAATATACTTCATAGGATTCAAGAAGATCAACATCAGTAGGGATGTAACATTTGACAAAGACTCAGCTTACAAAAAATACAGAAAGAGACTTGCTGAAGATCCTGAAGAAACAGAAGCACCCAAAATTCATGACACAACCATGAACGAAGAAATTCAAGAAGAAGATCAAGAATCAGAAGAATCTTAAGAACATGTAGATCCACCTCAAGTGAAGAATCCTCACAAGAGGAAACCTACTTGGGTATGAGAATCTATCCAAGGTGCAGAAATATATTGGGCTCTAGAAGAGAATAATAGAGAAAGAAAGAGGACCAAGTCTTGCTACGGGTATGTAGCCTTATTATGTGATTTCATCAATAAAGAACCTTCCAACTATGAAGAAGTAGCAGAAAGGAAAGAATGGAAGTATGCTATGATCAAAGAGTATCAATCGATCATGAAGAATGATGTTTGGGATGTTTTCCCAAGACCAGAAAGGAATTCTGTTGTAACTTCCAAATGGATCTACAAGATCAAACATGCTGCAAATGGAAGCATAGATTCATGGCTCGTGGCTTCTCACAGAAAGAAGGAATAGATTATGAAGAAAATTTTGCACTTGTATCTAGATATACTTCCATAATATTAGAACTTTCTTTGGCTACAGTGATGAAATAGAAGATACACCAAATGAATGTCAAGACTGCTTTCTTGAATGGTGTAGTGGAAGAAGAAGTGTATGTAGAGCATCCACTTAGTTTTGAGACACATGGAAAGGAGTCTCATGTGTGTAGATTGAAGATAGACCTGTAGGGTTTGAAACAGGAACCGAGGACATGGTACGATAGAATTGATGGCTTTCTATCTAGTTTGGGCTTTACCAAAAGTAAAGCAGATTCCAACCTTTACTACAAGGTTGAAGATGGTAACCCAGTGATACTCCTACTATATGTAGATGATCTGTTTGTAATAGGTATGGATGGGTTGATTGCTGATACGAAGAGGAATCTTGAAGTTAGAAATGAAGGACTTGGGTATGATGCACTATTTTCTAGGAATGGAGGTGTGGTAGAATGCGGATGGAATCTCCCTCAGAAAATGGAAGTATGTAGTAGAGATCCTGAAGAGATTCAGGATGATGGACTAGAAGGCCATGACCACACCTATGGCATCAAACTTAAAGCTATTGAGTGATGCTTCATTAGAAGCAGTTGATGCTATGATGTATCGTTAGATGATTGGGTCCTTGATGTACCTAACGAACATGAGACCAGATATTTTCTTTACTATGAACACCTTGAGCCAGTTCATGACAGATCCGAGAGATGTTCAGTTGATTGCTGCAAAGCATATTCTGAGGTACTTGAGGGGTACAGCTGATTATGGGCTCAAGTATGAGGTGAATCAGAATATTAAGATGGAGGGTTATGTTGTTTCAGATTGAGTAGGCAGTTCCATCGATAGGATGAGCACTTCAGGGTGTTGCTTCAATATGGGATTAGGTGTGATCTTTTGGTTTAGTAGGAAGCAATCCTATGTGGCACTAAGTATAGCTAAAGCAGAGTATGTCACAGCTTGTTTAGCTAGTTGTGAGGAAGTATGGTTGAGGAAGATACTATCTAATTTATTTGATCTCCAATTGGATGCTACTTGTATATATTGTGACAGCCATAGTTGTCTGAAGTTGTCAAAGAACCCGGTGTTTCATGACAAGTCGAAGCATATTGAGATCAAGTATCACTATATCAGGGATATGGTGCAGAAAGGAGCAATGAAGTTGTAGTATGTTGCGACGGATGAATAGATAGCTGATGTGTTGACTAAGCCATTATCCAGAGTGAATTTTTAGTACTTTAGGGAGAAGCTTGGTGTTCTCCAAATCAAGGTTCCCTCCAAGAGGAAGTGATGAGCTTGTGAGCCATTCTGACATGGTGAGAGGATTGGTTCTTTCCATGGTCAGATGTAAGGGATGAGCCATTCTATCATGATGAGAGGATTGGTTCCTCACATGTCAGATATGAGTGTTGATCCATTTTGATGTGACTATAGGATTGGATCCTACATGATCAGATATAAGTGTTGAATGCCATTCTTGGAATGGAGGCACCTAGTCAGCTACCAGGAATACTTAGTTCGGGACTGGGGGCCATTTTGATGTGACTGTAGGATTGGTTCCTAAATGATTAGATATAAGTGTAGAGCCATTATGATGTGACTATAGGATTGGTTCCTACATGATCAGATATAAGTGCAGATCCCTTCTGACATGCTCGATTCATTCCTCGCATGGTCAGCTGTAAGTGCAGAGCCCTTTCAACATGTAGGTAGGATTGGTTGCTCACATGGTCGAATGTAAGTGGTGGGCCTTACTAACATAGATGACTTCATTGGTTCCTCTCATTGTTATATGTGAGTGATATGCCTTTCTAACATAGATGACTGGATTGGTTCCTCTCATGGTCAAATGTGAGTGTTGGGTGTGCCTTTCTGACATGGTGTTGGATGTGTTCCTCTCATGGTTAGATGTAAGTGCTGGGTAGGCCATTCTGACTTAGTGTCAGATATAAATGCTAAAAAATACCTACATGGCAGCTAGGCCTACAACCGGCATGAAAAAGGGATGGCTCTGTAGAACTTCTTGTGACAAGAAGAATCAAGAGATAGCACCTGTAATGATGATCTAGCGGAGATGTTCAAGAACTAGAGATGATCTAGATCGAGTGATGATACAGATCCAATGATGATGATCTAGATCGAGTGATGATCCAGATCCAGTGATGATGATCCAGATCCAAATGAAGATGAGTTGAAAATGACGAGGAATCGATGATGATCTAGATGATATAGAGAAGAATACTTGTACTGATAAATTGTGTCAAGAGAATACCTTCCTAGTTAATAGGGAGTGTTGATGTAATTGTAACTTCAGAATGTATTCACTTGTATATATTATGTATTGTACCCTGATGTTTATTCCAAGAAGTGTTTGAGTCATGTCATGCTCGGATGTTTCAATCAGGAGTTTCTGTAATGTGAACAAGTCATGTCAAGTCATTGTGGGTAACCCTCCTATTGATCAAGGGTTAAATTATTCACAATTGTGGGGCCCTAGGGTTATTAGACTCTCCTATTTAAGTTGGTCCTAGTGAGTTATTTTCAAGTCAGGAATTAGTATAAATAGAGAGTGAGCCTCTCTATTTATCACACACTCACTCACACTCAATTGTAGCACATAGCCGAGGGAGAAGAAGTTGCTGGGGCTAGAAAGAAAGAGGTTACTACTGTCGGGAGATCATCTTACTGCTTTTGGGTTTTACTTTTGGTGTTGATTCTATCTCTGAGGAAGTTACAGGGTTTTCTCCATTTATGGTTTCCTCGAGGAAAAACCCTATGTTCATTGTCTCTTGTATTTGATTGGTGTGCTTGTTATTCTCTCAATTAAAAATCCTAATATAATGCTAGCTTGAATGATAAAAATATAACATATATTTCATCATAGGTTTATCCCAAGGAGGGAAGATGGTGAACCTATGATCTCGTGGGCCAAGAGGCGAGCTGACCATAGATGGATACATATATTTGTAGTGATTTCCACATACAAAACATTTTGGGAGTCAAATCCCGACAATCTCTATTCAGATTCTGGGGATGAAATCCATACTTTGGCACTAGGAAAGATTAGAGGGTTGGCTTCACTCCACCAAGCCTCATGGCCAATGATGTTCTATGCGGTAGAGTGCATGCGACCTACAATATATGACTAGAGTACTATGCTTCTGAGAAACATGAACAACAACTCAGTGACTGCAAGATGGGCAGGGTGCAGAACTTTGGGTTCGATAGTTTACTAAGTACATTTTTCTTTGAGTGGGTGCCAAGGCTAAGACCTAGGGTATACATTGCTCCACATGGAGTATGGGATCCATCCCAATGATGCTAGGCTAATGTTATGCGAAAACTGGGTGGTGGTAGGGTGGCTAAGCCCTACCCAGAATATTTATTTCCATGGTGGCAGAGACAGATCATCGCCATAGAAGACTACCCCTATGCAGGGATAGTCTTCCGCGGAGACCCAGATATGGCCCTACCACTAGAAGTAGCTTATGGTGACATAGGTAAAGAATCCCAAACCCACTTTTTAAGTTTTGAATTATTTAATTTTTTGTGTTTTTTGATATATGGACTCAAAAGACATGTTTTTGGTGTGACAACACATAGTGACAATCTCTCATGTATATGCAGATGTAGGACCATGACGGCCAGATGTATTTCCTCATCATCAATGGAGGGGAAGAGGAGATGATATTATGGGTCTAGATGTGGAGCAGATGCTCTAAAGCATCCACACAAAAAAAAATTGTTTGGCACACAGGGTACCCAAGGCTCAAGTCGAGGACTTTCCTGACGTAATGCAGTTCCAAGTGGTTGGTGTACCATGATCATGGGTTCGACTATTTTGACGACTAGCTAGAGCCGTAGTGTTCTATCATGATCAGAACCCCCCTCCACCTCAGGATTAGATACCTGAGTGTACTCATTTTTTTATGATGTTGTATTATGTTTTGGTGGCTTGAAAGCCCCAATTTTGTATATGACACTTATGTATTATGACGTCACTTTTTGGATTTTAATGAATTTTTTTTTATGATGATCGATTTTATTTTATTTACATGTGTGTAAAATGTGTTTTTGATATGCTTATGTTCTATGAAAAAAATGCCAATCTAACACATAGTTAGCATATGAGTCAGCAACTTGATTAAAATTTCTTGGAACATGAATGTATGTTATACTATAAAATTGTTGTTCTAGCAATCTAACATGTAAGAATCTTCAGAATAATGTCAGATCCCTAATGCGATACAAGCCATTAAAATGTGAAACCACTATCTGCGAATCAAGGCATACCTCAAGATAATGAACATAATGTGAAATGGCATCACACAATAATTCAATGACGGCACTATATTCAGCAACATTGTTTGAAGAAGGCCGTAAACATACACCTCCTGAAGATAATACTTGACCCGTAGGAGTATAGATCTCCCAAGTAGCCGAATCTGAGTTTTGAGTGTGGTGGATAGCACAATCGGTGAATCCTATGTAAATCGAAGACTCCATCGATATCTTCCATAATAAATGAAATCTAATCAACAAACCCAATCACCATAAGAAAACCTAACTATGCAATGCAAAACTATACAATAATATACAAAAATTAGCCCTGGCTGAAGATCATGAATAGTATTTTTTGAGATAGATCCCATTTCTAGGCTCCGCCAAGGCTGTCCCTTCATAATCAACCAGCTTATAGGCGCCTTTCTCTAAGACTTGTTTACCCACATAAGGACCATGCCACATGGGATTAAATTTCCCTACCCTCAAGGGTTCTCTAGCTTAATCCCACAAAAGGACCAAGTCACCTTCACTAAAATTCCTTGGATGAACAGATTTATCATATTGATCCTTAATGCGGTGCTTGTTAACCTCTAGAGCCACTAAGGCATATCAGAACTGCTCATCAAACTGCTCTAAGTGAACCAAACGCTCTTCCAAAATGGAAGTGTTTGGTAAAATCTCCACAGCTAGATTCAGAGAAGGGATTTCACATTCAATAGGAAAAACTGACTCCACCCCATGCACAAGTTGATAGGGAGAAAAATTGGTGGCAGCCTTAACTGCAGTTCTATAAGACCACAAAGAAGCATACAACATGATATGCCAATTAGTCTTGCTTTGTGAGATGGTTCGTTGGAGAATAAAATCAAGTGATTTATTCACTTCTTCAACTTGTCCATTCACTTGAGGGTAATAAGAAGAGGAGTGCTATTGATTATATCCTAACTTGGAAGCCAACTCTTCCATCATTTTTTGAAAGTGCCTACCATGGTCAGTGACAAGCTCTTTCAGAATGCCAAACTAGGTGATAATCTTGTTGAAAATGAAATGCACGACTGTCTCACCATAGGATTTAATTGTGGGCATAGCCTCTGCCCATTTTGTGAAGTAATCGATAGCCACAATAATATGATGATGCCCCCCAGCCGAAGCTGGGTTGCAATCCATAAAATAAATCCCTCACTAAGTGAAGGGATCCGCAGTGACAATAGTATGCAATGGGGCTGGATGCAAGTGCATATTACGTGCAAACACCTAGCAAGGGTGGCACTTCTTGACCGCATTAACACAATATTTGAAGATGGATGACCAAAACTAGCCCGCTCTCAAGATTTTTTGGGCTGTAGAAAGCCTAGATAAATGAACACCACATGCCCCTCCATGGAAATCATTTAGCACAACCTCAACCTCATCATGGGTTAAAAAACGATGAAAAATGGAATCTACCCCATGGCAGTACAAATTGTTATCCACTATAAGGTAGTTCTTAGCTACATGAGGTAATCATCGCTGCTCATCTCGTGAAAGGTGAGTAGAGACCTTCAATGTTTGCAAATACATGATGATATCCCTGTACCAAGGGTCCACAGTTGAGATGAGGAATATATGCTCATCAACAAAAGAATCCTCATAAGCCTCCTCCTCCTCCATGTTTGGAAAATTGGAAATGAGCTCCACAAAGATTAATGATTTCTTTGATTTCGCCGAAATAAATTTGATATCAAACTCTTGCAAAATCACAATCCATTTATTATATTTTCCCCCAATCATCCTTCTAGTGAGGATGAATTTAAATGGATTGATATGAGGTACGACCAAAATTTGGCGAAGGAAAATGTAATGTCTCAAACGCTAAACTGCATGAACAGTGGTCAAGGATAGCTTCTCCACATGGGAATAGTGAATTTATGCATCTATAAGGTTTGGGTCAAATAATATATGACATGATCATGGATATCCTCATCCTCCTAAGCCAAAACCATACCAACCCTCTCTTGAGATGCAGCCACATAAATCAATAAATCATGGCTATAGTCTGGTGGAATAAGCATGGGGTTCATTGCTAAGGCTTGCTTAAGAGAATCAAAAGACTCCTAGGCTCACTCATCCCAGTAAAAAGGAGTGTCCTTCTTCAAAAGATGCATAAACCCTTTATTCAAGTTGTAAAAATTAACCACAAATCTTTGCAAGAAGTTCTCCATGCCTTGTAAACACTGAAGGTGTCTAATATTTTGCGGGGGAGACAATTGAAGTATTGCCTCAACCTTTAAGGGATCAACTTTTAAACCCTCCTTGGATACAATGAATCCTAGTAAACGACCAACAGTCATGCAAAATATGCACTTATGAGGATTTAAAAGAACTTGATAATGAAGGCTTCTTTCGAACACTAATCTCAAATGATATGGATGACGCACTCTCAAATGAGAGTGAGCAGCGAGATCATCCAAATATACTTCAATAATCATTTTAACATTGTGAAATATTAACGTCATGGGCTACTGAAATGTAGCTCCAGCATTTTTAAGGCCGAAGGGCAGCTTCCGATATGCAAAATTACCCCAAGGAAAAATAAATGCAGTCTTCTGTTGATCCTTGGGATTAATTTGAATCTGATTATACCTAGAAAAAATGTCCATAAATGAAAATAAATCACTTCCTGCACACTCATTCAAAATCTGTTCAATAAATGGTGTGGGAAAACTATCCTTAGGACATGCTCGATTTAAGTCACAAAAAATAGTGCATATGTTGTTGGCTGCTATGGGTAGACTCGGGTTTACTATAATCAACCAACAACACACCTAGATCACTGGCCCTTTCGGCAATAGATCGTAAAGCGTCCTGAAGTCTCACCCAAAGTGACTCTAATGGGTTGGCCAAGGACTCAAGTGTCTTGGACCAGGTTCTGTGGTGATCCTACTAGTGGCTCGCGGTTCCCCTAGCTGCGAGGTCTCTTTCTCTGTGCATCGCGCGATCTCCTACTTGCGTTGCGTTATCTCCTTGTCTCACAGCTCTTCTAGCCATGAGATATTCCTTTACACTATCGCGCAGTCCTTTTCTACGGAGCAGACTTTCCCAGACTCGTGATATCTCCGACCTTATCGCATCGTCATGCACTGTACGACACACAGCTCCTGCCCAATGCTAAGTCCTCAACCAGCGGTATCGTGCACCGCAGCTCCTCTGCCGGTGCGGTATCACCTCTCTATGATATTCTACCTCCGCAGCTTAGTGCATTTAGCGTTGCTCGTGTCGACGTGCAAGAATTAACATACAAGGCTATTCAATACTGCAATAGTGACTATTTTATGCAAAGCATAAATGAACCATATACAACATGCCAATGACTTTAACTTATGTCTATACTTCTATATTGCTGTGAACTAATTAACACATTCATTCCTTAAACTGTAAACAAATTCCATGAAATGACTAAGAAATGCATAAGTAAACATAACAAATAAACCAATCACATAACACTCGATTTTAACGTGGTTCACCTCCAGGATGGAAGTTATGTCCACAGAACTGTGTTTTTATTATATCTTAAGGGAAGGTAAAACACAGTTCTGGTGCACCGCATATGCAGCTCAAGATCTTCTCTCTTACATCTCTTTTCTCTTCTATATTTCTCTCCTACAATATACTCTTCCGTCTCTATCGATCCCTGTGGATCGTTACATGCATACTCTATAAGCCAGCTACTGGTTACAGTAAGATTTCTACCACTGATAACAGAACTAGAGCTAGGCTTTTACAACAGTCTAATGGTCTGCAACAGACTACTAACAACTAAATGAACCAACTAACTAACCAACCCTTTTACAATACAAAATATATCGCTTTATAGGAAGCCCGAAGGTCTCGCCATTACAACACTGTGGGCCTATCCCAACAGTAACCCAAAACCCTAACTAGTGACAGTCGTCCATATCTGTACTTGAGGTAGCCACTTTCCGTCACACCACAGCTCTCTGTAGTCTTCCATGCTTCCCGACACTGATCATGGGTACTATGCACTGCTTCACTTTTCTGTCCTTCACCTTCAATGCTTCAGCCTTGTTGCTCCTTCTCCTTTATGAGGGTTTCTAAGCCCTCCTATCTTCCGCCACTGCCTTCAATGCAGTGGTTGAGCTCTCTCTTCTTGACCGCTCAGGTACCGTTGCCTTTCTTTACTTTTCTATCTTAAAATTCATGGTTTCCGGCTCTGCTCTCCAGCTGGAAACGTGCTACGGCGTCGTAGCTCTGTCTTATTTTCTTTCCGCCAAAACTTATCTCTTCGCTAAACTAGCAGCTTCTTTTGTAGCTGCAAGACCCTGCTCCAACAGTCCCCTAACACTTACTTGTGGCTCACCCTCGAGCCACTTCCAGCGGGATTCTCCTGCTGTAGCTTTGCCTTGGCTTCCTGTGAAGCCCTCTGCAACCTGTCACAAAGTCCTGTGACTTCCTTCTGCATCACTTCAACACGCTATTTATAGTTTATGTCCTTGGTTCGCTGGGCTCTCTTATCCTTCCTGCCCAATGTCATGGTCTCGCTCTCTTCGCTCCTGAAACCTTTTAAGAGCCTTCTAGTGTTTGAGAGGTTTTCCACATATATCCTTTCTTCTTTATCTGGGTTAGAACTTTTATCACAAGGAAAGTCTGTATCTTCCAGCCTTCTCAAACATTTCCTTTAGTCTGGGGCCTTGTATATGAAAGAGATACAAACCATGAATTCCGTTTCAAGAACAAGCCTTTGCCTGCCTCCAGGAATTTTACCGACTACTGGGTTTGCTGTCCTCTTCCACTTCTCTTCTCTTTGAGGTGCTCCAGGTACACATGCTGCCTTTGATCATCATATTTTTGTTTCATTGCCTCCGCAATCTTTTGTGTTTTTCTTAGCTGATCAGATAGGTCGGCGACCTTCTCCCGTTGTTTTCTTTTTCTCATTTTTACTTTCTGCCTGGCGGGAGATTTCTTCTCATCATTATTCCACTCTGCTTTCTTATCTTCAGTGGTCGGCTCAGCGTTCTTCTTCTCCTTAGTAGAGACTTTGGTGACAACTTCTACTTCTGGCGCTTGACTCTTCATCCTTGGTGGCTGTCTGACCTGTGATGTACTTAATTTCACAACCATGGGCGGCGTCGTCATGGCGGGCCTACGGCCACCAGGGTCGAAACGTCTTGGCATGCCTTCTAGAGTTTCATCCTCGAACAGAACCTTCTTAGTACAAAATGGTAGATGTGCAATGGCTGCAATGTCTAAAAATCACAGCACTCTATAACAAACTTAGCTCTTCACAGGGAATTCTGAATAATGCACTCTACAGCTCTCGATTTTTCTGAAAACGTAACCATCCCAATTGAATACTTTCTGCTTTTATGCCCAATACGATAATCCTGGATGCAACGGTCATCTAGACTAAACCCGTCAGTCATCATCAATGCTTAGAAAATACCACACCCATCATCCGATCCTTAATAAATGAGGAAATCCAATTGAATTTCCCTCGAAACGTGCGTGCACAGGCGCCGGTCTCATCAAAGATTTGCCAAATCTGGAAAAATTTATTATACTGCTGCCAAATATACAATAAGATATACCGATCATTACCTCATTAACTACCTGTTAGATGCTGACTTGACTAGCCCTTTGTCAGTTGCAAAACTGAGTACGTGGCACGAGGAAACATCGCGCTGCCGTGATACGACTCCACATCACCTGCGTAAAACAATACTACTTGTTTTTTTTTTTTTTAAACAAATTTAGTCATTATGATGCGATTCCTCATACTTAGAATAATACCTGCCGGTGTAGACTAGTTCCCGATGCGATGCCTCCTTTCAACTACACTGGACATCTGCACCACTATAACTGGATAAGTTAGGGCTGAGAGGCGATGTGGCTATCACTATAGGGCTTAAGCCTACTGCCATTAATCCATGTGGGAAGAAGTTCCCCATTCAGCTGGTTGAGCTGAACGGTACCTCCCTCTGTGACTTGCTGTATCTGGTATGGCCCCAGCCAATGTGTCTTGAACTTCCCTAGAAACTTAATGAATTTGCTATCATAGAGGAGCACTAGGTCTCCGATCTGGAAAGTCTTATTCTTACTGTGTCTGTCATGCCAAGCTTTTTCTCGTGCCTTCTATACTTTCTGATGGAATTCGACGATGAATCTGTCTTCTTCTAAGGCAAGCAACTGTGCTAGCCTTCCCTCCACTGTGTCTGTATCAGTCATCCTAGTAATCTGAGTGATTCTTAAAGTGGGAAGAATATAATCCATAGGCATAACAGCCTCCTGTCCATACACCAAGCTAAAAGGTGTGTGTCCCGTAAGTTTCTTGCATGTAGTCCTGTACGCCCATAATACAATGTTAACTCTGAGGTCCCAATCATTCCTCTGGCTATTGCAGATCTTAGTAAGAGCATTTTCTAAAATCTTATTAAAGGCCTCCACTGTACCATTAGCCTGGGGGTGGTAGGGAGTGCTCTTATGGTGTTGAATCTGGAATTCTTCTGTCAATGCCTCAATAGTGCTATTCAAAAAATGTGTGCCTTGATCACTCATCAAAATTACTGGGCATCCAAATCTACTAATGATGTTTTCAAAAAGGAACTGTGCGGCTGTAGCAGCATCACAATTTCTTACTGCTTTGGCCTCTGCCCATCTGGTGAGGTACTCTGTTCCTGTGATAATATATCTCGCACCAGTGTGCTTTCCTGGTGGGTTGATAGGACCCACAAAATATATAGCCCATTTGTCAAATGCGTGCAATGTGAGCTGCAGTCGCAGTGGCATTTCATCGCGTCGTGAGGGTTTTCCTACCCTTTGGCAGATATCGCAGCATCTGCAAAAGTCCTTGGTGTCCTTATGCAACATAGGCCACCATAATCCTGCCTCCAGGATTTTCTGTGTAGTCAGCTTTCCTGCGAAGTGACCTCCTACGGTTCCTGAATGTGCCTCTTTGCTAATGGTGCCTTTTTCATCGGAATCACACATCTACACAGAAATTCATCTGGACCTAACTTGTATAGGTGTCCTGCAATAAGGGGAAGTCTTCTACTTTAACAACCAACTGCTTCTTTTGCTGCTTAGTAAACTCATCAGGTGCTACTCCTGTAGTGAGAAATTGAATAATATCGGCATAGTACTCATCTATGATCTGGATAGAAAACAGTGGCACATCTGGCAGATTGTCGTCTAGGTTACTTGGCTCTTCTCCTGAGTCTATCCACGACAGATGATCAGGTCCGACATTCAGTCTTCTTGGTTTCACGATGATTTTAAAATCATACTCCTGAAAGAGGAGTAACCATCTGTAGATTCTCCCCCCTAACACTGGCTTATTGACCAAATACTTCAAGGTGGAATGGTTAGTGAACATCTTAAACGAGGCACCCAACAGGTAGTGCCTGAACTTCTGGAGCGCGTAAACCATAGCTAGGCCTTCTCTTTCAGTTGTGGTGTAGTTCTTTTCTGCTGGAGTATGTGATAGGATGGTCAATGTCCCCTTCTCCTGGTTGTGTTAAAACAACCCCTAATGCAATGCCAGACACATCCACATGTACATGAAATGGCTTAGTCCAGTCTAGAAATACTAAGATGGGCGCTGTAACCATATTTTCTTTAAGTGTGTCTAGACTCTGCTGACATTCCTCATTCCATAGGAATTTTACATATTTCTTTAGCAATTTCTCCATTGGTGTTGTAATATTTGCGTAGCCCTTGATGAAATTTCTGTAGTACCCCATATGACCAAGTACTGTCCTCAGTTGCTTGACTGAGTTGGGTGCTGGAAGGTTTACAATGATGGCAATCTTCGTGGGATATACCATCAAGCCTTGTCTGCAAACAATGTGACCCAACAAAATACCAAATGGTGCACAAAATATTCATTTCTTCAAGTTTAGAGAAATCTGGTACTGCCTACATTTCTCTAACATCAGTCTTAAGTCTCCTATATGCTTGTCGATTAGTCCAAATATAGTCCAATCATCAAAATATACTTCTAAGAATTTATGGATGTATTCTTTAAATACAGCAACGACTACTCTAGAAAATATAGCTGGTGCATTCTTAAGACCAAAGGGAATTACCATATACTGGAACGAGCCCCATTCTGTTGCAAAGGTGGTCTTGGATCGATCTTCTGGATGTATTCTAATCTGATGGTAGCCTGAAAATCCATCAGTGAATGAGTAGACCTCCTATCCTCCCACGTTGTCTAATACCTCATCAGTGAACGGTGTCAAAAATGGATCGTGAAGCGATGCATCATTGAGCTTGCGCAGATCGACACAGATCCTGATGTCTCCTTTTGTTTTCTTTTCTTGTATAACCATGGGGCTAACCCATTCGCTTTCTTCTACCAGCTCAATGATGCCTGCTGCTAGCATCTTATCGATTTCGTCCTTTACTTTTTCTTTGTAGCACGGATTTAATCTATATGGGTGCTGCTTAATTGCTCTAGCATCCTCCTTCAATGGTATCCTCATAACTCCTAGGTCTCCAACTATTCCCTTCATCTCTGTGAACTTGGTGGGAAATAGGTCCTGATATTCATGTAACAAATCTGCAATCTGTCCGACTGTTTCATCATTCCAATAGTCTCCAATAGAGGCAAACTTAGGTTCTGCGTCTGTGCCAATATTGATCTTTTTAATATTGATGGGTTTGGTGATTGCTGGAATCTCTAACTATGGTCCCCCAACATCGTGAGTCCCTTCTGACTCTGAAATGTTGGTGTTGCGAGGATCCTCATCCTCATGCTTATCTTCATTGTCTGACTTTGCTACGAAATTGTAGCACTCTAGCACGGCTTGTAACTGGATGGACCACTCAGGTTGAGCCTGCACTGAGATGGTACAATCCTTAAATAGCTTGGTCTTGATTATGTCTAGGGCCTGAGCAACACTTGGATGTTCTGATTCAAACGTGAAGGTCAGTAGGAAACTATCTGTCATAAGTGACCATGTGGTCGTCCCCTTGCGCAACTCGGTCTCTGTGTACGAGTTCCTTGGAACTGTGTCCAATGTGTGAATGAATCTGTGAACCCATTCATCCTCGGGAATGTCCGACCATTTCTGTTCACATGTCTGAATGTGTGCCCTGGGATCAGTTTCACCTGTGTAATTCTACTGGACATACTCTTTTTCGACAGAAAATCTGATCGCCATCAGTCTTTTAATATCATCCCATGATGTGATATTTTCTTTATGCACATACCACCATCTTGTAGGTGTGGCTCGTACTGCAAGTTCCATAGCTGCGTTCCTCTGCATGTAAGGAATTTGTTGCTCAAACTGCTCAAGGAAGTCCTGAATATCTGTCAGACCATGATATGATGGAATCTCAGTGATCTCTGCACCAATCCATTGCAGTGACTTACTCATAAGCGCACATCTGCGAGCTGAGACTTTGTAAAGTCTGTTCTTCCAGTTCTCAAGACCAATATCAGAATCCGATGGGCATGAGTTGTCGCATCGCCAACTAATGTTCCCTTCTGCGGTTGGATTGATGTAGTTGCTCTGGTTCGCAGTCATCTGGTAGAGACTATCCATGTTATGTGCCTCCTCCTCTGATCGGATAGGTTCAATGTATCTAGGACCTTGGTGAGGATCCAGCGGTGCGATGACCCGGATCTGCGCATCCTCGAAGGCCATTTGTCTTCTCTTTAGGTCAATGACAGCCTTACTACCGATCTCCCAATTGATACTTAATAATGTTGGATACGGTCGACTGTCGCCAATGATTTCTATAACCTCGAAGTCCGCAAAACTGCGAACTCCGTCAATGTCGACTGGCACCTGTGGTAGTCGACCCAAGGGTGATACTCGCTACTGATTAGCTAATCTTAGGTGGATAGGAGATCTGACTAACTGAGGGCTACCCATCTGTTCCCATGTTTGCTTAGTTATAACATTCACCTCTGATCCTAGATCAAAGATGACTTCATCCATTTCAAACTCTCCAATCTGTGCTGTGAGCTTCATCTCTCTTCCAGTCCTTATCTGTCCTATAATATTATGAACAGCATGGTGTGCACTACCCAAGAGAGAGGGTTTCTAACACTAATATATGATGCATTGTAGCTCGCTGATATATTTTTCATTTCTCATGAGTTTCAAGCAACTGCGAAGGAAGGATTGTACACTTCCTGTCGATTCATCCTCATCGCATCTTCCCGATGTGGTAGCCCGCGGTATCTGTTCTGGGCTATTGCCACAAGGTGCTTGCTGCGGTACACCCCTAGACGGTGGTACCTGTGATCCTGATTGCATAGGTTCATCAAAGGAAGCCTTAGCTTTGTGAAATGTCTCTTTATTCTTCTGTAGGTCGAGTGATGTTGCTTTACTAGGAGCTCTGCACACCCACTCCTGGCTTGTGTTCTTTTCGGTCTCCTGCGATGTCCTACTAGTAGAAACACTGCTACGAGTCACAATATTGACTCTTGGTTCTGGTTCTGCCTGCTCAGCAGTAATAAGCTGGATGTTCTGGTGTACTGCTGGCTTAGGGTCTTTGATCTTAGCTATCAAGGTAGGACACTCCTCTATGGTATGATCATAAGACTTGCAGTAGTTACAAGTAGTAGTGGGGCTCTGGCAGTCCCTAGCATAGTGTCCTACAATTCCGCAGTTATAACAAGTGATTGGTCCGTGACCACGGCCAAAACCTTCTCCTCATGCAAAGCCTCCTCCACGGCCACCATAAGTCGGATCAGGCTGTGGTCCTGCTGCTGGACCCTGTGTTTCTGACTGGACTCTGTATACATCATGTTTTCTATATAACATGAGATCATAGGCTCAACAATCCTATTGATCATGTCCGACAGAGTTGCAGAAGACACAGTATAGGTTCTTAGGTGTCTGTACATACTTCTGAAGCAAAGGGAATTGCTGAGGTGGATGTCCTTATGTTTTGCATATTTCACACCATGGCCCTTGCGTTCGTGGTAAGGGTTTAGGAGCCCCTGATGCTAAATATTCTGCAAATACTGGACAGTTGTCTTTTGTATGACCCTGTGCTCTACATCGTAAGCACCATATGTCTTGCATAACCTATTTTCCTTTCTTAAGTTCATGTATCTGTAACGTGAGGTTGGCCAACTGGTTCTGTAGAGTTGTCATGCCTGCACTGGTTTCTGCTAAAGGTGAAGCTTCTAGCTTCATCGCCATCTCCAACGTGCCATCTTGCGTCTAGATTTTCTACTGCATTAGTGGCAATCTGATGTGAGGGAGCAGCGCTGCAATAAACCATTCCTTATGCTGCTCCGGCGCAACCTCAAAGCTTACTTGGTCTATAAGAGCTTTGAATTTCTGGTCAAAGTCCTATACTGATTCTGATGGTAGCTGCTTAATATCCTTGAGCTCTGTAATGCACTGAGATTCAGACTTAGGTTTATTGAACTCTTTAATCATGGCGTTCTTGACTTGGGCAAGTGTCTTGGGTACTGTGGTATACTTTATGTACCATGTTAAAGCTCGATCTCTGAGTGTAGTGACCAAATGTACAAGTTTAAGGTTATCGTGGTTGATTGTTTTAATGGTCCACATGGCTTCACATAGAAACCAATGATGTTCCGGGTCCTCTGCTCCTATACCCTTAAAGGTAGGTAACTTCATATCATCTCCCATTCTATTTCTCTACGGTAGGTTCTGATTGACTGGATTACTACCACTCGGCAGTGTAGGTGAAGGTGATGTAGCGGTAATAGGTACTGTCTGTGAGCTACTGGATGGAGTACCTACGGGATTACTCTAAGTCCCGGTTTGTTTTTGTGGGGTATAGGGCTGGTAAGGGATACCCCCCTCTGGTTCTTCTGTGGTACTAGGACTCAGTTGCCTAATATTGTCTGAACTATCTCCAAATATAGGAGAGCCAAAAGCTACTTTATATTTCTTGCCACTACGTGTTCGTCCAATGTCATCAAAATCACTTTCAAACTCTTGTGACATTAACATCTTTACTTATTCATCTGAAATCATGTCCATTACTCCTTTTTCATGTAGCAGCATCTTAATGGACAAGTTTAGATATTTTAGGTACTTACCACGATATCCTTTGAAGAAGTACCGCTCAGCCTCGCTGAATCTTTTTCTCTGGTCAACTGCAAATTCTGTGACGAAGCCTCCTAGCACACTCGCAAGCCAGAAGTCCACTACTCTCGTAATGGGATTGTCGAGTCTCTGAACGGTCTGAATCAGCTCTGGTGTCCATGTTAACACCCAAAAGTGGTTCACTACCTCATCCACCCCATTACATGGCTCATTTGTCCTTTTTCCTACCATATCTCCATCAAAAACCCAGACAAACCATGCAAAAAGCCTCCAAAAAGCTTAAAGTGCCTCCAAAAGGCCATAAAACCCTCTTTTTCTCTAAAAATATCCAAAATTCCTCCAAAAAAGCAAAAAGGAATAAAAAATATAAAATAATGAGGAAAATGAGGAAGAAACCCTAACCCTAAAACTGCATGGTTTCCAACTATAAATAAGTGATGGAGACCCCTTATTCAATATCCACAATCACCAGTATCCTGCCTCTGCCAAAATTGCTCGTGAAACCCTAGCTCACCATTGAGCTACTTTCACCATTGAGAGCCCCTTTTGGCCCATTTCCACCATTGGAGAAAGAGAAGAAGCAGCTTGAAGCTCGGAGCCATCGACTCGGATCACCGCAAAGGGCTTCACCAACCTTCACATTGGAGGTCAGATTAATACAAATTCATTATTTACTTTTCATTGTTTTGCTTCATGAATCATCATTAGATTTGTTAGATTTAGTTTTTATTTCAGTTATAGCTTTTAATTCATACATCATTGAACTACTACTAAGGAATCCATTGTCCTTAGTAGGTGCTCATTCGCACAAGCTAGGTGTAAAAACCTAGCAACAGTTTTGGCGACTCCGTTGGCTTTTTTCTTTATTTTCTTTTCCGTTTTGTCCTTTCGGTTGTCGTTTTCGGTCTCTGTAAACCGCCATTTTTTCTCTGTTTGCCGTGGTCCGACCGCGCCCTTTGTCTAGAAACCCGCGACCCGACCGCACCTGTTTTCTTCAAACCCGCGGTCCGCCTGTGCCTTTTCAGCCCTTAGCCGTGTCCCAACCGCACCTGTTTACATCAAACCCACGGTCCGAGCGTCGCTGTTAGCCAAAAACCTGCGACCTGCGCGCGACTGTTGCCTTCAAACCCGCGGTCCGAGCGCCGCTGTTAGCCAAAAACCTGCGACCTGCGCGCGACTGTTGCCTTCAAACCCGCGGTCCGACCGCCGCTGTTAGCTAGAAACCTGTGTCCCAACCGGAACTGTTTACTTCAAACCCGCAGTCCGAGCGCCGCTGTTAGCCAAAAACCTACGACCTGCGCGCGACTTTTGTCTTCAAACCCGCGGTCCGACCGCGCGATTTTGACCCATACCCGCGATCTGCGATTTGATTTTTTCACTCGTTGCCACGCCAAAACCCAGTCACTTTGCTGCCATATTTTCTGCACTTGCATAGCCATCTGTCCCACCTGCAACCCTATAGCCTTTCTGTCCCATTTTTACAGAATTGTTTAGAAAAAAAAAAAATTTAGCATTGTTTATTCCGAATTATTTCAGCATTGTTTATTCAGATAAATTTTGCATGGTATAAATTTTTTCATTCAATTATATTGTTATTTCGGAAGTTGCCCCGACACTTCTCTTCTGGGTTCAGTTCATAACCTCACCAGCACACAATCTGTCACCTAAATCAAGTGAGACTTAAAAAATACTTAATTCAACCAACATTCTAACCCCACTTGGGGAACATAAAAGAATTTTTGTAGTTAGGTAGGATCAAGGGGATAGGCTTCCAATAACACCCCTTGGTTATTTACACTTGAGACATAGTTTTTGTCCTTTAGGGAACCAAAATCCCCTAGTATTTTTTGACACGGTCACAACCAGATTATCAGAAGGCCTCTCCCTTAGGAGGGTTGAAGTCGTGAGATTGGTTCCGGAGGTCTGAGTGGAATACCGAACTCCATTCAGTAACTGAAGGGCTACCTTTCGCAGTTCTCGGAATATCCCTGTATAGGGAATATTGCAGTTAAAGGACCAAGCGGCAGATTTACCTTTCTGGACATGTCATGAATGGGGTATCTTAGTTGCCATACTTCTAGGTTTGAGTACCCGGTGTCCCTCCCGGTAGGGGGATACTTTAGCCATTTGAATTTCCTATTTATATTGTCTGACTTGGATTTCATCACCTTGCAGAGGATATGCTTAGTTGAGTCATAATACTTTTAGTTAGGTGTTTGCAGGCTCCCTCGCCTCCTTTTGGTCTAGTGAGTCCACCATTTTCTATGTTTTAGGAAACCTACTGCTTATTGGTATTCTGACCACTTTTGTTGACGCTCCGCCTATTGTAGCACGCTGTTCCAGTGGGTGTTTTGAGTTAGTTTTTTGGCCTGAGCGCCGTATTTTTTGAGCTCTCCTTCTGCATGCTCGGTTGCATTAGGGTTTTTTGAGCTGGTTTGTAGTTACCTCAACCCACAGAGGTTTGACATCATTTATCACCATTGCTTCCCCGAGACATTCTCGGCGCCTTAGAGGCGATCCCCCACAGCATGGATCACTTGATACCACTCATCGTAGATCTCGAGCCTTGTCACTTGACTCCACTCATCAGCGGCATAGAACTTCGTCACCAGATTCTGACGCCCCTTATTTTACCTCAGACTCGGAGCATGAATCCGAGAACACCCTTTACACCGCCCCTACTAGCCCCATGGCTGGCGTGAATCCCACTCCCTTCATGGGAGGGAACGTTGGTGGCACATCCACCACTACACCAATTATCACACCTATCATGGGTATGCCCTCCACGGGAGGCCCCTCTACTGTTCCCCTCACAGTACCGATTCCCACAGCGGGAATACCTATCCCCACTGCATTAGTGACTCATACCACCATTGGTGGGGTAGGTCCGACCTCCACCACCTTAGTTCCCCCATTTGGGGGCAACATCCCTCACATAACCCCTCCAATTGGGGGCATGGGCCCCAACTTGATCCAACCCACCTCCGTGTCACACCCTCCGTCCAGTTTGTCGTACATGGCTAGCCTCAACCTACCTGACCTAGCCAGATTAACCAATGACCCCATCCGACACAACCCTGCGTGGCCCCCCATGCCTACCAATCTCCCCTCTGACATCCCTAAGTTCGAGGGTAAGGAAGGTGAGGACCCACAGAACCATATCATGTCCTTCCATTTATGGTGTTCCTCAAATTCCATAGTAGACGACTCCATTCGCCTCCGTTTATTACAGCGCACTTTCACTGGCTCTGCTGCCAAATGGTATATCAAGCTGCCCCATGGAACCCATGCCACCTTTACGTCCCTGGCCTCGACCTTCCTACAGTTCTTCCAGTTACCTGTCCGCTATGACACGGGCGTGGAGATCCTCCTATCTTGTCGGCAGAACACGGCTACCCATATCACAGACCACATTCACGAATGGCGGCGACGCCGTAGCCTATGCAAAATCAAGTTAGATGACCGGATCTTCCTAGATTGGTAACTCAAATCCCTCCTTCCGCTCATCGCTAAGGATGTGGCAGCCGAAAGACCCCAGTCAGAGGAAGAGGCTATCCTTAAAGCCCAGCAGTTCGATCTCATTTACGCCCAGTCGGGTTATCTTTATACCATCATACCAGACGCCCCTCGCGGCGATCCCTCCTAGCACGATGCGCCGGGGGCATCCCACGCTACCGACGGCATCATTGGCCATCTCTCTTCGCAGCCTTAGCCATTTTCCATAGCCCGTCCTCCCCCTGGCCCTGAACCTTCGCGGGCTACATCACAGTCCGGAGCAACCAACTTGTATGCTCAAATGCCACATCAACACCATTCCCATGGACCCTCCTATCCACCTCAGTGTTTCGGCAATATGACTTCCGCTTACGCCCCCCCGATCGCACCTCAGCCCTACTATCATCAGCAGGCTACACCAGCTCTTGCGCCACCACAAGCCCAACCTCATTATTATCAGCCACAGCCAGCCCCTGCGGCAAACCCACAACCCGCTCCACAGCACTACCAACAACCCCCTCAAGTAGCTGCACCAGTGCAGCCTCCACCTCCATATTATCCACCGCAGCCCGCTCCCGCACCTGCGCAAACTCAGAATCCACCTACTACCCAAGGGCAGGTTTACGCCCAAGAAAATCCGCCGCTAAACCAGAACAACCAACGCAACCAGGGCCAACAAACCCGTGGCAGAGGCCGCAATCGTGGGAACAACCAACAGACTGAGCAAGCTGGTCAACACCCTAATCCCCCCGCTAATAATAACGTGGCCCCTACCAACCAAAACCCTGATCGCCCGCCCAAGCAGGCTAGAAACCCTAATTTGCGAACGAACTATCCTTGTTCTGTTTGCGGGGTATATGGCCACTACACACATTTTTGTCCACATATGGAGCGAGTTCAACAACTTTTGGCTACTGATAGACTACGCCAAGGACAGGCAGCTCCTCAAGCACCACCCAATCCCCCACAACCTCAGCAGCCACCTTTGGTGCTACAAAACCCCTTACCAAACCAAGGCTTAGTGAAAACTGAACCATTGGCTCCCCCTCCAGCTAATGCGCCCATCCAACAAATCACTTACATGGCTCCTGATCAACCCATATTTGACTCAGGTACCCACCATTTATTGATGATGTCCTCCGATGAGGTCAACCTCCAGACTCAGCGGAACCAATATGGCTCCACCCCGGAAGCCCCTCCTGCCAATAACCCCGCTAACGCTCATCCCACTGATCAGGTGTTATGTATACCTCCACCTCCACTATATGGAGCTCCCAAAACAGCCCGTTTCCCACTTCGCCGTATCAACAACAACCCCAATGCACGGGCTGCGTCTAACTACAACATTGTCAATGATTTAGCCCAATCCCCCACAGCCATGTCTGCGTTAGAAGTCTTGAAACACTACCCTTCGCAGCATAAGACTTTACTCTCAGCCATTGGAGCTATCGATCCAAATGATTCGCAGTTAATGGCATTTGATTTGGACCAATCCGAACCCCGCCTGCCTTCCAATTTATCATTTCAAGTTTCTGTCTCCATTTGGAATTTTGTCGTCCATCGATGCATTGTTGATGAAGGTGCCTCTACATGTGTCATGCCCATCTCCATCTGGCAGAAAATGGGATCCCCCCCTCTCCAGCAGTCCTCTACTGCGTTGCGAGCCTATGACGGTCGTTCAGCTCAACCACAAGGCCTATTGACCAATGTCCCCGTCTAGCTAGCTGGCAAAACCGTCCTAATCAACATCGAGGTTATCAATGCCCAGCTTGATTATAACCTTTTACTTGGACGCAGCTACATGTATGCCATGCGGGAAATCGCTTCTACCATTTTTCATATCATGATGTTCCCCCATGAGGGACGCGTGGTCAAGGTTGACCAACTTACTTACCACTATCCCAATGCCCCTGCGGCGCCCGAAAATGTTCTCCCCATGGTGGAACAACCTATCTCAGATGCCACCAACACAGTCATTTCTTCTATAGGGACCGTGCTCCCCATGGTTGAACAACCTATTTCGGATTCCACCACCTCATTCGTGTCTTCAGTGGGTCCTGGCGTTTACTCAGATGCACCAATGATCTCAACCTTCCCATCTATTCCACCCCCGTCTCCTACCACTGAAGTGGCCGACCTATGTACCCTGTCCCACATCACGCGGACTCCTACTAATCAAACACCTTTGTTGCCTAAACCCCCTTTGGTACCTAGTCACATTGGTGCTACACCCATTCATACCATTCCTTTCCTCTTCCCTCCCTCAGGAGTGGCTAGCGTCCCGGTCATGGCTACCCTCAATCTCCCTGGTTTAACCTTAGGATTACCCGTTTGGTATATTTCGCCTCCCATTTGTCCCCCGACACCAGATGTCGTCCTGCAACCGGTGCAACCCATCATCACTACTAGTCAACCACCTCCCGGTGTCACTACCCCGTCGCCCTCCACAAAACCTCCCCCTCCTCTTACCAAACCCACTTGGGGCAGAGGCCCCCAACCTTACACTGCTGTCCCACCTGCTAAGACAGTCAAAAACCCCCCTGTGTTTCATGCTCCTCCCAAATGCGTGCTAGGCGATGATTTGGGCCATGCGACTCACCTATGTCCTCAGTTACCAACATTAAAGAAGTACATGCAAATGCTCGATGACGACCCCACCATCCCGGTTGTCCATCTAGATCCAACCCCTACGCCTCGCGACAAATCCCTGTGCACTAACCACTCCTGTGCCTTATGCGATGTTTACGGGCATTACTCCCATCACTGTCCTGATCTCCCCGAGTACAGAATATCTCTATATGAGATGAACAATCCGGATCTCGAGACGGCACCACCCACCATTGAGGAAATCCATTCCCCGGTCTCTTCCCCTTCCGAAGAGGTTAATACCACTCTCTTTGAGATAAACAATCTGGATCTCGAGATGGCACACCTCACCATTAAGGAAATCCATTTCCCGGTCTCTCCCCCTTCCGGAAAGGTCAATCCCGTTCTTTTTGAGATGAACCATTTAGATCTTGAAAAGCCATCACCCACCATTGTGGAGATCCACCCCCCGGACTCTCCCTCTTCCGAAGAGGTTGATACCATTTATATGATCTCTTCCACCACTACTCCTTCGTCAACCAATTTGACGACACAAATATTCTGTACGGATGAGGAGATTCTCGATGCTCTCACTGCCCCGGATTATCCTTGGGATGACATGCACCATCGTTCCTACTTCCTCCCAAATGAATCTTCCTCTAAAACTGCTACCCAATTTGCAGTTGAATCCAAAGACTTCCTTCCCCCCAAGGTCGACTGGTTCAAGGACCCTATTCCTGCTCCTGACGCCTTCGAAGAGGGTAACATGGGTAACATCTCACCTGTCATCCAAATTGATATCGCTTCCCCTAGAGGCACCCCCGAACTCATCACTTTAGGAGCCTCTTGTAGTAAGCAAGAAATTGAGGAATACAACAAACTCTTCAGAGAATTCCGCGATGTCTTTGCCTGGTCTTATAACGAAATGCCCGGTCTTGACCCTGCCATTAAAGAGCACCACATTCACACATGGCCTGATGTACCCCCTGTTCGTCAGAAACAGCGTCCCATTCATCTCTAGCTACAGTTTTGGAATCAGCACAACGAGACCATCACAATGGTCACCTCGTTGCATTATTTTTCGCTACACCATTTTTTCCCATTTTTTCGACACCGCTAGTCACCTCGGTTTGCGCGCCACTTTGGTCGCTCTCCATTTTTAACACTTTTTATATCGCTGGATGCATTTTTCCGAGCTCGTGATGATTCTTGAGATCATTTCTCACTATCACTTGGTACAATTTCAACATTGTGCCCCTACACCTTGCCACATTGATTTGCGCGCCACATCGGCCGTCATAAGATTATTTCACACTTTTTACATGAGCCATCCACTCCTGTCATACTACAAATGTTTCGTTATTTTGCCACCATTCATTCACCCCACAAGGAGGCCCACTAGTGTTCCCCCCCACGCTCAGTCCTGGTCATCATCAGTGTCGCTTGATTGAACACTTCCTCCTTGCCTGGCCATTAATTCAGAGTCTTCTTATTTGCTTTCAGAATCCTTAAAATTGAAAGCAACCACGAGCATGAACTGTCGTGGGCTCGAAAAATCCACACGACAGTACCATTCCATCATTTCAGAGTCTTCTTATTTGCTTTCAGACTCCTTAAAATTGAAATCAACCACGAGCATGAACTGTCGTGGGCTCGTAAAATCCACACGACAGTATCATTCCATTTTTTCAGAGTCTTCTTATTTGCTTTCAGACTCCTTCAAATTGAAAGCAACCACTAGCATGAACTGTCCTGGGCTCGTAAAATCCACATGACAGTACCATTTTATATCCACACTTCTTCTCGTTCACTAACCCATGAAGAAGTCCCCCCGCGCCCCTTGGCGCTATGATCGATCATCTCGGCAGCACCACCACTAAGGTCGCCTTTGTTCAGAGTATTCTGCAGTATCCTACCATCACAACTTGAGTCTCCCTTAGCCCATTCACCCTCAGATCCCATACAGCTATGATCCCTTTACCACCAGTCAGTCCCATATGCTGCCCGATCATCCCCGCCATCATACTCTGAACAAAGGAATTTTGAGTCCACCCACTCTACTTGCCCAGTTATTTACCCCAGTCTATCAAACCTACCATCAGTACTATCACATTTCGGTTTTTTACCTCGCGCTCCTGTCAAGGAAACATCATTGCCTTGATAGTTGCAGGTCTCCGTCTGTCGAAGACAACCCCTCTATTCCAGAGGATAGACCTAGAGGCCCTTGTGCCTTGGACCCATCACCATCTGTGATGAGTGCCTACGGACCATTTTGGGAGGACTCATCATTGCCTCTCCGAATAGTTGTTTCTCACATGCTCGACTTCAGTACCTTATTCGCATCATTGAGAATCGCGCAGGATGTATATCCTTTCCATTATGTGTCGAAGACCCCGGATTTCCCCCGACTCTAGCACATTGGTGAGTCACTTGGGAACGACCAGTTATATGTTCCCGTGGATGTCTGAGCTGCATTGGCAATTGTATTCGGAAGACATCCAGTTCCATGCTTCCTTGAGTACCCAGTTCAGTTCCAGATCAGTGTACCATTACACGTATGACCGTTGTCACCTTGATCCAGCAGCTCATTAGTTCCTTTGGAGCCATATTCAGTAGCACTGCTGTCATTCCAGTGTATCAGTTGTTCATCTCAGACATGGTCAGCCCAGCAGTATGTTCCGGATTTGTGTCCCCTCTGGACACTTATGATATACACAGTGGGTTTTCTATGTACCCTACAGGTTCCTCCTTTCGGGCCTCACAGTCACTTTTATGTATCTTGATACGAGCATGGGGATGCCCGCCTCGTCCATATATTGAGATTATTCATCATTCAGCCTTTGAGGCCATTTATATTACTTGGTTATGTCCTGATACGAGCATGGTAATGCCTGCCTCGTCCATATGATCAGATGATTCCTCATCCATTATTGAGGTTATGTAATTTTTAGTCCTTTGCAGGTGGTTCGGGATCGTTGTTCCGGGCTTCAGTTGGTTTCTTCTTTTCTCCACACCCCAAGAAAAAAGAATATGACTTATGATGTCCATCGTCCATACGATGAGATCCTGCCCTCGCACATCAGGGGGCAATCTGTTAACACCTAAAAGTGGTTCACTACCTCATCCACCCCATTACATGGCTCATTTGTCCTTTTTCCTACCATATCTCCATCAAAAACCCAGACAAACCATGCAAAAAGCCTCCAAAAAGCTTAAAGTGCCTCCAAAAGGCCATAAAACCCTCTTTTTCTCTAAAAATATCCAAAATTCCTCCAAAAAAGCAAAAAGGAATAAAAAATATAAAATAATGAGGAAAATGAGGAAGAAACCCTAACCCTAAAACTGCATGGTTTCCAACTATAAATAAGTGATGGAGACCCCTTATTCAATATCCACAATCACCAGTATCCTGCCTCTACCAAAATTGCTCGTGAAACCCTAGCTCACCATTGAGCTACTTTCACCATTGAGAGCCCCTTTTGGCCCATTTCCACCATTGGAGAAAGAGAAGAAGCAGCTTGAAGCTCGGAGCCATCGACTCGGATCACCGCAAAGGGCTTCACCAACCTTCACATTGGAGGTCAGATTAATACAAATTCATTATTTACTTTTCATTGTTTTGCTTCATGAATCATCATTAGATTTGTTAGATTTAGTTTTTATTTCAGTTATAGCTTTTAATTCATACATCATTGAACTGCTACTAAGGAATCCATTGTCCTTAGTAGGTGCTCATTCGCACAAGCTAGGTGTAAAACCCTAGCAACAGTCCAGACAATGTTTCTTTTCTTCTTGAATATGTTCCTATATGTCAACTTTGATAACCAGTCGTAAATCTCGTTTCCATAGGTTGCAAAAAATATCGCGTGTATATATGAAGCTATATGCTTTTGTAACCAGTCCTCTGTGCTTAGTTTAGGGCACTGATTTTCTTTCTTGGAAAACTCCCTTAAGTTTGAATCCAGCCACTAGTGAAACTCTTCTCTAGTGGGATGCCAACAGAACATTAGCGCTCAGTTGTTCAAAACCGGCAACGGAACCATTTGTTGGCTGCTATGGGCAGACCCGGGTTTACTATAATCAACCAACAACACCCCTAGATCACTGGCCCTTTCGGCAATAGACCGTAAAGTGGCCTGAAGTCTCACCCGAAGTGACTCTAATGGGTAGGCCAAGGACTCAAGTGTCTTGGACCAAGTTCTATGGCGATCCTACTAGTGGCTCGCGGTTCCCCTAGCTGTGAGGTCTCTTTCTCTGCGCATCGCACGATCTCCTGCTCGCGTCACGCGATCTCCTCATCTCGCAGCTCTTCTAGCCATGAGATATTCCTTTACACCATCGCATAGTCCTTTTCTGCGGTGCACACTTTCCCAGACTCGCGATATCTCCGACCTTATCGCATCGCCGCGCACTGTGCGACACGCAGCTCCTGCCCAACGCTAAGTCCTCAACCAGCGGTATTGCGTACCGCAACTCCTCTGCTGGTGCGGTATCACCTCTCTGTGATATCCTAACTCCACAGCTTAGTGCACTTAGCATTGCTCGTGTCGACATGCAACACTTAACATACAAGGCTATTCGATACTGCAATAGTGATTGTTTTACGCAAAGCATAAATGAACCATATACAACATGCCAATGACTTTAACTTATGTCTATCCTTCTATATTTCTGTGAACTGATTAACACATTCATTCGTTAAACTGTAAACAAAGTTCATGAAATGACTGAGAAATGCATAAGTGAACATAACAAATAAACCAATCACATAACACTCGATTTTAACGTGGTTCACCTCCAGGATGGAAGTTACGTCCACAGAACTGTGTTTTTATTATAGCTCAGGGGAAGGTAAAACACAGTTCTGTTGCACTGCATATGCAGCTCAAGATCTTCTCTCTTAAATCTCTTTTCTCTTCTATATTGCTCTCCTACAATATACTCTTCCCTCTCTGTCGATCCCTGCGGATCGTTACATGCATACTCTATAAGCCAGCTACTGGTTACAGTAAGATTGCTACCGCTGATAACAGAGCTAGAGCTAGGATTTTACAACAGTCTAATGGTCTGCAACACACTACTAACAACTGAATGAACCAACTAACTAACCAACCCTTTTACAATACAAAATATATCCCTTTATAGGCAGCCCGAAGGTCTCGCCATTACAACACTGTGGGCCTGTCCCAACAGTAACCCAAAACCCTAACTAGTGATAGTCGGTCATATCTGTACTTGAGGTAGCCACTTTTTGTCACACCATAGCTCTCTGTAGTCTTCCATGCTTCCCGGTACTGATCATGGGTACTATGCACCGCTTCGCTTTTCTGTCCGTCGCCTTCAATGCTTCAGCCTCGTTGCTCCTTCTCCTTTATGAGGGTTGTTGAGCCCTCCTGTCTTTCACTGCTTCCTTCAATGTAGTGGTTGAGCTCTCTCTTCTCGGCTGCTCAGGTACCGTTGCCTTTCTTGACTTTTCTATCTTAAAAGTCATGGTTTTTGGCTCTACTCTCCAGCTGGAAATGTGCTACGGCGTCGTAGCTCTGTCTTATCTTCTTTCAGCCAAAACTTATCTCTCCGCTAAACTAGCAGCTTCTTTTGTAGCTGCGGGACCCTGCTCCAACATATGCAAATCACTCCCTGCTTCTTATCCATTGGAACCGGATTTTAAACCCAATCCGTCAAGGGAACAAGATAGATAAAACCGACTTTAAGTAGTTTCTCTAACTCAGCTTTAATGGCAGGTGCTTTCTAGGATTCACTACACACAAACATTGTTGAACTGGTTTTGAATCCGGATACATCTTAATCTCATGTTCGACAATACGAGGGTCAATACCCAACATTTCTTTGTATGACCAAGCAAAAATGTCATGAAACTCTTTAAATAGCTCGGTATAATCCTTGATCTCATAGGGGGAACAAATAGCCCCAATGTAGACATTCTCAACCTTTCCAGGATCATGAGAAATATTGATAGGAATCGTTGGTGACAAATTATCCATGTTCCCATCAGCCATCTAACCCAGAGAGCTTAATGGGACCACAAGGCTACCAATATTCTTGCTAAGAATCTCCCTAAAGTGATCACACTCCATACAATCGAGCTTAGGAACAAAATATGATCAATGATGCAACTCTTCCTAAGGTTCCTCAACCCCAGACATGGACTCGAGAATAGTTTCATCCGATGGAAAACATCATCAAGGAAATTATGTGGGTGAGATGACTCTACTACCCATGCAGGTAGCACATACAGGTCCTCCTCCTCTATCTGCAAAGAGGAAGGACTAGGCTCTGCAACTCTATCAAGATTCACTTGATACACAACATCGTTGTAGGCAACAACACGTCTATCTCAACAGGCACATTCGAAGTACTCGGTGAAGGAAGAATCCAAGGATCTTCCATATGTGTACTGCGTAAAGACACAAAATTTGACAAGGATGAATCCCTACCAAGACTAGACCTAATCATAAGAATAGGCACATGACAACTAAAGGTTCCCATAAGAGAAGGATACATACCCATGCCAACACTCCCAGTTGCCAACTAATAATGATTGATAATCAAGATAGAAGGTGCCGATGATGCATTGACACATGGATTATGGAATGACTTTTGATCAATTGTAACAATAGTCCCATTAATGGAAAGCATATCACTCGAAATAAGGAAGAAGCTATGTCGTTTCATACTATACATCCAATTCCTACCCATCAAAATATTGTAGTCAAGGGGTGCATAAACCACCTCGACCTCAATCGCGATGGTCTTCCCTCCCAATTGGACCTCTAGAGAAGGAAGAATCACATGCGGCTGAAATGATCTACCATCGAAATCTATCAACACGGTGGCATATTGAGACAAAGCAGGAGAACCTAATCCCTTGCAACAAGACAAAGACATCATGGAAGCAGCAGTGCCTTCATCAATGACAATACGCATGATGGTGTTGTTAAGAAACTCTACATGAATCAAAAGACACATGTAGTAATCCAAGAGACGATGTACTCCCATGGTTTCAAATTTGATAATGGAATAAGAGCTATCATCACTAACCCCAAGAGCAGACAACAAGGCCTTCCTCTGTGGAGGACAAGTCTGAAGCACTTCTAACACATACATCACATAAGAGGTCTGGCCCAAATCCTTGACAACTGAATAGTTTTGGGTGGCTAGGGCATTATAATTGTGCCTCGAATGCTTTAAGACACCCTTAGGAATGTGAGGTGGAGCTTCAAGTTTATCTGTAGTATTTTTTATTCACTCTTGGGTGGGGAAGGTTCTTTCCCAAGGTTTGGTCATGACAAACAATAATATTTCACATGAGTCACAAATTTAGCAGCGCGCACCATGTTGATGCAACCATGACCACTAGCGGCCTTCGGCGAGTTTTGAGTTCCACCAGATGCACAACCAGGATCAACGATTCTCGAGTTCATATTTTGGTTATTGGCGAAAGGATTTGTAAACATAGCTAGGCCCTATGCTATGAACTTCGAGGCATCCTCCATACGAGGGAACAAGTGAGTGAGGTGGTCGTCCTTACACAACTTACAAGGAAAATTCACCTTACGTTTAGACTGCTTGACCCCCCCAGCATTAGTGTTCTTATCATTATTATTAGCATTTTCATTCCTATTCCCACCTTTATGATTATTTTTCCCTTTTTTATTTTTCCTTCCAGGCTATTGGTTGCCTTTCAGGTTCGAAGATTGTATGAAGAGTACATTCACCATCTGGGTAGGTTGAGATGAAGCCGTAGCTTGTCCTAACATGGAATGGCTAATCGATAACTGGCTCACTTGTTTCTCAACCGAGTTCACAGGTTTGGTACTTGTAGAGCCCACAATACCATCAGCATGTCGCCCAGGCTTGACCTTCGGGTTGGAATTGGATCTAGGAGCATTAGGTATAGTCTCATACAAAATTCCAGATTGATCATAGATTAAATCCAACTCTTGTGCCCTAAAGATATCTTGTTCCTCATTTTGAACTCCAAATGTAGAAACATCCTTCGCGATGTAGGGTAACAACAATTTGAGTAACCACTCAAGAGGAAACTTTGGTGGTATAAAAGCTTTGATTAATCGCTTCCATCTACACCACTCTTGAATATGATCTGAAATGTGTGTGGCTTTGTCTTACCGAAGGGTCGACAACAGTTCGGTATCGACATCATAATGTATGGGTAACTAGAAATGATTAAGGAAATTCATGGAAAGTTCATCAAAAGTAGCACAAGTGCCCCCCCCCCC
>LPNX010624557.1:353506-408261 GCA_001517045.1 Pseudotsuga menziesii
CACCAAAGGTGAAAAGTAGTGACATTCTCACTGGGATCTTCACCAACCTTACCTTTGAACTTGGGAATGTCCAAAGGAATCTTGTTAGAGACTGTTGGCCATGCCGGGTTATGAGAATTAGGATCATTCATCAATCTCGACAAGTCAGGTAAGTTTAATGTTGCAAGGAAAAGAAGCCTAGGTTGATCCCGTCGATGCCACGCTCCTTGGTAGTTTTGATTCATGTAAGGTTGATTGCTATAAATACCATGGCCTTGGACATAATAAACTCCTCCCATTTGACCCATGAAGGGTTGCATGGAATCATTGTGATATGGGGTATCTTGATTATTAGGTGCTACAAAGCCATAATTGGAAGTGTAAGCGGGGTTTTGATACTCGTACCCATGCGGTTGATAGTTTTGTCCATACTGCGGTCCATAAGAATGTCCATGGGAAGTTCCATAAGGTGTTCCATGGGATGTACCATGAGAAGCATCCATAGTTAGGGATATGGAAAACTCCATGAGTTGGAACATGAGATGATACAAAAACAGGTACATGACCTGCCGACACAATAGGAGTTACTCGGCTCTGAGATACTACCGTGTTAGGTGTCACAGAACTAACATGGATAGTAGCAACATTCTGGCCTAAAGGCCCACATGAGCTAGGGGGAGGATGGGACATTAAGAATACATTTGAGGGGATAGTGCTTGAAGACGAAGGGACATGTGAAAGAATATAAGTGGTGTTCCTAATTTTCAGTCATCTTGGTTCTGGTATCCACATAGGATTACTAACACTAGGTCTAGGATGAGCATGTGAAGATGCCTCCACCATAGATATGGAAGGTGCAATGTGACTAGTGCCCCCAAACATATCTGCATGGAAAGGAATGGGAGTGCCCCTAGGTGTAGTGCTAGGGTCAAATTTTAACTCAGCATGATATGTCATATTAGGTGCAGCGATATCAGGCATGTCATATCTAACATGACTAGTGCTTGCGGGTTCATGGTGAGTCTCACCATCTGGAATCCAATACCAGGGACCTGTGAATGAGGGATCATAACCAAATCATGAAGGGTGCTCATGTGATGCATCATATGTGATAGTAGGATCTTCCTCCCCAACCTTGTGAGTTGGAGAGGACATATCTGGAATCTCATCCTCATGATCTCCCATGGTGTTTGAATCAAAGTGAGAAGTAGTTCGCGTGGACTATTTAGTTTCCTCTCCCAAAGGAGGAGGAGATGTGGAAGGTGGAATTTCTACTAAATTATGAGAATGGTGAGGTGTCTCTCCCAAATCCACAATGACTCAAAAAGTAAAAGACTCAATCTAATTACACAAACACTAGGCAAACTAGCGTGCACAGAGCATACACCTAAAAATGTAAAGCCAAATCATAAGTGAACCAACGAGAGGATATGTGAGCTCCTGAGTGAAGCAGGTATGTCTCCTCTAGGAGAGTCTTGAGACTCCCATACACAACAAGAAGAGGTTCATAACCAATTATAGTGGCCCTCATCTTCAATGCATATAGAGACTATGCTGTCGAACCCCTACGTAGCCAGGACACCTGCAGAATAAGCTTTGCAAATACCCCCTCGATAACCTAGGTAACGAAACTAAGGTCACCTCAATATAAATAGTGCTCAAGTGAACAATCATAGGTGGGATTGACTATATGGGTAGGGTAACAAATCCCGAATCTTGATAGCACAACTAGTACCCCAGGGGTGCACCAATCAATACCTCAAAGGCCCCTAGATACGAATACAAACCTAGAAATATCTCTAGTGCTAATCAATCACAACCAGGGTCATCCCAATCATGATTGCTCACATTGCCTCATGCTTAACTCCCTTGCAAGAGGAGGATCCTAAGAAACACTATTTATATAAAGGATTTCACACTCTCACCTGGACAGACACCTAATTGTTTTGCTTAGTTTTCTTGGACAATTAACTCACATTGAACTATTCTAAGACCCTCAAACCTAGTCTTGTTGGTGCACCCTAGAAAAGAAAAGAGTGTAATTCATTTTATTATGCATTGATTTTATTGGATTTATTACTCAAAGGGTAAATGGACATGGAACTAATGATGTTATGACACAACAAGAATTAAAATGCACACCTAATAATCAATGCAAATGCACTATGTCGAATGAAAACAGCGTATGCTACTATGTGAAGTGCAAAATTTTTTCTTCAAATGTATATGTAATCATTCCTATATGAAAATCTGACTAATATTCACCAAGCAAACCTAATGCAAGTACCATGCTAATGCAAAATGCAAATAATGCATAACTATGCAAAAAGAAAATGTTTTGTATTTTTTGAATTAAATGAGATAAAAAGAAAAGTTATGACTCTACAACCCTCAAACTCTACAACCACTCACAAACAGAATCCAAGAAAAGAACCAAGGTAAAAGAGACCTAATGCACTAATCCCAAAAAAAATATTGAAAATGGAATGACAAGAACATTTCAAAAATCAAACTAAAAGAAATCTCTGGTCAGATACAGGGATGTAAACGGACTCCAGAAGCATCCAAGGAGACTCAAAAATCATCCAAATTCAACCAACAACATTTAATCTTCCTAAAAAAGAAAAAAAATTAGGGCATACGCGACTGTTCTCAGTAAACTTGTGTACATACGTAACTATTCCAGGAAAACCTGCATGTACACGTGGCTGTGAAAGAAAAACCCGCGTACAGGAAGAAAAAAAGAGAGAAATAAGGAAAATAGACAAGTTGAGACACAATTTAGTCCTACAGGACACTACTAGGAAAACATGCTCCCAGACTCGACACAGAAATAGAGAAATCAGAGCAATTCAAGCACATTGAATGCCAAAAAAACCCCAAGGAAAAACAACTAGGAACCTCCCCAGTATGATAGCAAATTCTATTATGGAGAAAAGTTCCTATGGATTGGGGTGTACCACAACAGACAGAGAGACCGCATAAATCAATCCCTACCCAATATGCAAGAGAAATAAAACATCTAACACTAAAGGATCTCGAATCATACCTTATTTCAGACGGTTGAAGTAGATCCATGTTTAGCTTTTTCCAATCCCGCTTATGTTAGCAATTTGCTCTCAACAACAACAAAAAAGACAAGAATGCTATATAATATGGTGTTAGACATACTCTAGCATATATAATCAATAATGTATAAGCAATTAAACACATCCATGGATTCAATATTCATTTAAATGCACATTATTGGATAGGAAAAGATATTTCTATTAATAAAATCAGAGATTACACAAGTGACAACCTCTGTCGGCACGTCTGTGAACCGAAGAAACCAAGTCCTCCACTTGGGCCTCCACCACCTCAATCTTCCATCTTGATAGAAAGCTTACAAGAAAAGGAAATATTGGGAAGAACAACAAATGCTCCAAGGGACAAAGGGATGCAGACTCAAGTACAAGCAAGCTACGACAACAATGGACTATAGTTCTCTTGTTCTTCAATTCGTCATATTCAATGTATCCAAGGGGTTCCTTATATAGTGCTTCAATGGGGTAATGGAAGGTAAAATTAGAGTGATCTCAAGGCATATGGAAGGCCAAGAGACAAGTGATTCAGATCCACATAAAGAAAAACTCCAAAATTATTTGGACTTATGCACACATCCCGATGTATGTGGGTTTAAGGGTAATATCTATGTATATACATGAGAACGGGATTAAAAGTCACATACAACCAATAATAGGTGTTTTTAGGGATGATATTGGAAACATCAAAGGTAAAATATTGGTCCATGGGGTCCAAAGAGTTTGCAGAGGGACAAGGAAGGCCATAAATGTGTGATCAACCATGTGTGGTAAAATGAGTTGTAACACCAAGCCATTAGCGAGAGTAAAGTTTGAGTACTTCGGGGAGAAGCTTGGTTTTATCTAGATCGAGGTTCCTTCCAAGGGGAAGTGATGATTCTATAAGCCCTTATGACATGGTGATAGGATTGGTTCCTTCAATGGTGAGATGTAAGTACGGATCCATTCTGATATGACCATGGGATTGGCTCTCACATGATCAGCTGTAAGTGTAGAGCCATTCTGATATGACTGTGGGATTGGATCCCACATGATTAGATATAAGTGCAGAGCCATTCTGATATGACTATGGGATTGGCTCCTACATGATCAGATGTAAGTGCATATCCATTGCAATATGACCATGGGATTGGCTCTTACATGATCAGATGTAAGTGCAGAGCCATTCTGATATGATTGTGGGATTGGCTCCCACATGATCAGATATAAGTGCAGAGCCATTCTGATATGACATTGTGATTGGCTCCCACATGATTATATATAAGTGCAGATCCTTTCTAACTGGGTTAGATGTAAGTGCAAATCCCTTCTGACATGGTGGTAGGTGGGTCCTCCCATGGTCGGATATAAGTGCAAAGCCTTTTCCCAGATGATAGATGGTGTGTCCTATCATGTTGATGGATGTAAGTGATGAGCCTTTTTTATTGGGTTGGATATAAGTGCTGACCCTTTTTGATTGGGTCAGATATAAGTGTTGTGCCTTTCTATGGATAGTAGATGGTGTGTACTTCTATGCCAATAGATGTAAGTGTTGTTCCTTTCTTTGGATAGTAGATGGTGTGTCCTTATATGCAAGTAGACGTAAGTGTTGAGCCTTTCCTTGGATGATAGATGGTGTGTCCTATCATGCTAGTGGATGTGAGTGTTGGGCCTTTCTGACATGGTGGTGGATGTGTTCCTCCCATGGTCAGATGTGAGTGATGGGTGTGCCTTTCTGACATGATGGTGGATGTGTTCCTCTCATGGTCAGATGTAAGTGTTGGGTGGGCCTTTCTTACTTGGTCAGATATAAGTGTTGAAGAAGATGAATACCTACCTAGAGGCTAGGCCTACAAGCAACATGAAAAAGGGATCACTCTGTAGAACTTCCTATGACGAGAAGAATTGAGAGATAGCACCAATTGATCGAGATGACGGAAGAAGTGATTTAGTGATGATCCAGCTTTGATGATGATCTAGTGATGATACAACTTTGATGATGGTCCAGTTTCACTGATGATCCATACTTGATGTTGATCCAGTGATAATACAGATTTGATGATGATCTAGACTTGATCTAGAGAAGAAGACTTGTGCTGATAAATTCTGTCAAGAGAATATCTTCCTAGTTAAGAGGGAGTGTTGATGTATTTGTAACTTGGGAGTGTATTCAATTGTATATTTTATGTTTTATACCCCGATGTTCCTATCGGGAAGTATATATAATGTAATTGAGTCATGTCATACCCTGATGTTCCTATCAAGAGAATTAATAATGTAAACAAGTCATATAAATTCATAGAGGGTAACCCTCCTCATTGTTCAAGGGTTAAAGTCCTCACAGTTTCAAGGCACTAGGGTTATTAGACTCTCCTAGAGAAGTCGGCCCTGGTATGTTATTGTCAAATTGGGAATTGGTATAAATAAAGAGTGAACCTCTCTATTTAACACACAGTTACTCACACTCAGTTGTAGCGCTTGAGTGAGAGAGAAGGAGCTGGGATAAGAGAGAGAACAACTATCAGATATCATCTTACTATCTTTGGGTTTTACTGCTGCCATTAATGCTTATTCTATCTCTAAAGAAGTTGTGGGGTTTTCTCCTTTATGGTTTCCCTGAGGAAAATATTTGTTTTTATTGTCTCTTGTGTTTGAATGTTTTGCATGTTATTCTCTTAGATAAGATCCTAAGATAATACTGTCAAATTGATAAAAATATAACAAGATATCGATCACCCGAATGCATTTGCTAGTTGCAAGTTATCGTCTGTAGAAAATAATTATACCAAAATAGAGAGAGGGATTGGAAATGGCTTACACGTTGCAAATGTTTCGACACTATTTGTTGGGATGCCATGTCAAAATATTCACTGATCACTCTCCTTTGAAATACATGGTGAATAAGCCTATGTTGGGAGGGAATATATTCCATTGGATAATCCTCTTCCAAGATTTTAATTTTGAGATAATTGTGAATCCGGGTCACTTGAATGCAGGGCCTAACCATTTGTCGTGAGTTGAGACCGGTGAAGAACTGAAAAACATTGAGGATGGGATACCCGATGCACAAATATTCAAAGTTGGAATGGTTAATGGATGCTACTTGAAAATATTTTAGTTTTTGGTGATGAGAACAACACCAGAAGGGGTCACTACAAATTAGAAGAATAATTTGGTTGTTCAAGTCGTGAATTTCTAGTTGATTACTGGAGAGATATACAAGATGGGGCCTGGGGAGATCTTACGACGATGTGTCCTACCACATGAACAGGAAAGGATCTTGCAGAAGCACATGCAGGAGTTGTGGGTGGGAACTACAGAGGTCACGCTACTACTAGGAAGGTACTTCACGCAGGAGTTTCATGGCCAACTCTCAACAGGGATGCGGCATAATATGAAAGTACTTGCGACATTCTTCAAATGACTATGAAGCCATATAGAAGGGATAAGATGTCGCTAGTACCATAGGTGACGTTGCAACCATTTGATAAATGGGGCATTCAATTTTCTAGGACCAATCAACCCCCCAAGGAAAAGGACCGGTGCACATTATATTATAATGATGATGGATTATCTAACGAGATGGGTGGAGGATACACCACTTGTAGATTGCACAACTATGATGGTAGCAAGGTTCTTGTTTGAAAACATTGTTACTCGATTTGGTTGCCAAAAGATATTGATGAGCAATCAGGGGAGCCATTTTATCAATCACACTGTTAGTGCGCTAACAAAAGAGCTTCAAATATAGCATAAGAATAGTACCCCCTATCATCCATAAGAAAATGGAATAGTTGAAGTGTTCAATAAGGTGTTGGAGCATGCACTCATGAAGATATACAACAAAAACTGTGATGACTTGGACTTGAATATTCTAGTGGTCTTATAGGTGTATCACACTACCTAAAAAAGGTTGATGAGGTAGAAACCATTCAAGTTGGTGTATGGGCAGGAGGCAGTCATGCTGATGGAGTACATTGTTCCATGTTTGCGCATTAAATCCACGATAGGAATGGAGGATGAAGGAGCATTGGAAGAATTCCTAGATCAGTTGGTGCAGCTAGAGGAAGACCAATTTGTTGCAGAATTTCATCAGCATGTTGAGAAGGATCGATAGAAATCATGGCACGATCGACATATCAAGAAAAAACATTTTCAGCAAGGATACCTGGTGATATTGTACGACAACAAGTTCTATAAGATGAAAATGCACTAGTTGTGTCCTTACATTTTCAATATCATCACTAAGGGAGGAGATGTACAGCTGCAACAACTAGATGATACAATGCTGTCGAATTTAGTGAATGGTAGTAGGCTGAAGCCCTATAGGATGAGATGACACTATGTGTTGATTGAGGCATTTTGTAAGAAAAAAAAATATTGCATGAGATAATAGTTAGAATGATGGTGCGCCAGGAGAGAGGGGTTGCACACATAGAGGAGTCAAGGTTGCAATTATGGAACCATGTTGTGATGTCCACAGGGACGCGATAGAGTCAAATCAAGAGTAAATGTAGTAATTAATTCATTTAATCAACGTCGTTCTTCAATGAGATGCACATTAATGACGGATTCGATCGTTGGATAAACAAGATCGTCGGTAGATTCAAGGAATGAATGAAGGATTTGATCATCATGATTGGGAAATCATTCACGTGGTTGATCCCACACTATAAAAATTGGCAGCTCATGGGTTGAAATCAACATTGTGCAAAATTGAATTGTTGAGATTGAATTGCGGAGGTTGAAGCATAGATTTTGTTCCAGAGTTGTGAGTGAGTTGCAGGATGAGGTTGATTGAGTTACAGAGAGGTTCTAACTAATGTAGGGGGTAGAACCACAATATGTTTTGAGTGATATTTTTTAGAATTCACCAGTCATCGACATCTAGATAGAAGAATAAGTAGAAATTATGATGGTGGGCTCATCACCAGTCATCCAAAAGAAGAGCGGGGCCAATCGACCCAGGTATCCATAGCAGAAAAGGAGAAACACAAGGAGTTCCATGAGAGAAAACACAGAGGAATTTGACGGCTCCACGGAAAAGTCAGGGGTGACAGCTGTAGACATCCATGTGTATGTTCCCCCATGTAAAGTTGGGGCCAAGGAATGGAATCCCACAAAGAATCAAAGATACCCCATCAAGATGACCGCAATTCGAAAAGGAATGAAGTGCACTTTTGACATCACGCTGTGTTTAGTTAATATGAAATACAAGGACCACAATCTCCTTTCCTCTATCGACTATACTACAGAGCCATTCGAGGACCAAACTGGACTAGTGGAGGATTCCATGGTGCACACCCTGCATGAGTGAGCATTGGGATTGGAAAAATCATAGTTGTTAGGCCTTATTTGCATGCCCCATTTTGGGTGATTGACGGAAGCAAATGCATGCACCAAGCAAATATTGGCATGCTTTCATGGAGGATACATATGGTTGGATCGAATGCTGCCATTCACCATTGAATTGATCTCATAAATCATGGGGCTACCCAAGGAGGGGCCCAACCCATCGCAATGCTTCCGAGGAAAGGACAACGACAAAAGATTAGTGGCAAGGATGAAGAATAAGTATGACTTGGAGGATGACGTGCACACATACAAGGTGGAAAGAATCAATGAGCAGGTTATGCCCACGACATCTAGGATTCATTCCAGCAAAGTAGTGTGGAAGAATTGGTCGAACCATTGCATCTTAAGGGTAGTTGTCAACTGAGAAGTGTGCTACAGAAGTGAAAATGAACTAGTCATTGTTTCTATTGAACGAGTTAATGGAGGATGCAATGATTGTGTAGGAGGGAAAACACACATTCATGTATAGTTGGTTTCTCATCTTGATTGCACTCATTGCATGAATGGAACCAGAGGACTACCAAGGGATGGATGTCGCAACTTCCCAAGTCTACAGGGGCACATGATACCAGAACCTCTGGTATCTGAACTAAGGAGACAAAATGAAGGAATGTGTAATACAGTTTTGGTTGTATTGGGATGCCTTATAGGTGGCAGCCACAAAGGTTCCATGGATTACAGAAGTAATGGTGATGAAGTATCGATGAGTTGTTCTATTTTCTATTGGACCTAATGTTATCTATGTATAAGCACAAAGGGAAACTCAGAAGCAATGGTTGGTGACACAATACAAGATGAATGAGGATAAATTGGACACCATAGTGGTTGAATGGCCAATAGACTGGAAAGTGCCAGTAAGTGCATAGGAACTATTAGATGGCGAGGTGTGTCCCCTAGCAAATGCACCTTTAGAACCAACGCTAGTGCATGATAGTGACTGGGAGTCACAAGAGGAATCCTCAAGGAGACCAAAATGAAGAAAAGGAATTAACATGGGGAACCTATTGGCACAACACCAATGGTAGATTCATTGGCTGAACGCATGCTTATAGATATTGCAACAACAACTGCTACAACTAAAGAGAAGCTCAATAAAAAGATGACTGATTGTTTTGGAGAGGTACACAATCACCTCAGTTCTTTGATTGATTTAATTTTGCAAAGGGTTCTAGAGGAAAACATTTTGCAAAAGGATGGTGAGATCATCACTAGGAAGCAGATTAGGAATGTTCATATTCCACCGCATATGATTGAGACAAACAATGAGGATTTAAATTCCCAACTCAAACATGTGCAAATTGAGCCCAAGTGATAGAACAATTGCACTCACAAAATTTCTAATCAAACATGCAAAATTACAAACAAAGGAGACTGAAATTGGAGCATAACACTAATCTATATTGAATAAGTGCACAATAGCCAACCTTATGAAGCCATAGGCTGCTGCAATATATAATTGCATGAGAGATTCAAATGCATAAGGATTCCATTAGAAATAGTCAAAAAGTAGGCTTACTAAATCTAGTCCAATCCCTCATAGGTGCATAAAACAGTTTCCAAACCTACCTAGAGGCTCACGAATTTGCAAATTCAAGTAGGAAAGATAATAAGTGATGGACATACAACTCATACATGCTTTTATTAGGAGAAAATAATGGAGGATGATGAAGTAAAAAAAAAATTCAACTACACCTAGTCTTAGTTTCCCTTTTGCCATAAATCTCAATAAAGCAGGAAACTTAGCAGAAAAAGCAGATATGTGCTAGGGAGGATCTAGAATAAAGAAGACATGCTAAATATGGTTTCCAGGAGGTTTCCCAAGTGCTCCATGACTCAATTTTAGAAAGTTTGACTTCTACAACATGTGGAAGAAAACTTGCATATAGTGGAATATTGGAAACTAGGCAAATAAGACAAAAATGGATTAATTAATGTCTAAGGTAGCTAACTATGGGTTGATTATTCTAACACCCCCCCTTAAGCCTGAATTTATGAGTAAATATTAGAAAAAAGTAGGGCCTAGCAACAAGGCTTAGTCACCCTTTACATACTGCATGTCCATTTAACCAAGGAAAGAGGCAAAAACCCAGTGGAAAAATCCTCCCTTAAACATGGACAGTAAAACAAAATTTAGAAATCTTGTCATAAATCATGCTTCGAAGCATGATCATAAATCCCTAGCAGTGATTTGGTATTTCTGAATGTCTTCTCACAAAAAACTTTGGTGAATATTTCTGCTACTTGTTCTGAAGATGCACATAAGAGTAGGTGAATGGTGCCATCATGCACAAGTTGTCTGATATAGTGCATATGGATCTCAATGTGTTTGGTTCTCTGTATCTGAACTAGATCATTGTAGATTTGAATGGTGCTCTGATTATCACAATAGATAATAGTTGAAAACTTTGATTTGAAGCCACACTCACCAAGTATTCCCTGCAACCATAAACATTGAGTTGTTGCATTTACAACTCCTCTGTACTTTGCTTCTGTAGATGAGAATGCTATGGCACTCTGTTTCTTGCTTGACCGGCTGATTGGTCCTTCAGCAAGCATGAACACATATCCTGATGTTGAATACTGATATATGTTTTCAAGTACCCAATTACTATCAATAAAGCCAATCAAATCAAGATCATATTTAGCTTTGTAGAAGATCCCATGAGTTCTTGTTCCCTGAACAAATTTAAGGATACTTTTGGCTACTCTCCAATGGATATCATGAGTCTGATTCATGTATCTTGAGGCCACACTTACTGCATAATAAATATCAGTTTGAGTGTGTGTAAGGTAAATCAAACGCCCAATCAACTACGTATACAGTGTATTATTTACCATAGGAGAAGAACCTGCTTCTTCAAGCTTAACTCCTGAAAGGAAGGGAGTCTTGCTTGGCTTGCAATCTTTCATGTTGAACTTGTTCAGCAAATCTAAATCATACTTGGACTGATGTAATTTTATTCCATGTTGGTATTGAGCAATTTTGAGACCCAAGAATTGGCTCAACAACCCCAAATTAGTCATAGAAAATGCATGATTAATTGCATCCTTCCAGGAGGCAATCTCTTTCTTTGAACTTCCTGTAATCAGAAGGTCATCCACACACAAGAAAATAATCATCAAATAACCATGAATCAGCTTCAAATAAAAATTAGGATCATACTTGCATTGAACAAAACTCAATGACAGCAGAAATCCATCAATCTTGGCATACCAAGCCCTGGGGGCTTGCTTAAGCCCATAAAATGATTTATTTAGCCTGTACACAAAATATGGATTATTAAAAAACCATTGAGGTTTATTCATGTAAATATCTTTAGTGATATCTCCATTCAGTAAATCACACTTCACATCCATGTAATGTACCTCCCATTGCTTCGAAGCTGCAATGGCTAAGGCTAGCCTAATGGAGTCCATCTTTGCTACTGGTGCAAAGGTTTCATTGTAGTCAATACCATGTACCTGTGAGTATCCCTTGGCTACCAATATAGCCTTATGTTTCAAAGGTGAACCATCAGAAGGAAACTTAGTTTTGAAACCCCACTTACATTGAACTAGCTTCCTCCCTGGGGGAAGATCAACCAGTTCCCATGTGTTGTTCTTCTGGAGTGAGCTAAATTCTTGTTTCATGGCTGTTTTCCATCTTGGATCATGTGCTACATATTCATATGTTTGTGGGTCTGATTTAACCATCAGATAGCACTTCTCTACAAACAAAGGGTCTTTCATACACATGGCACTCTCAAATTGATATCTAGTCCTCCTAGGATAACTAGGATTTCTAGCTGGTTCCCCAGCTGCATGAATGGTCTTTGCTTCCAATTTTGTTCTTGTAGGAATTCCAGGATATACAATTAAATAATCATTATTAGACATATCAGAATCATCAAACTCATTTGTCTCTTCACTTACATTCAATGGTTTTGGTGGTGAAGAAGACTCTCCAACTTCAACTGCTGCTAAAGGCTCTTCTTGAAACTGAACACTCCTTTCAATGGAGGATTTGTTTGTGCTCAATTTGATCAGCTTGTACCCTTTTTAATATTCAGAGTACCCAACAAATAGACACTCTTGGCTTTGGGGCTGCAAAGCCTTTCTCTTTTCAGTTGGAATTCTAGCCCAAGCCTTTGAGCCAAAAATCCTGAAATGGGTCACATCTATTTTGTGCCCACTCCAAGCTTCGAAAGGAGTCATACCATCAAATTGTTTATGAGGCACCCTATTCTAGATATTGGATGCACATTTTATAGCCTCGGCCCAAAACTTTGGTGGCAAAGTCTTAGCCTCTATCATACAGGTTACCATCTCCTTAAGTGATCTGTTCTTTCTCTCAGCAACAACATTTTGTTGTGGTGTGTAAGGGATTGAATGCTGCATATGAATACCTACATCTTCAAAATATTTAATGAACTCAAACTTGACATAATCACCACCATTTTCAGATCCGAGGATCTTGAGTCTCCTCCCAGACTGGTTTTCAACCAAAGCTTTAAAGACTTTGAAGAGGCAAAAAAATTCAGACTTATGCTTCAGGAAGTAAACCCAACAATACCTGGAAAAGTCATCTATGAAGGTCAATGAATATTTGGATTGAATCATTGACATATGAGGAAATGGACCAGCAACATCACTGTGGATCAAATCAAGAGGTGCAGAGGTTCTCTCATGACTAGCTCTCTCAAATTTATGCTTTGGGTGTTTTCCTAGGATACACCTTGAAAGACTCCCTTGGAAAATTTAATATTTGGTAACCCTATGAACATTTATTTTTCACTTAGATCAGAAATATAATTATAGTTAATATGGATAAATCTTTCATGCCAAATATTGCTTTCCTCATTAGCATGAATCAGAAGAGAAGAGGGGTTTGAGTGGGGCAAAAAATGTGAAAACATGTATACCTTCGAAGTGTGATCTACAACTCCTTTTGCAATGAATTTACCATTCAAGATCTTTGTGATCTCAACATCATCAGGTGAGAATATGAAATTCTTTGGAGACCCTATGTGAGTCATTTGATACATTGACAAGTGGTTAGAGGCAAGACCTGGAGCATACAATACTTTAATGAACTTACCATGGTCAATATGAATCCTTCCTTTCCCCAAACTGTCAGTGAGAGAGTCATCTCCTAGCTCTATTGGTGTACATTTCGACATGTCAAGAGAGGAGAATGCCTCCTTGGTCAAAACCATATGTCTTGAAGCTCCATATTCTATGATGAAGTTAGGTGAGATTGATGTGCCAACAACCAATGCATGTACTCTCTCTCTGTCCTTTGAATTTGATCCTCCTTCCCTCTTCTTTGAGCAATTAGGAAGGGAGATGTTATTCTTCTCTAGGAGTTTGGTCAACATGTCAATTTTCTTCTTCATGCAGGAGCTTTCAGGATGATAGCCCTTACTACAGTATGCGCACTTGCTCATTTCTCCTTTATTCTTCTTCTTCTGGAAGTTCTTCGTGGAGCCTTGGGGTTCCTCTTGAGACTTGTTCTTGTCTCTATTTTTCTCAGGTGGCTTCTTAGCTTTATTCTTGCCTTTTGAATCCACCCTCAAATCTCCAGCAACCAAATCTTGGTCTTTGGAAGGTTTGATGGTGCCCATCATCACCAATTTATCTTGTTCTTGTGTGAGGGATTCCATGAACTCTACAAGCTTAGGCATCTTCCAAGCTTGAGCTGTCAACTTGATGGCATGGAAGGTCTAAAAAAACACTAAATAGTCAGGTCCAATCTTCGAGATTATGGCTAAAACTAGTTGCTCTTCCTTCTTTTCAATTCCACACTGTTTTAGCTACAAAACAAGGGCTTTAAACTTGGAAAAGTAGAGTTGCATGGATTCGAAGCTGATGGGACTCAAAGAGATCAATTCATTCTTGATTTGATGTCCTCTCATCTCATCTATATTACCAAAAATATCTACAAGCTTCTCCCACAATTCATTAGGTGATGTCAATCCATCAAGATGGAAAAGGAGGTCTCTGGATATGCTTAGACACAGAAGGCCATAGGCCTCATCCCTCCTATTGTGCCATTTAATTTTCTTTGAAGCTACATTGGGCTCTACCTCAGTTTCCATAGCCATCCTATAGATACCCTTCACTCTCAACTGTATCTCCATATCTACTTTCCATTCAAAGAAATTAAATGGAGTCAAGATGATCTTCTGAGATTGATCCATAGCTCTGAACTGTGCCCTTCAACCAGCAGAATGTGCTCCCAGTCAAAATGTCAAACCTGCAATAGCAATATGGAAGGAGATAAATTGATCTACAAAGGATCTGATACCATGTGGAAAATGAACCCAAGTGATAGAACGATTGCACTCACAAAATTGCTAATCAAACATGCAAAATTACAAACAAAGGAGACTGAAATTGGACCATAAGACTAATCTATATTGAATAAGTGTACAATAGCCAATATTAAGAATTCATAGGCTTCTGTAATATATAATTACATGAGAGATTCAAATGCATAAGGATTCCATTCGAAATAGTCAAAAAGTAGGCTTACTAAATCTAGTCAAATCCCCCATATGTGCATAAAGCAGTTTCCAAATCTACCTAGAGGCTCACAAATTGGAAAAGTCAAGTAGGCAAGATAATAAGTGATGGAAATACAACTCATACATTCTTTTATTGGGATAAAAGAATGGAGGATGATGACAGCAAAAAAACAAGTCAACTACACCTAGTCTTACTTTCCCTTTTGCCATAAATCTCAATAAAGCAGGCAACTTAGCAAAAAAAGAAGATATGCGCTAGGGAGGATTTGGAATAAAGAAGAAAAGATAAATATGGTTTCCAAGAGGTTTCCCAAGCACTCCATGACTCATTTTTAGCAAGTTTGAATTCTAGGACATGTGGAAGACAACTTGCATAGAGTGGAATATTGGGAACTAGGAAAATAAGACAAAAATGGATTAATTAATGTCTAAGGTAGCTAACTATGGGTTGATTATTCTAACAGAACAGTTTCAGGAACTCTCGTTGGATCTCAATCAACTTTAAAACTAGACATTGGTCCAATTGTAGAGGGTGGCAAGTCAGGAGTTGGTCAACCAAGGATAGATCATTGATGATCGCCTCTTGAGGTCATAGGAGCAAGATCAAGAATCAAGGAAGGAGATCATCGAATTGAAGAAGGAGCATGATTGCCTCATTTTTTAAAAGAAAAAACTACGATATGATAGGGAAATGTTGGAGAAATCAGTTTCTAATGCTTACCAAGAAGTCCCATTTAGGGAAGAGGATCTGGATGCACCATCCAAAGTGCATACATTAGGCTAGATAGTTCCCGACTTTAAGAAAGACATCATAATCTTGGAGGTATTGTTCAACCCCAGTACACCACCAGAGGTAGTTGATGTGCACAAGAGCACCATCAAGGATGTAGCGATGCAACTTGAGGACCGAGAGAAAGAAGTAAAGTCCATTATAGACACCACCACGCATTTTTGTTGAAGTGTGGTCCAAGACGAGCATTTGGAGCAATTGAAGATGAAACTATGAGAAGTTGAAGTGTATCTAGATGAACTAAGGCCATCGCTTCGAATAGTGAATCTGGTGCTACAGATAATGAAATTAGCATAGTTGAAGGCTCTGCAGTAGTGTGTCAACAAGGCAATGAAAAGGTAAGAGTGATAAACAATGCAACTGGATGAAATCCAGGATATCGGCGCGCAATTGGTGCTTAAGGTGGTAGATGCACTCTAGACAGTGTAGGACAATAGGAAGGAAGTATTCACTAATATTATGGATCATCCATCAAAGTAGGATGTGGCGAATTGTGTATATATCAATGATAAGCTAAATATTCAAGTGGAAGAAGTAAAGCAGTAGTACGAGGATTTCAAGACCAAGACAACTGAGTACACTACTTCCAACTGACGTGGCTTGAGGATGAGCCACAAGATTGTTTTGGGGTCTTATTGGCAGGAATTTTAGGAGATAATTAGTTGTCTAACACCAAATTTTTTTGCGCAAGGTCAAAGTTGTTGTGCAAGGTGAAAGATGGCGCACAAGGCAGTTTGGCAACATTTTGTATATTGTGGTCATTTTTTGTATATTTTCGGTTGTTATTTTGTATATTTTGGTCTAAGTAGTTAGGAATTTGACTTAAGTGGAATGCATTGTAAAAGGAACAATCCTATAAATAGATATAGTATCGTAATGTTGAAGGGCTTCTTGATGATCTAGAGATCATTCTTTTTCTAACTTTTGATCTTTTGAGAATCTGTGATATGTCTTTGATGTGAGATATGAACTGAGGAACTATTTTGAGGAACTCTATTTTGATACAAAGTTAATATGAAATGATAGAGATTTGAGTGAAACACTATGTCTTTTTACTTCTTCTTGTTTTCTTGTTTTGTTGTGATACGATGCAAATGAATACTGTAATATGATGTCTATTTATGAATGATGTGATGCTTTCATTTCTTGAATAATTTTATGGTGGTAGATCTATTTATGCATCCACTCTTATGCTGCGATCTGAATAATTTCACAACAGAATTTGAGACCAAAATACAATGGCGACCATGTCTGAAATTTGACACTAACCTGTCGGGTATTCAACACCCTCAGTTTCTTTTGTCGTCAGTGTCATAATGTCGGATAGTCGACAGCTAGGCCGAGGCCATCGAATTTCCTACAGAAAGGCCATCAAATTTCCTACTGCACAACCGTCATATTTCCCACAGCACGACCATCGGATTTCCTATGATAAGGTCATCGGATTTCCTATGGCAAGGCCGTCGTATTTCCTATGGCAAGGCCGTTGGATTTCCTACGAAAATCTACCATCAAAGCCACAGCAATTTCATCGGATTGACATGAAATCCCACAACAGCTTCTAGGAATTGAAGTTCGGATAACTGACGGGATATTGTATATTAATAAATAAAAAATTGTATTCAGTGGCAAGTTTACTTTAAGATATGCTATAGATATCATTATCTTTTAATATATTTTGGTGGATGTGTTTAATTTTTAATACATCATCAAGACCAAAGATATGTAGGTCTCTTCATTTGAAAGAGGATTCAACACAGAAGGAATCTATTTAACAAAGGTAATAATAATATAATTCATAATCTTCTCATCATATCTTTTTTCTAACCTACAACTGATCCAAAAGGAAAACATTGCAAGAGCTTTATCACATGAGATTAGTTAGACAGAGAATTTAATAGGGGTAAGCAATCAAATTTAGCTAAAATTTTGAATATGACTTATACACAAACATGGGGATTAATTTCAAAATTTTTATCAATAGCCTTTGTAAAATGTGATATACCTGGGTTAGAGTATCATTCCTCTGCAATGGAGTAGCTTTTCAAAAGTGGATTTGGTAAATTTGGTCTTGGACAGGTAGTTATCACACATACTATTTATTTTTGGAATTTTATCTATTTTGTCTTGCTAATTAACCTGTAAATATGGAAAAAGATTGTAAAGGAATATGTTTATCTTTTTAGGTGAAGACAAGATTAGCTGATGAAATTTTACTTTTTGTCTCTTTGGTTGGTGGATGCTTTGGAGGTGAGTTTACCTACCATTCTTGTTCCAAAAATTAACCCAATTCTTAACATGTATTGATATCTTGCTTCAATTCTTGAACTATAAATATTTTGGTAAAAAGGACAAGCAAGCTTCTACAAAATCTATCATGCCATTAATGGGATTCAATTTAGGAGCCATTATTTAAGAAATCTCTGTTCACCAAGGCCCTGGCCTTATGTGTCATTGACCTTTGAGAAAACTAACATAATTCCAAGTAAACCTTTATTTGATTGGTTGCATCATGTTAAGGATTCAAGGCAGGGTTCATATTGTTCTCATGTCACTCTACACAACTAATGGTGCAGATTCACAAAACAAGAAGGCTCACATATAACATTTTCAACACCACTGGATAGAAACACAGGTGTCCCATCTCCCCTCTTTGATTTAGCTTATACCCAATTCGGCAAGAGGATTATGGTCAAGCCAATATAGGAAAAAATTATGGCTGTTGCCTTCTTAATCTAATTATTCACAAATTCCTATATGCTGATGATTTGGGGCTTCTACATCATACAGTTGAGGGATTGTAGTTGCAGAAGCAACTAGGATTCCTTCATTACTTTTGTACTAAAAAAAACCGACAACCAACATTGAGAAAACAAAGGTTACAACTTTCAATCTTCCAAAACAAGAGGCTTTGCATATCTAGCCTTATAAGTTCTAAGACACATAAGAAGTACACTGCCCTTGCCACTCACAAATGGCAGTACTTTTCCCTCCATTTCAATATATTGATCTTGAGATCCATTTATTTGATGCCTACTCACACCCAAATATTTTTATAGTTGTAAGGTTAGGTCTGTAATTGAGTTTTTCAGAATCCTTATGTAAATAAATTACTGGTACTCATTTTTTACAAGACTATTGTAAAGCAAACAAACAATTCACTTTCATCATTGTATTGACCAAGTTCTGAGTCCCCCCATTGATTGTGAACACATTTGTTTATATTTTCCACCTTTGTAAGACTCAATAGAGGCACCCTTGTAAACCTCAATAGAGGCATGGTTAAAACTTGATACAAAATCAGGGAGGGATGTTTAGGATGGAACAATGCATTAACAACTTCTTCCTTCATACTTCATCTCACACCCAACAATATAGAATTTATTCTGCTAAAGAATATTGTCTCAATAGGATCTTGAGAGTTGGATGACTTTTGATCTCTTAATTTGAGACTTAGTGTCAAGAATTTTAGACTGATTTTGGTATATTGTAATTTAATTTCTAGATTACTACTTGATTAATTTTTAAATTGTTATCTATATTAACATGTAAGAGTGCATGGCACCCTTGTCCCCCTACACCTTCACAACCAGTTCAAATCATTACGTCTCTCTCTGTCCCATTGGTTGCTTTTTCCCACTAGTCTATCTCACTCTTTCTTTCACACACACACACACATCTAGTGTGACGAATGTAAAATGAATTTTGTATGGAACAATTCAATTCTTGAATATAAAATTCTTTGTAAAGTCCATATAATATACAATTTAATTCTTGATAGCTCCATATAATATACAATCATGGACTGTGTATCCTTTGAAATCTACATTCGTTAAATTGCATTTGGGAAAAAAATAAGATTCAAAATTTCTTATATAAGCTTTAGATTTAAATATTCCCCTCATGATAGTAAACCTTTTGGACGCAGAACTATACCTTTCTCATTGTAAGGAAAATTTGTGAGATGTGAAGTCTTATTGTTGCCTTGATTTGGTGGAAGAGCATGCCAAGAAACCAGGAAATTGTCGTCACGTAAACAAACAAGATAGTAACATAATTAAAAATGTTTCTATATTGACGACATTTCGATATGATGTGCATTTGATTTCGATTATGTACCCAATATTTACTCACCTGAGACGCCTGATGTACCCAAATTAATCTGTTGCAGTGTTGCACACTGTTGTTCTTTTGTAGGTGAATAATGGAAATTCTTTCAATATGGTGTGCATTTGACTTCGATTATGTACCAAATATTTTCTCACCTGAGATGGCTAATGTACCCAAACTACTCTACTGCAGTGTTGCACACTGTGGTTCTTTTGTAGGTGAATAATGCCAATTCTAGTCATAAATTGAGGCCAACTTCCCCTGAAATATTGATGTGGTAGTACCAGAATTCATGTTTATATTTTTTTCTGGTAAATTCAAATTAGGTAGCACTATCAATGCATGTGTTGCATTTAAAAAATGAATCTTCTCATTTGGTGGAGGACAGGAGGAAGTATCAACAGGAGGACTATAAATTGAAAAGTGAAAGTGGGAAGTATCAGTCAAAAATCCATCAGTATCAGCTCGCTTTATTTTTTTCCTAGAAGAATAAAACCCATTCAATATAATTGAGTTGGAGATGAGCCCTCTCTATTTATTTTGTCATCAAAATCGGGAAGGGAAAGGTTTAGATCATTTTTTAAAATACATTCCACCTTAGGACCTGAAATTTGTAGAGTTTTTAAGCTAAGTTTCAACCACTGGTTTTGATATTCTTCAGTTTCAGTTTGTCCATAAAACAATTTGACATTTTCCCAGTAAAAATTGTGGCATAATGCATTTTTATCATTAATATTCGAAGAACCTTCCCTAGGGTCATAAGGTGCTTTTACCGGTCTAGTATCACAAAGACCTGGATTCTGGACATAGTGATTTGCATAAGGAGAACTTGATGCACTCTTCCTGCATCCTCTGATGGGTGCACCTATCTTAGATTTGGTGCTAACTATTTCGTACAGACCAAACTGAGAATCATTACATGGAATTCCCTTACAAACATAACATGAACATGCATATGTTCTTGTATGACATTCATGTACATCAACAATAATTTCTCCTCCTGAGTGAATCACCTTCATCAAACTCACTTGAATAATGTTCGTGCTTCCTCTTCCTACTATTACAAGAATGGATATTACAGCAGCAAGTTAAGTTTCACAGACAACATTGGGAATAAGTTAATAACTATGTTCAGTGAAATAAGTGCTTCCTCTTTCAAGATAGACATGTGATTTGCAGGCTAAATTCCACTTTTTCCTTTTGTTTGCTACCTGGTTGGTGCCACAATCATACTTTGAAGTTAAATTACATTTCCCGCATCACCTATCAAGGGATCTAGAGTGTGACTTTCCACTGCTACTTCTTGATGTTGTCCTAATCTTGCTTCTAATCCTGCTTCTTCAGCTATGCCTCCTTTGTGTGCTTCTATGTCTCCTGAAATTGACTGGATCTAAGATTTCTTCTCTACACCTGCTCCATCCTCTAGGGTAAGAATCAGTTTTACTTGCCCTATGATATTCACTTCTTTTGTCATGTCTATGACTCATGAATCCTAACATGTTGCAACCAATTCTCCTCTCATCCTCACTACAATCCATATAACCCCCAGTTAGTATTTGACAGTTGGTTCTTTCATCATCTCTATGAACCTTGTAACTCATACCCTACCTGTGTTTTTCAGGTTTCTCACTGTCTCTTCTATACATATAGCTATTATAGTGACCGTGTCCTCTATATTCCCTAACTTCATATGTAATTTTGCAATTTGTACCATCCTTATCATGCACAGTGTCTTCACATTTGAAATTCTCACATGGAAAATCTCCACTTAGTTCCATTTATGTACTCAACCAATGGGTTGAATCGATTTAAAAACTAGAAGGACTTGAACCAAACGTTTAATCTTCGAAACCACCTCTTATACGGTTCAACTATTTCAAATATTTATGATGTATCTCTCTAAAATGGGTCTAGGTTTATGGTGTGATTGTTATATTATCCACAATATCCTCATGTATATGATTTTGATGATGGTTCTCCAACCCAGTTCTGTTCTAGTTCAAGTGTGACCCTCGACTGATTCTAGTTCTAGTTCTCATAACCTTGCTCTTTACATCACTATACTCAACAATTGCATAAGTGTATGGAAGACTCCAATTGAATAGTGAATAGAAGTTACAGTTCTATATTTTAACACCAATAATGAGGTCCTACCAGAATTAAAGATATGATAGAAAACCAATCAAACCAAGACAAAAACACATTTCAAAACTCAGTGAAAAAAGTAAATTAACAAATTTTAATTATTGGAATATTTGAACCAAGAATGAATTAGGTTTGCTGTACAACAATGGCCACATATACCTGAGTGCAAGATTTCAAATTTCTTTAGACAACAATAGGTGTATATTTTGGGAATGCTGGAACGTGTAATAAATTTTTAAAAACAAAAGTCAGCTATAAAAGAAAAAAATGAAGGAAGAATGAACAGATGAAGAGCATCTGTTACCATATTCTGAGAAAATTTCCACAAGCTAACATCGTATAGATAATTTAAAAGAATCAATATTGCTATAATGACAGATTTTTTACTACATTCCACAAGCTCACTAGTTCATTTTCATTTGATATTGTCTGGCTGTATAGAACCTACACAAGTAAGGTGGATACCTGATCTGTCTTAACACCTTTGTTTCTATAAGCAAGAATGACATCCATTTTTCACACTACCAAAACTGTGTGTTTGAATTTGAATGGAACATGGTTTGTTCAACACACTTCCTTTTATTTGAATTGAACATCATTTGCTTATCACACTTCAACACCGAATTCTGGACATAAACAAAGTATTTCATAGAAGCATGTTATATATTAACATTAACGCAACTAAGAAGTGAAGAACTAACCTGACCAGTCTGAATGAGAGAAACTAGGACATTTTTTGTATGCTTCTACAGTTATTGCATTTAAAGTTGTTGTTGGGGATGTAATCACTTGCACCAAAAATAACATGATTAGAAACTCCAATAATCCTATAATAGTTCTAAAAAATGGTGAAGTATGAAACAAGCATCATAACCAACTTAAGAGCTTGTTACCCACTCGCATTTTGAAAAAATTCTAGGGATTTTTTAAAGCATTTCAATCCAATAAAAACTACTCCCCTACATTATATTAGTAGAACAAGTGTTAAAATTTAACAGAACAAAATATCCATTTCCTAATAGTAAATAACAAAACATTTAATTTCAATAGAAGAGGAATTAATTTTTTCTATAGTGCCTGACTCTTTTGACAAAATTTATCTTAACTATACCCTATACCTATTACCACATACCCAAATACTAGAGATCCTTACTAGGTAATCTGTACTCATAGCTAACACATAGTCTACCCTTGAACCCATGCTACCCTTCTGATAATCAAATGAATTTAAACCTTTATGGGCTTCTAGGGAAAAAAATTCCAATGAGAGCCAACATTATCCAAAATTGATGTATATAAATGCATAAACATTTATAAGACTCTTCCTAATTACAAAATATCCCCTTAAGGGTTTTATTAAACCATGTGGAACTTGAAAATTTTTCATGGATCCTTAATTGGTTTTGGTAGTGTTAGTAAATTTTACATTAGTAATAAGCCAATGATAGACCATGAGAAATCAATTTCCTCATGGAGAAATACTGTAACTCGACTATTTCATGTCCCCACCATATGAGTTGATTGTTTTGTAATTCCACATACACATTTATGCATTGTTCAACTCCAAGAAATGTGTTTATTAAGTATTTTTTGTAACAACAACAATAACAAAGCAACAAGCAAAGAAACAAGTTTTAAGCACTTGCAAACAACAACAAAGCAACAAGTTTTACCTATGCCAAGGATGGAGGATCCAGCTATCAATGATTCCCAAACAATACTGGAAGATGCTATTGCCTGTTGAAATGAAGCCAATGCAACAACAGAAAGGGGTACAGAGGTAATTTCTTTTATATGCAATTAATTCTTATTTAACCAAGATGTTTGTGAAGAAATCCTCACCTAATATGTTTTTAAACTCAAAATATTACTTTCAATTTCAATGGATGTTTCAGTAAGTAATAGATCAGTGTGATATCTAGTTATCAATTATTGCAGGAAATGGAAATTGAAAGGTCATATCAAGAAGAGTTGACAAAGGAACTTGAAGGCATTCCATATTCTTCATCGTTGTCAGGAAAGGCAATATAGGAATCACTTGAATATTCTGAAGATGAAGAGAAGGATCTAGATGACTTGAAGGCTCTGACAATAAGTTCTAGACCAGACAAGGATGCAGATGACTTGAAGGCTATGTCACAGATTATGATGTCTTGCAAAAAGATAAAACTATATGAAGCCATGCAGGTATTGTGTCTATTCTTGGCTTCTTATGTAAATATGATTTTTGATATTTGCTCAGCTACAGAAACTATGACAAATTTGTGTTTGTCAGACAAGACTTTTAACCAAACAAGAATTGTTTTCTTTTAACAAAGGCAGAAGGGGAGGAATCAGTCCATTTTATCTCATAGGATTTATCGAGGTCGAGGATGATGTTACATATGCAAGAAAAAAAATATAAAGCCCTTTCTAATAATGCAACAGGATATGCTTCCATGGTAGTCAATGAAATGACATCCTTTTGCAGAAATCTCAATAAAAACAAACGATTTGGTGCATTGCTAACAATATTTGGAACATTTAACACCTGACTCCTCTCATGAGATGTAGAAATTACCGCAAATTGGTATCGTAAATCCTACATAGCGGTTGATCTCATGTTATCTGATATAAAGTTCTTAGATTGCAACACCTTCATCAAATCGGTCATAAACTCAGGATCATTTGAAAAAATGCCCCTTTTTCTTCATGGTTGTCACTTGATTGCATCAATACCATAAAGGCCAAAATTCGAATGCAGCTAAACTACATGCGAGTGCTTAGAGAAGGAAATGCACATGTATACCTGATTCGAGTCCATGAGGAAAACTTGAGCTCACTAGGTATCTGATATTTATCAATTAAATCATGTAGAAGAAGCAAATATTTTGGTTGTAAATGCAAATTAGGAATGTGTATTACTTGTAAACCTAACAGACTTGTAGCATTTAAATTTTCTGTAATGTCCGGACCATGTTCATAATAAAATTCAAAATGTAAAGTCGACCCTAATTGGCTTGCTGCTACATCGTAGCCATTTTCTACAACACACGAGAATAGGCCCACTCCTTCATCTTTACATCCCCATCCTTGTGATAGAGAAAGAAAATGAAGATTCAACACTGTAATTCCTAGCAGTTTTCCACTCAGGTGTAACTTGGAAGGGTTAATCCTTACAAGAGCTACAAGATCTTCAAGAGCTTCTAAAAGTATGTCAAGATCATTTGATTAAAGAAGGTGTGTGAAATGTTGCATAAAACATACAACTTTATAGTGTGTTGCCATGTAAGCTCTTCCTAACCTCTTCCTTCCTCGACCTCCTTGACTCTCAGGAGGTTGATCGTTGAATATCATACCTCTCTGCAAACATTGAACGGATCTGCTATAGAATGGAGCAGATCTACAAGTTATAAAATTGAAGCTCTCTACAAACAATATTGAACATATATGCCACATAATAGAGGATATCAACAGGGTATTGAGCATGATTCTAAAAATGGGTTGAATCTCACACATGTAACTTATATTTCCCACAAATACCCACACATAAATATGCAATATAAATGGTATATATTTTTTAAATATGTAATGGGCACCTTGCATATATCTCTTATTTTTATGTGTAAAAAGAGATGAATCTGGGTCATATTGAGTGAGTGAGGAGAATCGTTGCAATGGGGCGGATACATAGAATTTATAGCATGAGGTTGAGCATAGATGATGCTCTAAACTTTGGAAATATTAGGAATAAGGGTGGCTAAGAAAGAAAAGCCATGGGTTCCAGTTCCATGTCCAGATTAATTTGCAGGTGGTCGGTTGGATCGACACAGCTTGAGACCTACGAGCTAGTACCCTACCGCATAGACAAGCGAACACACAATACAAGGTGATTCCGGGAGTTGATTTGATGCAAAGGTTTAGTGTCAATTTATGGGATAAATGATAAAAATTCACAATAAAAAGAAACTTATCAGCGATTTTAACCTAGCTACATACGCTTTAGGAAAAAATTATGAGTTCAAACTAAACTAAGAAACTTTCAGTATTATAATCAAGCAAAATTTATCAATTCACACTGAACCAAGAAACTACTATCATTGGCTTCCAAGGCAGTTCAATTCATGGCACTTGCATAGGGACATTCATCTATTCCTCAGAGGGAAAGTTGTTCTTACAAGTGTACCTCCAATCATTTATAAAAATTGGTCTCAAACTAGGTTCAAAATGGGCAAAAGGCCTCTTGGAATGAAAGTTCATTATAAATAAATTACAAGTATAATTAACTTATTGCCTTTTGTTTGGTGAAAATCGAGCTAAAATTGAGTGAGATATGGCCTCCAAAAGGTAAACAATAAAGGTTTTTCTGAGGGAGATGAAATCAAAATCTTAAGTTATTTATTTAAAATTTATGGGTGAAAACCTAAAGGAACTATATAGTACTAATATTCACTTCTCCATATCAAATGGGTCTCTTTCAAAGTAAAAAAATATCAACCTAGAAGGGGCCTAATTAACACACTTTGCTAGCTGGATTATGGACCAAAAAATAGGGTTACCAGGATTTTTGGAAATTTCTTGGTTGAATCTTTGAGTTGAACCCTATATATTTTTTCTGGCCTCAAAAGCCGAATGAGGGAGATATGGAAATTTTGGTTTAGGCATTTTTCCAAACACTTAGTGGACAAGTACTTGGTTGAGGACTTTTATCAAACAATTAGTAGATAGCCACCTACAACTCTTCCTTCTCTAAGTTCCTTTCAACATTTCAAAAGCTACCAGAAATGAAATCAGACCCATACACATGGAAAGAAAAACACCCCAAGGGAATCTACATTTTCATAAAAATACCCAAATCATGGGATTTGGTCTCGTAAAAAATATTTTTGAAATCAAAATGGGGGTTCCAAGCCCATATGATATGGATACTTTCCTCCATGACATCTCAGCTGGGTATTTTATAAAAAAAATTGGAATTCCTAATTGTTTATTCAACAAGGGTTGGAGAGGCCATGTGCCCTTATTGGTGAGTTAATGTAAAAAAAAGGAATCGTAATTCGATTCAATCTCAGAGGAGACAAAAATAATGTTTCCACCAAATTCTAAATGAAAGGAAACTAGAAATGTAGTTTGGAAATGAGGGTGGGTTTCTTACCAAGCACGTTGTTGCAACACTAGTTCCTCATTCTGGAAACCCCAAGTGAGTGTATCAGCCAATTTATTTTCCAAGTAAACTCCTATACAATATGCAAACAACGAGTAATTGACTTTGTGAGAAAAGAGAAATGATTACAACAAAATAAAAGGAACAATAAAATGAAAAAGAAACAAGACATTGATTTGGTGAGAAAAGATAAACGATTACAGCAAAATACCTAATCAAATACATCTCACTTAGCCATCTCATCCCAAAATGGTTGATTGTAGAGGGACCCAAATGATTGTTTCAAACCAATTCAGATAAGGGAGTTCATTGTAGAGGGACCTGAATGATTGTTTCAAACCAAACCGTCTTCTACCTCTGTAAACCCTGACCATTGCAAACCCTCCTCTCCGTAACCACACTTGACCTTCGACAGCCCCTTCGGTGACCTCCTCTACATGACTTTCGGCAAACCTCCTCTGTGTGACCTCCGAAAAACTTTCCTCGACCTAACCTCCAGATGTGGAGGTATATTGTGTCAGCTCCGTCGTGAAATTATTGATTGGGTTATTTATTTCGTGAAGAAATATTGTGTCCAGATGGTTGTGGATTTATATAATTTTTTTGTTTTTTTTACCCTAGTGTCAGAAATCTGATGACATAGCCCTAGTTTTGGAATATCCATATTGTCTAAAATCCTATGCCCTAGTGTCAAAAATCCTACGCCCTAGTGTCAAAAATCCTACGCCCAAGTGTCGAAAATCCTATGCCCTAGTGTCAGAATAGCCCTAGTGTAGGAATAGCCCTATTGTCAGAAATCCTATGCCCTAGTTTAGAAAATTTGACGATGCTAAAATAATTTAAAAAGCTCACTACTTTTCATTGTTACTTTTCGACACATCCATATGATACGTTGGATGTCATTGGATTCTGTCGTCGGATTTCAGGTTCAAATCATGTTGTGTGTTGGTCTGATCTGATGAATGGTAATGTGGATTTCTTAATGTATGAATCATTTCTTGATTTGTGAAGTAATGTCCTGATAGTAAAATAGTAGACATGCAAAACCCTCCTTATTATAGAAATGTGGGTCTGACATTCCTACCTTGAACATCTCGATTGAGACCTAATCTACTCTGCATGTGTTTCTCGATAGGGTAAATCCTGTCTAGGTCAGTGCTTAGGGATATCACTGCGTTAAGGGTTTTGACAAAGGGTGAACCCCTATCGACAGATATGTGTCAAAATATGGCTAACCACTCTTACTCTAATGATTTTTTAGTAAAAAATATCACACACAAAAAAATCTACGCAAGATAAGGTCATAAGAAAACTTAAGTGATAAGAGGGGAGGAAAAATTCGGATCCTCACTAGGAGTGTCAAGTTGTCATAACTCACAATATACCATAGGTTCTTATAGTAAAATGTGAGAAGGAGGATTGGGATCATACCCTTGCATGAATACCCAAATACCTGGACAACATCTGTGTAGCAGCTCTTCGAGCGTTGTTCTCGGTGTATTTCTTCAACAAGAGAGCCAAAATGATTTTCTCAGTTGGTATCAGTTCCTAAAAGGGTCTCCCAATATACGCAAGGTATGTGGGAGCTCAAATTCTATAGTGTTTTGTAATGCACAATCATTTGAAAGGGGCCTTATGATATACTATCGAGTACATGAAGAATCGTTTGATATAACTCGAGGGTACATGAAATTTTGTTCAATATACCGATTGGTATGTCGAATAACCTCATGACCCATGGGATGTAGTGTAGGAAAATAGCAACAACTTGTATGTTTAAAGATGTTGGAACACGTATTCTAACTTGTCACTCAAATTATTAATAATTTTAACTTAAGCTACCATTCACTTTTACCTTGATGGTTAGTGACTGTTTGAGGAGTTTCAAGTAATTGCAAGATTAAATTATCTAAATGCAATGCAATTTTCTTTTTGATGAATCCTAACTATATCAAGGGAGAGATTATTCCTTTCAAACAATGAATGAAAACACCATGCGATTCAAACAACTTGTTCCTCAAACTTCAAAAACATTTAGAGAAGAAAAACCTCTCAATGCTAATGCTAAAAGATGTCTAATATAAAACAGAAAATATTCTCTAATGCCTAAATTCCTATGCTTTTCTTAATCAAACTTCAAATAGAAAACCCTTCTAGTCATCTAATCAAATAAAAAACAAGCAATCAAACTATTTGTTTTTTTATGTAATTTTGGACAAATAAATGCAAAAAATCACACTACAAAAGTGTAAGAACCATACTATTTTTAATTTCTACATATCTAGAAATATCTATTAATATATCAATCATGCAAACCTTAAACCCGTGATCAATTTCCACACAAAACCATTTAATTTCATAGCTTTCACTAAGACAACTTTCCAAGATTTGAACTCAAAAAGTACATGCAAGCTAAACACACACTATCATACCTTTCAATGAGTAGAAGAGTGGATTGACAAAACCCAAACAAAAGAAAAAATTTCAAAATAAAACCCTAGAGTTGGAGACGTGCTTCCTTAGCACGCTCTCTAGGGTAGAACCAGGGAATTGTCAACTGGTCGACACTCTTTGCTTCCTTATGAATAGCGTCTGTGGTGCTTCTTGATTCTAGAAACAAGGCATCAGTGGTTCTCCTTGAGAGTAGTAAAAAGGCATTGTGGATAATATGATGCCTTTTCAAATAAACCCAGGTGTGTTGGCGGATCTAGAAATCCAAAAGAAGTAAATAATCTTTTAGATAATCAATTGTAAATCAAACTAGAATTTTGGTAAGTGTAGACACAAACCAAAGAAGGAAAATAGGGTTGAAATAAGATGGATTTCTCACCTTGTATCCTTGAATGAGTGAGATAAAAACTTTGCAATATTGTAATCAAAATAAAAATAAAAACTCATAGGTTTGATTACTTATCCCTGGTATGGTCTCTACTTTTGTTATCGGGAATTCTCAATCAATACGGAAAAACATTGCAACAAAAAACCCTTTTGGGGGAGGTTTTGCTAACCCCTCTCCCCCTAAAAAAGGGTTTGTTTAGGTATTTGGGGGCAGTTCTTAAAAAAAACCCTCAAAAGTCCTAAGAATTGGACTTTTGGGGGTGGTTTTAAAAAAACCGCCTCCAAAAGTCCAATTCTCAGGACTTTTGGGGGGGATTTATAAAGACCCCATAAATGTGCTTTTGAAGGTGGTTTTTAGAAACCACCAGAATAAAATCACGAGAATTGAATTTTTGGGGGTAGTTTTAAAACAACCACCCCCAAATGTCTATTTCTCATGATTTTTTCTTTGGGGGGGGGGTCTAAAACCCTCCTTCAAAAACACCTTTAAGGGGTCTTTTTAAAAACCCCTCAAAAGTCCCAAGAATTGGAGTTTTGGGAGTGATTTTTTTAAAACCGCCCCCAAAATTTCAATTCTCATTACTTTTGGAGATGTTTTTCTCCCGCTTAAATACATTTTCAAGGTGTTTTTTAAAAAATTATCCCTCTAAAAGTCTTGAGAATTGAAATTTTGGCGATGGTTTGTAAAAATCTGCCCCGAATTGTTAAATTCTCATGAGGTTTAGGGGGGAAGGGATTAGAAAGCATATTGTTTCATAGAGGTTTTTTGAAAACCCCAATAAAAATCATAGAATTTTACTTTTGGAGGTGGTTTTTTAAAGACTTCTACCAAAAATTTAATTCTCGTGACTTAGGGGGGTTAGAAGCACTACCCCTAAATATATTTTTCAGGTATGTTCTCAATATCTATTTTCTCAAATACTACTAAAATATACCACTAATTATTGTATAATTGACCCCTAATTAACCTCATAATTGACCGCTAATTACCCCCAAGTATCACTCATTGCACCAAAATTACCCTACTTGACCACTAATTACCCCTAAATAATCCATGCTTACCAGTAACTAACCCTTGATAACCTCTAAATTACCCTGAATTTTTTTCAAGGAAATCCTTGTGGAGAAACCCAATGGATCTTTCCAAACATTCATAGATGACATATTCCCTAGTAAACTCATCAATGTAGACTAGTGTGCTTCACACACAAGGATTCAAAATGGGCACATGTCTCCATGAACCTAACTAAATGCACAACACCATGGAAAAACACTAGTTTAGCTAATCCCTTGGCTTAAATGGCCCCTACTTACCTATAATTGATCCATAGGTACCATTAATTTCCCCTAATTAACCCATAATTGACCCCTAATTACCACTAATTAACCGCTAATTATCCCATAATTGACTGCTTCTCAACCCCTAATTACCACAACTCATTATTCAATAATTACTCCTGAAGGAACCTTAATTAACCATAATTGACCACAAATTACCCCTAAATTATCACTATTTAACCCCTAATTACCCTTCATTTACCTATAATTACCCATAACTGACCCCTAACTTTGCGCAGGGCCCGAGTCCTTCACATAGGACTTATAGATGGAATGTTTTTGTTATGGGTGGGATATGGTGGCAATTCTGGGATGTATAACGCCATGAATCATTTTTTACAACCAAGATGTGGTTTGAGATTAAATTCTAGGTCCTAAGTTCATATAGTTTCCTGTAGGTCTCATGGGTCATGTGTAGCACCCCAAATGCCCACACATGCCATACCAAGGAAATATTTGGCATATGAGTGAAATATGTCCATCATTTTGAGAATTAACATACTAAGGTTTCTTTATTTCCATGCCATGGTGTAGGGATAAAAGGAAAGGAACGATGCCATAGCATATATTTCTATGGGGCTCACATGCCATGTTTTTTAACCCAAGAATTCACACATACCCATAATACATAATATTTGTCCTCCACATTTGATATTGTGGTGATTTTAAAGTTTGAAAAGCTTGATATGTGTCTTGGGGATAAGGGAATAATTTGGTGCAAAACCCTAGGTTCTAAGTCCATGGGATCTATCTCTAATCCTTACATGCCATGTGTGGGGAATTAGTCCACAACAAATGCCATGCATAGGAAACCTTTTAAATGTGAGTAATATTCCAATATTCAAAAGCTTGATTTTAAATTGATTGTATGAACCTCTCTCAACAACAACAAAAATATGGAGGGACCCTTGTTAAATTTTCATATGCTAAGCTAGATCATTAGTATTTCATTTCGATTTCATAACAAAAGCATATAAACAGGATCACTGAAAGATAGAAAAGCACAACCATACAAAAGGAGAACACAAAGATTTATCCTAGGAAAACCCTAAAGGGAAAAACCCAGCAAAAGCTTCCTCAATATAGATGCCCCAAAAGATAAAAGATAAAACCAACAAGGAGATCAAAGCCTGATCCTCCTCCTTCTCCAGCTACTTCTCTTCTCCACTAATGCGCTACACAAGTTAGAGTGTGTGTGTCTCAAATGAGGAGCACCACACCTCTATTTATATTCATCCGTTCACTTGACTTAACTCATCCGACATGTAGGTTCGAGTTAATCATGTAGGCTCGAGTTACACATGTAGGCTCAACTAACCACACTAGGGTGCTAATGACCCACCTTTACAAATAGAGGGGAAAACCTCATGACTCTTATTAGTTCTTCCGATTAGAAGCATCGGGGTACAAAATAATACAAGTGGTTCTCCCAGTAGGACCATCAGGGACCACAAAAGGTACATATAGAATATTCTTCTAAGTTACAATATTTCAACACTCCCCTTAACGAGAAGGGTATTCTACAACAACATCAACAACAACAAGATTATAGATAGGGGACATCATCAACATCAGTAGGGTAACACATCTATAAATCATTGGAAGCTTTTCAACATCATCTAGTCTTCATCTTCAATATTCAGTCTTCATCATCAGCAAAATCTTCAGTCTTTGATCAGCAACATCTTTAGCATTTTGATCTTTCAATTAGCAATGACATCTTCAACGCTTGGACCTTTTGATCAGCAACATCTTCAGCACTTTGACTGTTCGATCAGCAACAACATCTTTAGCATTTTGACCTTTCGATCAGCAACATATTTAGCACTTTGACTTTTTGATCAGCAACAACATCTTTAGCATTTTGACCTTTTGATCAGCAACATTTTCAGCACTTTGACTTTTAGATCAGCAACAACATCTTCAACACCTTGACCTTTCGATCAACAACAACATCTTTAGTACTTTGACATCTCTATTAGCAATATCCTCATCAACACTTTGCCCTTTCGATCAGCAGCAACATCATCATCATCATATTCTGATATGTCAATTATAATCATCATCACATTCTGATCATCATCATACTATGATCTTTCGATCAGAAACATCATCATCATACTCTGATCTTTCGATAAGAAACATCATAATCATAGTGCGTCATCATCATACTCTGATATTTTAGATCAGTACGCCATCATCATCATACTCTGATATTTCGATCAATATGTCATCATCATCATACTCTGATCTTTCGATCAGTACGTCATCATCATCATACTCTGATCTTTCAATCAGTACGACATCATCATCATCAACAACAACCTGCAATCAACAACTCAAATATCGGATTTCTATGTGTTACGTCGGAACACAGGGTTCTTTGTCATCACAACTATGGTTATCACATAGAATCATTGTAGTGTCCATCTTCAGGTCAAAGAGACCTGATATCAGCTTCTGAAGCCATATGGCTTCACAACTTAGTAGAGCAATCTGCTATGTATTCTGCTTCAACCGTGCTAAGAGAAACACTAGACTGTTACCTGCAAAACCATGAACTCATAGCAGACCTCAAACAAAAGCATATACCTGATGTGCTTTTCCTATATAAGATACTTCCAGCCCAATCTGCATCTGTGTAGCCATACAAGCTATACTCATGGCTGCCATCATAGTATAGACCAAAGTCTATAGTCCCTTTCAGATATATCATCACATGTTTTGCAGCTACTAGGTGAACCCGTCTTGGTTGAACAAGATATTGACTTAAGGTGTTCACAGCAAAACAAATGTCTGGTCTGGTATTTGTTATGTACATTAATGACCCAATGATCTATCTATAGTGAGTCACATCTACTAACTCTAATGAGTCATCAGCTAATAGCTTTAGGTTGGATTCCATGGGTGTGGCCATGACTTTGCATTCCAACATATTGAATCTCTTCAATATCTCTACCACATACTTTCCCTGGTTGAGAAATATTCCTTCTAAACTTTTCCATACTTCTAGACCAAGGAAATAATGCATTAACCCAAGGTTTTTCATCTCAAATTCTTCTGCTAGTTTCTTCTTTCTTTCCATGATCTGTTTCTCATTCCCTGTCAAGAATAAGTCATCCACATATAGTATTATAATGACATGTACATCTTCTAAAACCTTGTAGGAAAGGTTAGGATCGACTTTGCTCTTGGCAAAGCCCATGCTCATCAGGAAACTATCTATTCTTCCATACCAAGCTCTGGGAGCTTGCTTCAGGCCATAGATGGCCTTATTCAACTTGCATACTTGATTCCTTCTGTATTCAACTTCAAATCCTCGTGACTATTCGATGTAAAACTCTTCCTCAATCATACCATTAAGGAAGGCTTGTCTTTACTTCATCATGGAAGAAACTACTATGATATTTTTGAAGGAAGTGTACCTTGCTTCCTGGAGTAAGTATCTCTTCAGAATTAATTCCCTCTTTCTAATAGAAACCTCTAGCCACAAGTATTACCTTACTTCTATCAGCAACATATCTTATCTTGCAAGTCCATTTGGAAGATACCACATTCTTGCTTTCTGGTTTGAGTACTATATCCCAAACATCATTCTAGTATCATAACATCTTCTATGAGTTTGTCTTCTCAGGTCATCAACATATCCTAGTCTTTAGCATTCAACCTTGAAGGTTGGAACCCACTTTACTCTTGGTAAAGTCTCGATCCATCACAAATCTATCCATCATGTCGTACCATGTTGAACTCAGATATAATTTTCTGTGGTCACTCCCCCTGAAGTGGAGTATCATCCTCCCTCTTCATTCTGTACAGGTGGTTCTATGATTGATATATACTGGTCAATAGAGTATTTCATGTCATAGTCTATTCTTTTTAGGGAGAATCATGAACCTTGCTTTGTACACTTGTTCCATCATATCGTATACATCATTCCCCATGATCAACTATTATTCTTTGATCATAGCTTCTTTTATAGCATTCTTTTCTTCATCTTGAGTTATCTCTTGTACCCATGGTGGTCTTCATCCTTCAAGCTGGATCTACCATTCTCTGAAGCTCTTTCTTCCGTCATGGTGTCTCTGACCCTGGGAGCTTCAGATTCATGTTTATTGGAGTGAATCTTGAATTGTCATCACTTGTTCTTCGGAACAAGTCTCATCCTTCTTTTCTTGTAGGAGGTTGTTCATGACCTTTCCTACAATTCAAATGCTCCAGTTGCATGGTTAGAACTATTTCATAAAACATATGTATAACAAAAAATTCTTATGCATCATGCAACTGTTTATTCAATACAACATTCATCCATATCTCACTTAAACTTTCTAGATGCCTTCCATGACATTATTGAGATTGTGCACTAATCCAATATGTCAGCAAAGAGGTTTGATAAGTAGCAATGGAGAATTGTATAGCACCATGAGATACTTACCCATAACATGCATATTAGTAGTATACAGTCATTAATGCAAACAATCTATCATGCATAACACATCAACTGAATATTATCAAATGTATAACAAAACAATATCATGAAATGACAATTAAATACTTATCTTTATTTGTTTCAGGGGTATACTCCTTCTTGAGTCTTCATATTCATCGTCTTCTTCATTCATGATAGCATCGTTTCTTATCCAAATGCTGAGGCGGATAAGAAGTTCTTCAAGAGTTGAGATCTTCATATTCCTCATTGATTGAGGGATCTTCTTTGGAAGATGAGAGCTTGATCTTCAGAGACGAGCTTCTTCTTCTTCCCAAAGTCTGCTGAAAGTAATCACTTCCTTCTGGAACACATTCCTTGAATGAATGAATTCCATGATCTTGGGAGGCCATTCAAGGTGGCCATCACCACTTCTGCAGTCTTCACTTCTCCTTTCCACGCTTGAATTTGTTCTTTGATTTGAGAGATCCTTATGACTGCATGGTCTCTGCATTCTGGATCTTCACATTCTTCAGCTGGTTTCTTAAGGTCATATTTCGATCTATGTTCTTCCCTTCAAATAGATTGGTCAAGGAATCAAACCTCATCAATGTCTTTAGGGAATAAACTTGTAGAACAGGTTGATTCGTGATTGAATCATCAATGATCTTCTGGGCTTTGACCAAGTTCTTCTTGTGAAAGGCTTCTAGCCTCATCTCCCTCTGAAACTGGAACCTCTATGCTCATGTAGGTGTCCAATCCATTTTCTTCAGAGAGATCATATACTTCTAGGCTTGGAATTTTTCAAATTCACCAAGCTTATCATTAAGCTGATGTGATAGATCACTTTGAAATGAGAACCTCAAATGAACATAGCAAAGGATTAGATCTTACCGATTTGACGTGTCCGTCCTAGTTCCGGAGCTGGCTGATCTAGGGTTTGTCACAGAAACCCTAATTTAAAAACTTGGAATATTTCAGATAATATTTTATAGATAGATAGATCTCTTCAAATGGAGCTGTCCAATGTACTCCATTTCTGAAAACAGTGGAGGGAAGCTCCCGGAACAAGAAGCCCTAATTTTCCAATTTCTTCTGCAGAAATGCCTGTTACTGTTTCTATGATATCTCCAAAATTTATGCTCCTCTCTGTCTAAAATTTTGTACTGAGGTAACCTCGCATGTGCCCGATCCAACGCCTCATGTTTCATCAGAATTTGTTTCACCATTTGGGATTTATGATCTTTTTCCCAAGGTGACCTGTTACAAGACTGTTCAGAACAGCGAAGTTGTATGGCATGCCACGTGTCACTGATTCATCTTCTGAGTCTGATATTTGGACAATCGAAATTACAGGCCGTGCCATTTCTGGAACATCTTCAGGAATTTCATTTGGACCTCTCTATCCCAAGATATTGCAATTCTCCCCAGGTGTCCTGTTTAGGGATGAATTCTGGAAGAGGCTGGAACCCTAACTTGGAGAGAACATATCTCCTGGAATACAACGAATCTGAGGATGAATTGTGGAAAAAATGTTAATAAGGATTTTATCTTTGGCCCCTGCAATTTTCAGCTCCTTATCTTTCACCAATCGTCGAATATAGCGAATGTACCAAAACGTAGCAGTTTTAGTATTTAGGGTTTTTCTAGCTTGGGGTCAAACAAGGGTTTGACTTTCCCAGAGTTTCACCCAACCAAATTTCTTGATCCAGGTCTCTAAACTTCAGTTTTGATGAGGAGAAAAATCCTATGCTGGTCTCACTCACAAATTCCTCTTCTATAGAAAGCCCTAATTTCCACATCGAAAACTGAAAATGCTCGAAATTGAATTCTGCTTCGACAGAAAGATGCACCCTTCAATGGAGACTCATCCTAGCATAATTTTGCTGATGGATTGTGGAGAGAGACCCAAAAAGTAAGAAGCCCTAGATTCTGTAGCTGCACAATGTCTTCTTCTCAGGTTAGCTCTGATACCATGTTGAATTTCCATATGCTTAGCTAAGACATTAGTATTTCATTTCATTTTCATAACAAAAGCATATAAACAGGATCACTGAAAGATAGACAAGCACAACCATACAAAAGGAACACAAAGATTTATCCTGGGAAAACCCTAAAGGGAAAAACCCAGCAAAATCTTCCTCAATATAGATGCCCCAAAAAGATAAAAGATAAAACCACCAAGGAGATCAAAGCCTGATCCTCCTCCTTCTCCAGCTACTTCTCTTATCTACTAATGCGCTATACAAGTGAGAGTGTGTCTCACAAATGAGGCACACTACACCTCTATTTATATTCATTTGTTCACTTAAGTTAACTCATTTGACATGTAGGCTCTAGTTACACATGTAGGCTCAAGTAACCACATTGGGGTGCTGATGACCCACCTTTACAATTAGAGGGGACTACCTCATGACTCTTATTAGTTCTTCCGATTAGGAGCATCGGGGTACAATGTAATTCAAGTGGTTCTCCCGGTAGGACCATCAGGGACCACAAAAAGATACATATAGAATATTATTCGAAGTTACAATATTTCAAGAGTAAGTTCCTACTAAGTTCTTTTCACATTATTTTGTTAATTTTTATAAAACATAATGATGTGGAATTTAATGCAATTTGAAAATTTAAAACGATGGTCATTGTAAGAGGATGACTAGATTGAAATATTTTCAGGAAAAAGTGAACATGTGAGGGCCATACCACTTAAGGACATTTTAAAATAAAATACATTGTACATTGAAAATCATAAACCCAACCATGTCATCCCATAATAATAAACCCAACCATGTGATCCCTTCATCCCAAAGGTTTGGAACTTCATTTATAAGTATTCGTAACAATTTTATCCACATTTGCTTTACATTTCCTACACTAATGGTAGGATTAACATCATTATTATCATTTTAAGATTAAATATACTTTAAATAAAACTAAATTAGATACCTATGATGGGGTAATGTGGTAATGCGAATTAAAGGTTTATAATTTTGATTTTACAAATAAATAAAATATATTCACTTTAAAAACAAAAAAAATGCACCAATTATAAAAATCATCTTTCAAATTTAAAATTTTGGTTATAGCCATGTATTATGTTCAATTCTAAATTTTGTTTCTCATATATATATAATAATAATCATAATAATAATAAAACTAGAAAAACAATATGAGAAAGGCATCATGAAGATAAAAAAGAGATTACAAATGAAATTGAAGTCTAAGGCATAGAGACAAAGGAATTGAATACAAAATAAGAATAAAATCCAATTCATATTTTCACCTCCTCAAATCATAAAACATCATATGGTCATAGAAATATATTTCAAGATATTATTACAGCAAAACATGTAGTTAGGGACATATTCATATGTAAATCCAAAATGTCGGAAGTAACTCTTAAAATCCAAGGTGACAACATTGATACTCAGGTTCACTAGTTCAAGGAGTTCATCTACTTGTACATGGCATATATATCCCTCAAACAACATTATAGATGTTTATACCTCCACTCTTCTTAAAACATACATTCCAAGCAATTCAACACCAATTATTAGCCATCAAGTAAAGATTTCTACACTAAGGAAATAAATGAACTTTGTGGACAGCATTAATAATTATAGTTTTCTTATCTCATAAATCCAAAACTGTGACCATATTGTTCAAAATAATTTACACAAACCTCTAAACTAGGAACTTGAATATTAGTGTATCTTATCTGAATCCTAAATTAATCCAAACTGTAATAATATCTTAAACAAAATGATCTAACAACAATACCTCATAAACAATTCTATTAATGATTTCAAGTGTATGATTTTTATACTTACAAGTAAAATACAGCGTTTGACCTTCAAGTGGAAATAAACTATAAACCATAGTGCCACTGAGAAATCCCATTAAGATTATGTGGATATCCAAATACACGGATAATTTTGTAGCTATGGATGACAAATGGTATAGAAATCATTGCATCAACAAAGGATCATGCCATTAATGAAACAATGTACCTTCTATAAGAATTTTTGGGTAATAGAAAGATAATGATAAGTAATAATACAAAGGAAGAGAGTATCATATATTTTTTTTCGTTCAATGACTTCTTGATATATTATGTGTATGATAGAAATAGCTATATTTAAACTTCTTTAAAAATCACATACAAAAACTTTGTAAGAAACAATTTTGGATGTGTGTGGTGCTTGCACCAAGCTAAAAATATAACTAAATTGTATAGATAAATGTATTATTTTTATCATTTTTGTAGTATTTATAAAATTCATTGGTTTTATTATGGGATTTATGAAGTGTTAGGATTATTAATCCTCCCTTGAACATAATTTCTATTACATTATATTTGCTTAACTTAGGAACCTTAATTCATCATTTGGGTTCACTAGTACCATTGGGTCCACTTGGCCTAATGGGGCCACCTAGATCAATTACTAGAGTCTGGGGAACAATTCTAGAGGTTAAATTCCACTTATTGAATGTGCATGCATCTGTTTGGGTGCCTCCTAGACCAATCCTTACATTTTAGGAGCATTTGGGAGTCCCGGCACCAACCTCCATCAGTTAGGTGGAGTTGAAACTAGTTAGTCTTAGTTAGCCCCCATTTACATTCAGTTACTTCACAAAGAGTTAGCTATCACTAGAAATGCATGGATAATGCATGGTTGCATGGGGAGGAGCACTTTTCCTACCTACCACATTCAGTTGCACTAATTTAACTAGTTGTAACTGATTGATTGAGTTGTTGGACATCATGGAGTTGACCTTTGGACTCATACTTTGTCAGTTACTTCACAATCGATTCGAAAGTGGTAGTAATGCATGGATAATGCATGGATGCATGGGAAAGAGCATTTTTCCGACCTACCACACTCAGTTTCACTAAGTTAACTAGCTTACACTGATTGATTGAGTTATTGGACATTAGGGAGTTGATTTGTTGATCTCCAATATTGATTGAGAGACCATGAGTTAGAGATTTAATTAGATACATTCATATCCACTTGGTAGATTCGAATTTCTACCTACTGTATTCGAATTATTCCTATTTGTAACCTATTTTACATTGGATTTATTATTGTGAATGATACTATAAATTCTTGAGGAATACTTCTTTGTTTCCTATGTGGTTTGTTTTGTTCAGTTTGTATCTTCATTCTCCATTATTTTGCTGCAAACATTATTAGAACTATTTGCTTGAATATCTAAATGGCATTCAAATTCTAATATGAACCCCATGCTACATTAATATGTAGTTACAAATTCTTCTTTACCTTACAACCTAAGCATATCCTAAACATACTTTTTTATCAATATAATATAAATAAATGTGTTACTAATAAAAAAAATCAAATAATAACTAACACCCAAATTACACTTTTTCATTATCCCCTATTCTCTCATTATATATTCTATAGGGCTCCTTATATGTCCCTTTTATCTCTTGGTCTTCTTCTCTTTCAATTTCACTATCTCGAATCTGATCAAATTTGAAACCCATCTCAAAGGTCACTTTTTAGGATACCAATACAGTGTTTTGAAATTAACTCAACTTAAACCTCTAATGACTATGTAGTTATACTATCAACAAATGATCCAAATTTCTTTTAATCATAACCTAACGAAACCCATTTTTTGTGTTATAAGATGTTATTTTTTCTTCACATATAACATAACCAAAGATAGTTCCATCCCTAAAATGTCTATGTTTCCATTAGGGACCCTCCTTCTAATGGCATTGATGGAGGATTATGACTTGAGAAGCTCATATCCTTCAAAGGTACACTTTTGGACTTTAAGTTGAAATTTAAGAATCCCTCCTTATTTTCTATCTAGATTGATAAGTTCACCTCTGGAGATGGTTTTAAAATTTCCCTCTAGGGTCAAGGAGGACTACAACCTAGTTGATGGGTCAATGTGTAAGGGTAATGTAAGTTATGAAGACATTAAATGATAAATATATTATTATGATAACTATAAACTAAAACGTATCTATTATTGGTCATTCGGGTTCATTCCTATGAGACATCATGGTGATTCACCCTTATATTGATAAGGATATTTTTACCTTGAATTTATCTCTACAATAAACAAAGATTGTCATTCTCAATGGTCTCCTAGTTGACTTATTTATTCGGCCATAACAACAAGAATTCCACTTGTACATTGAAATGTTATCTTTTTCTCTCCCTATCTAGATGCATATTCTTGGTTTTCCTCTTGATTATTGGCAGCAAAAATTTGGTATTGTCATTAAATATGCACTATAACTTTGTTACCTTTGCTTTAGAGACGGTAATTTTGGCTGCTACTACTTATTGCCTCCACATACACCAGAACCTTTGTATCAAGTTTGAGGACAACCCTTCCTTTAGGTCTAATTCCCATTGAGATAAATGATTTCACGATAAGATTTGATTGAATCTTGAAAAGATTCTTTGAACCTCAATATTGAGGTCTACTATCAAGGTGACTATGGATTTATATTTTAAATACCATATTTGGAAGGTTCCTCTTCTTCTACAACATCTCAATATTATTCTAAGCCACATAGTACTTTTGTCATTCCCAGTCATTCGAAATTATCCCCCACAACAACATAAGAAATTTGGAGAGAGATCACTGTCACACACTACATGTGTTTTGCAGCACAAGACGAAGCACATTAGGGATTTGTACACATTGGGAAGAAGAATGGTCCAAGTCTAGTTCGGTATAATGTATTTTTTTATTGAGAAGGGAACCAATAAGGGGTATGCTTGCAAATATACTTCCAAGAGGAACATTATGTCCATCAAGGATGTGGAGGATGTGAGGAGGGAGATTCTTATTATGCATCATCTAGCGAGGCATCCCAATGTGGTTACCATAAAGGGGGCATACAAGATGTGTCCTTTGTTAATCTCGTCATGGAGTTCTGCATCAGTGGGGATTTCCTTTACATGATCATTTAGAAGGTACATTACAGTGAGAGGAAGGTTGTTGATCTCACTATGACCACTTTGGGCATGGTGTAATCATACCGTTCTCTAGGTGTTATGCATAGAGATTTGAATCCCAATGACTTCTTAATGCTTTCCGGTATGAACTAAGATTCAAATATCAATGCCACTAATTTTGAACTACCAGTGCTCCACAAACCAGGCTAGTTGTTTGATTTCATTTTCATATTATTATTTTTTCCCACTCTATCTTATTCTAACTGTTTGTTTTTAGGTTAGAGATGTTTGATTTGAGGTTTTCACCATTCATTTCGTGCATTTTGGAGGAAAATTATTTCCCTGCTTAAAGGAATCCAAGATTTTCCTGCAACCCTATCATATGTTCTGGATGTCCATATTTTCCTGCCCCTAGATGTTGGTTGTGATGTCTCTGATAAAAAATTGGCTAAAGGAGCAGTTGAACAAGACATTTAAGGGTTTTATGGGGTAGAAAATTTTTTAAATTATTAAATCCTCTGATATTTTGAGGACAAATTATCCAATTATTTTTTGGATTTTATGTTTTTTATGATACATGATTCTACATTTATTGGAATATATGATATCATAAATTTCATCTTAAGGAGGCATAGAAGGGTGGGTTTTTGTTAAGAATTTGTGTTTCTGACTATATGAAATTTTGAGAAGTTTTTATTTTTTTGCAGTAGGTGTGTTCAAGGACTTGGGAGGTGGGAAAAATTTTGTAATTTTGGAAAAATATGGACTTTGTCTTCTCAATAGGAAAGAATTGAGATGGTGCACCATTGGAAAGGATAATTGATTAGGGTGTTTAAATGTGTCCTTCCCTGAGGAACATCAATGAGATGGCTAATTTTTGCTCCGTTTCTCCAACAAGGTTTCTGATACTGGTAAGGATTCCTCTCATTATTCCAGAAATATGTTGGATTTGTCACATTTGTAATCCTTATGTTTTTTTATTTCTTTAGATACATTCCATTAGAATATATCAGAGATGCTTAAATGCATGGGGAATTGCAACCATCAATGGGGAACTTGGGCATCAATCACATTTATCAATTCAATATGGAATTGGCACACTGTTTTCAGTCCATTTATTCTTTATAATCAAAAAATTTTGGCATCTTCTACTGTTATCCTAGAAATGCTCACCAAAATTAGAAATAGAATAGATACTCTCATTCTCATTTCTCTAATTTGGTTTGTAAAGGTCTAATGGAAACTTACAATAGACCTGCAAGGTCTATAATTATACAATCAAACTTATTCACGATATCTACCTTGTTCCCCTGAACAGAATTTGTGTGTGTCCCCAATGACATGGATGTTCCCTATTTTTTATAGAGATGTTGACACCTTGATAGAAGGTATTAATTTTATAGTCGATTACATTGAACCGAGATGTGATAAGATGGTGTGTGTAACTCTGTTAATCTTTTGACATTTTAATATAATTGTAAGATGAAAGAGACTAACCCATAAAACCAAACTGACTTCCTAAATTAATACATGGAACCAGCAAAGACTAAGTTATTGGGATCAACACTCATGCAACTAGTTGTTCAACTTCTATAGTAATCTAAGAGAAACTACTCACCTTGTTTTTTCTACTAGAGGATTAACTAGATGGTACTTTTCATGATTATTTTATTGTTATCATCTATTTCTTCTCTCTATACCTATAAAAGTGTTCAAAGTTATGCATTGTTGCTTCTTTCATCACATCTTGCATCATCTTTACCTTAAGGGTCCTTCATGTATTCCCTCGTGCTCTACCTTTTAATATTTTAAATCAGTAGAAGCCTCAACATTTTCATGATCTACTTCAACATTTGCGATTCTCTTGATGAAAAATAGTTGTTACATTCATTTCAAATTAGTTCATTCAGTCTTATCCATTTGCAACTTTTCCATTTTATTCAATTTTCTCAAAACACAACCACAAAAGAGTGTGTGAATACCATGTAGTTGTTCTTTGAAATTATGCTAAAGTAAAAAAGAGTTATCCCATATTTTTATATCATCAAGCCTAAATTCCTAAACTAAAGCTTTGTTGGAAACTAGGCATTCAAAATTCCTTAAAACATCCTAGTGGAAAAGAAGATTATGTTGAGATACACCATCTACCTTCCATTTCTGGAGGGGTAATGGAATAAATCCTACGTCAACTGGAGCCTTGCAATTTTTTGTACATATAAGTATTAACAAATTTCCTTTTAAATTGAACCATAATGTCACGTCCCCAAGCCTCCGACCGGCAAAGAAGACGCGACTCCACTAGCTTTATCAAACCGGGCGAACCGCCCCATGGACATGTACAGGCTTAAAAATTTGCCTAAAACAGAATGCTGAAAGAGAATTTGAACTAGAATATGCACATAGGAATGTTTATCATACACAGATGAAATTTAATTATCATACACAACGGAAACCAACAGCATTCAAACAAACATTCATTCAACATGCACTTATCATGTTCATTTCATTTTCATTACAGTAATATAGAATTGCAGAGGTAAATTACACAAGAGCACTTATCTTATGAAGAACTTCTTCCGCAACCAGTTACGTCGCTGCAACGTTCCACCCAACCATAGACCAGCGTGCTCCTTAATCTCTCAGCAGCGCTGCCACCCTCGAGCTGGGCATGATTCTCCAAGGAATAAGGGAACTAGCAGGCTGACACATAGCCAAAGATAACCAAAACACAGCCAAGCCAACTAAGTTGGGTTTATCAGGCCATCTAGTAGTTGGAGAAGGCAAATTGCTAAGCTGGTGAGCTCATTACAGAGCCAAGAATACCCACACCAGAACTAGCCTGACCTCTAAGACACCCATCCACACCCAACACAAGGAATCAGTCCCTTCTCTGCTACACAGTCCCTCAAGCCCTGCATTCCCTTCCAGTGCTATTCATGGGTGATGGAGAAGAAAGCCAGCCCTCTAGTTCTGTTTGTGTGGTTTCTAACACCAGGTTTATCAAGCAACCAAGCCAAAATCCTTACTCCTCACACAGTCCAAAGACCAACAATTGCACTCAGGCAATCAATTTAGCTATTACAGCTTAAACAGGAGAAACGAATTTACACAACCCCAAACGTAACAGCAAAACAGCTCACAACATGGGGGAAAAACACATAGTTCTGAATCTTATCCGTGAGCACAACTCACAGCAGGGAAAAATGCCCCAAATATTCTATGCGTGAGACCAACAGTCAGTGAGACAGCCAAAAATGTGAATGTCTCTTCACAGCCATGGTAAAACACATGAAACTTCCAAAAACGTGAATGGAAAATGCACCAGCAGCTCCAAAAACGTGAGGAAGACAACCCAATCCCCAACACTACAAAAACGACCTCCCATCCATGGGAAAAATGAAGCCAGCAACCAAAAACGTGAATGAAAGACACAGGAAAAAATCCAGCTGCTCCCAAAAATCCCCAACATGAAGGAGAATGGTGAGGAAAATGGAAAACGTGGATGCATAGCAGAATGGCATACGTTTTTGGGAATTTTTCTTGCCAAGGAAGTCAGAACACATTTTTCAAAAATGGGTCTCTGCCCAATTCGAAATTGGTTGCCCATACTCTTCCCATTCCATGCAATAACTAACTCAACCACATTCTGGCAGAAATAAATGATTGGAGAAAAAGACAAGAAAGGTAGTTGACAGCTTGATGGGTCTTCTCATAGACATTTGGCTTTTCCCCATTGACCCATAGGTTAAATATTTCACCCCCCCCCCTTATCCTTAGGAAATCATGCCCCATTCGATTTAGTTGCCGCGACCGTAGCTGGTTGTGTCCATTAATTAATTATGATGCATATTTACATGACGGCCAACATCTTATATGCCGCATGCCCTGATAGACCTTCGGTGACAAAATTAAATCAAAAACATAGTATTACCGATCAATGGCGGGGCCTTGGCCTTTAGCTCCACACCATGATCATTACAATATATACATCATATACATCTAATGTAACGGGGTCAAAACTGGGGCATTACACATAACACCAAATAAGTTTGTTAATGGTTACATTTGAGAAATCTATAGGTGTGAATAATTAAGATCTTGGGGCTCCAAAAAAATTAATGTATCTACCTCTATGTTGAAACTATTTTCTATGCTGATGTAGGCCACTATTATCGAAAGGTATGATAATGAGGAAGAAGGCATAAATTTACAGACTTCTCCTTCAAAGAGTGCCTTGTAATCACACTGGTATGGAGTGATAATAAAATCACAAAAATCCAACGTGTTAAATTCGAGTTGCTAGTGTCAATTAGATACTTATATGGTAAATTTAATATAAGACTTACTTATAGTTTTCTCTTACTCTTTGTGTATTGACACATTTGATATTTTATGGTTGTGTTTCCTTGTTTTTTGTTCTAAGGCCAAAAGAGGAAATTAAACCCACATAAGTTGCTTATAGCAGCCCCTAGTGTGTTTGGGTTAGTTGAATCTCGCAGGTTTATAGTCCTTCTACTACCCAGGTTTTTACTCTTTTAAGAAGAGTACAACCACTTAAACTTAGCGAAAGTAGATCCTAACTTAAATTATAATTTAAACTAGTCTATTTGTAAACTATGAACTTTCCTTTAACTAAAGCCACTAAATTATTCCTAACTATTCTATCTAATTGTGCTCTCTTAAAAGAGAGTCTCAATTATGGTTTTGTTTTCTTTCTTAAGTTTTAAATGAAAAAATCATGAGAAGAAAAACAACAGCTAATTAAATATATAATTGTTTTAACTGCTACTAAAATAATACTAGTAAATATGAACTAACTGAAATTTATATGCAATTTAACTATTTAACCTAGCTCAACTGAGAGCAAGTCTTAATAACTAAGTTAATAATCTATTGATGATAAAAATATCAAAAAGTGAATAATTTTAATTTAGAAAAATAATTTACTAGAATCAAAATCATAACAACTTTCTGACTTATAAAATATTTATGATTGAAAAATAATGAATTTAAAATATTTTACCATTCTAAAATCATAAACTATTAATAGATAACCAACAATTGTACTTCAATATTTGAAATAAAAATAATTAAATGATTTATCAAATATTTGCAAAAACTCAACTACATTGATTCATCAATTAATGTGTAAATGACATCATATCAACAATCTTATTAATAAATAAAAAAAGATATAAGATATTAATATCTATTTCAAACAAAGAAATAAGCAACGATTTGAGTAATTCTTTTACAAAAATACATATAAATACATCACATCATAATTCTATATATGGATAATTGAAGAAAGTTAAATATGAAATATATTTATATAAAAAGTTCCAAAAATGGAACAAAATGATACTAGTTATAGAAGTATGCCTGCACATATCCATGGAATAAACACACTTCAACAGAATATAAACAGCATAAATGTCTTAATTTCAATATGTAAAATCCCTAGTCATACTTGCTACCCCCCTTCAAAAATTGCTTGTGTCTTATATACACTATTGTCATCAACCACTTGGAGAATTTTGAGGATACCATTTACAAAAATAGAGTGATCTATTTCTATAGTCATCCTATCGATGAAGTAGCTGAACAAACACTTCACCCAAAAGGCACCTGGCAAATGTAGATATCTGACGATGTAAGTATGATGCTCAAATGACTCTTGTATATCTAGTTACTTCAACAAACCAAAATACATTTAGTATTCACGCACACCATCTGTCAACAAACATTGATTCATTTATCCAACGCATCCAAAATTTACACCTACATTACCAATCATGAAATACATTAATTTCCATTAAATATTGTAACAACCACATGTACACCTGCTCTTAATTGAGCGATTTTACTTTCAAAAATTATATTACAAGCCTATTGCAAACTTTCTTCATTCCTATCCTAATAAGAGTCACTGGATTATGAAGAATTTTGATTATAAACAGGTGAAGAAACACCAACAACTGAAGGTTTTAGCTCAGACTCGTTAAGAAGATAATTATCAATTTCTTTAGCAGCAAGTGTTATATGATCATTCATTGTTAAACTTTGTTCATTATTGGGTAAGACTTCATGACTTGGTGAAACCACATCATTGTCGCTTTCAACTTCAACTACAGTTAAGTTCTCATTTTGTTTCCTTATTGCTGGCATAGAAATCATGCCCATGCTAGGTGTAAATCTATGAGCACAAATAGAGGCTGAATTTTTGTATTTCATTAACAAGAGTTGAACCTAAATTTGGATATTTAACTAACCTTGCATACTTTTTCTCAAATTCTTTTGCATCTAAGGCTAGTTTCTTATTACCAGAAGCTTAACCAATTTACCTAGGGTTTTCCCCTACCAAATCATTTACCCAATTTACTGACAACATGAGTTTTTTGACACCTATAGAGATTTTTTTTTATCATAGTTAGATTCAGCTGACTCATGCATGGAGGATCACCTTCTTTTTTGGTGAGCCTTAGGTCATTCAGACGACCACATTTCATTCTGGCCAAATCTATTCTCATTAAAAAAATGATCCCAATCTTTACCTATCAAATATAACTAGTGTTGAACCAATATTTTTACTAAACCATGATGAAAAAGAATATGGTGTTGGTTTCCTATGGTATCCTGGACCATAGAAGCCATTTTTTGCAAACTATTAAGCAGATAATATGGAAAATTCAGTTTTGATCCTTTAAAATCCATGACGAATCTTAAATGGTAAAAATGAATAGAATAATACATGTAATCACAAGTGATATATCAGATGATCATATGCATGAGTGATTCCCACTGGGGTTTGAGATATTTGACTGGGTATCCATACTTATCATCAAACCCTTGGGGAAAGTAGAGTAAGAAATGTTTCCACTTCTCCCTATTATCTCCTTCTTCTTAAACCATTGTTCTCTTCTCTGTGGTAATTTTGTGGCCTCTGCTATGAATTTATCAGAGATATTCAACTGTACATTCCCTATTTGTGCCACGTTCTCTTTGAGAGACAGAGAGAAAATTTGAGTGACCTCCACATTATGTCCACTAAAACACCTAAAAAACTCTCTCCAACCGATTTTGTCAAATAACTGGGAAATAGCAAGGTGAATGTCCAAACAATCAACCCCTTCTGGTTGAAATATGGATAAGGGAGCCATTTTTACATCCACTGGTTCTTCTGTTGATAGGGAAGGGAAAGGGGTTGTGAATACAGGTGGGATACGTATGCAAGGTGTGTCATCCTTAATGAAACCCTATTTTGGATCTATTGAAAACTAAAAAAATAACCTAGGCTCGCGTAAAATCATGATTACTCTACCATCAAAATCGAAATGAAAGATCATAATGATATGAAACAGGAAATAATAATGTTTCATGTAGATTATTAATGAGATGAGATCTCTACGATATGAACACTTGATTTAGTCATTAACCATTTGTACCATAATCGACAAGTGTTGACATGTCATAATTCGTGTCTTTTAACCAACCTAGGAGAGTCACCAATGTTTAAAATATTGATTTTATTTCATGCAAATAATAGTTTTAGGCTTATTTCACACATAGAAATCATATTGTTTCTTTTAAGCTTAACTTGGGTTTTTTATTTATATACAAAAGCCTAGACATAGTTATAAAAGATCATATTATTTTAAATGTTAAATCATATTTCTTAGGGTTAAAAAAATATAAATTTTGGTCAATTTATTAACCAAAAAAATATATTATAACATAAGAAATAAATGCTAAATACTATGTCTAGTATTTAAAACTAGATTATAAAAACTTAAATGGAAATTCAAAGAAGTCATGTGGAAAGTGAGAAGTGAAATAATCTAACTCAATTTGAGAAAGAAAAAATTAACATGCTATGAATTAAACAACATAAATAATATAGAATAATGAAAATTTGATTATATATAAATTCAAATTTAACAGCTATTAAAATAAATTAATTACATAAGAATTGAGTTAGATCAACATGCCTTCAAAAATTATAACTTGTTCAAAATTTCCCTAATTGAGAATGCCTTTAGAATCCAAGATTCCGATGTCATTCTTTAATAATTTTCAAGAATTGATTAAAGAAGGAAACTGATCAATTTTTATTTGAGTAAAAAAATAAAATAAGAAATCGGGAAAGTTGTTTCTTGTCAACAATGGAGACAAACCTAGGTGAACCAGTTATATTTGTCCAAATAATCTTAGGCCAATGTGTAATATAAACGGTATGATGTGCTCAAAACAGTCAGAAATTCTCAATCTAACTAGAATCATATTTTAATTTTTGTCTGCAAGTATGTTTGAGATTTTCTTTATCTCTATAAGTAAAGATGAGCTTAAGAAATTTCCTTGTAAAAAAAAAGACTTAATATAAATCATCGGTAAATTATGTTATACTTTACATTCTGAAAAATTTCTGAAGTCTATTCCATTTATTATTTTCATTTTATTTGAATCTTTAGTTAAAGAGTACTATCCAGGTTTGATAACCAGACTTTGATAGCATCATTCACGAGAATTGCTAAAGATAAACAATTCGCCATGATGAGACCTCCTAATCTTAATCAAATATATATATATATATATATATATAATACGTATCTTATAAAATAAGGAATCATTTTCCAGCTTGGTAACCAAATAACAGTGTCACTCACCAATATCATCGGGAAATGAGTCGATCGGCTCATTACTCAGATCTTATGGTCCTTATTTTATAATTTCTAATTTTATGAATGAAACAAACCTAGAAACTTTCCAAATTCTAAATAAGCTATTAAAGATGAATGATAACAATATTTATAATACAAGGGTTTGAAAGGGAAATCAATCAACTATAAAGAAATGGATAATGAGGAATGATCCTAATCATATTCACATATATTATCATGTTATGATAGGTTCTTTATAGATTTAAGAAAATATGAACATTCTGAGCGAATCTAGAAATATTCAATTTAGCACAGTGATTTGAAACAAATATTCAAATTGAAATTCAACTACGGGGTTTATTTATTTAAAAGTACCTCTTCTAATATAACTATGTACATGAAAGATACAAAGGATTATCTTATTTTATTTTTTGTTAAATAGTTAAAAAGCATTTACTTACCTACAAGTATCCTATTTAATAAATATTATGTACAAAATATCAAAAGATTATGACGATTTCATAATAATAAACAATTTTTTCATAAAATTAAAGAAGATCAATTCTGAAATTTTGAAAATATTTACATATAAATAGATTTGCAAATAAAGAAGAAAAGGTACAACTGTACATGAAAGTAGTTTGAAATTCATCAAAAGAAAAAGGAAATATTGTATAATTACTTACAAAATAGATAGATCATATAGAGATCAAGGCATCCGATGAAGTTAGTAAAAATACTTTTTAAGTGTCAGCCCATTTACAGGAAAAGTTTCGTACTGCCCTTCCAATGTTTGTAATAGAAAAGTGCTTGGACCTAATTTCTCAGAAATCACAAAAGGACCTAACCAAAGACACTGAAATTTTGTATGTTCACCCTTTTCTTCATGGAATTTATCCCATTTTAATACCGAATCACTGACCTGTAAATCTCTATTTGGAACTGAGGTCTAATCAAACCAGGTCTTTACAATTTGCTGATGTTTAATAAAGTGTTGTTTAGACCTTTCTCTTTCTTCTTCCAGTTTTATCAGAGTGTTAATCCTTTTCTCCATAGCTGAATAGTTTTCATCTTGTATAGATTGAGCTAATTGTAGAGAAGGTAAAAACATATTAGGAGGTAAGATGGATTTTGTACCATAAACATGGAAGAAAGGTGAATTTCATATTGAAGTTTTATGGGTCACTCTGTATGCCTAGATAGAATTAAACAATGCTATATGCCAATTGTGCTAATTTGTAGAAATAGTCTTCTTAAGAATCTTTAACAATTTTTTGTTAGTTGATTTTGCTAGACCTTTACCCTGAGGATAATAAGTTGTAGAGTACCCGATTCTTATACCTATTTCTAAAGCAAATTGAGTTAAGTCAAGTGAATAAGAGGCATTATCAAAGAAAAGTGAATCAGGAACACCAAACTGAGTGATCATAAGTGTTAGTTTTCTTTAACATTAAGCTAGCATTATATTAGGATCTTTAACTGAGAGAATAACAAGCACAACAATCAAACACAAGAGACAATGAACACAATTTTTTTCCTCAGGGAAACCATAAATGGAGAAAACCCTACAACTTCCTCAGAGATAGAATCAACACCAAAAGTAAAACCCCAAAATAGTAAGATGATCTCCCGACAACAGTAACCTATTTTCTTCCATGCCCCAGTGTCTTCTTCTTCCTCAGCTATGCGCTACAACTGAGTGTGAGTGAGTGTGTGATAAATAGAGAGGATAGCTCTCTATTTATACTAATTCTTGACTTGAATAAACCCAACTTGGGCCGACTTCACTAGTTGAGTCTAATAACCCTAGTGCCCTGGAACTGCGGGGACTTTAACCCTTAACCAATAGGAGGGTTACCCACAATGACTTGACATGACTTGTTTACATTATAGAAACTCCTGATATGAACATTGGGGCATGAAATGACTCAAGTACATTAAAAATACATCCCAAAATAAACATTGGGTTACAATACATAAGAAAGACAAGTGAATACATTTTAGAGTTACAATTACATCAATACTCCCTCTTAACTAGGAAGGTATTCTCTTGACACAATTTATCAGTACAATTCTTCTTCTTCGTATCATCTAGATCATCGTCAAGTCCTTTTCATATTCAAGTCATCTTCATCTTCGGATCTAGATCATTACTCGATTTGGATCATCATCACTGGATCTGGATCATCACTCGATTTGGATCATCACTGGATCTGGATCATCACTGGATCTGGATCATCACTATTGGATAACCATCACTAGATCATCATGGGTTCTATCTCATGATTCTTCTCCTCACGGGAAGTTCTATAGATCCAGTCGTTTTTCATGTTGGTTGTAGGCCTAGCCTCCATTTAGGTCTTCTTCAGCGCTTATATCTAACACCAAGTTAGAATGGTCCACCCAGCACTTACATCTGACCATGAGAGGAACACATCCAACACCATGTCAAAAAGGCATGCCCAGTACTCACATATGATCATGTAGGAACCAATCCTGTAATCATATCATAAAGGCCCAGCACTCACATTCACCAGCATGATAGGACACAACTACTATCATCTGTGAAAAGGAACAGTACTCACATCCACCAGCATGGTAGGACACACCTACTACCATCTATGGAAAGGCACAACACTTACAATCACCAGCATGGTAGGACACACCTACTACCCTCTATGAAAAGGCACAGCACTCACATCCACCAACATGATAGGACACACCTACTATAATCTATGGAAAGGCTACCACTCACATCAACTAGCATGATAGGACACACCTATTATCATCTATGGAAGGGCTTTGCACTTACATCTGATCATGTGGGAACCAATCCCACAGTCACATCAGAATGGCTCTCAGTCCCAGACTAAGGATTCATGGTAACTAACCAGGTGCCTCCATTCAAAGAATGGTAATAGACCTTATATATAACACTAAGTCAGAATGGCTAGCACTCACATCTGACATGGAAGGTGTTATCCCTAAAGTTGGACCTAGACTACAAGGGATCCAAGCTTAAGGAAATCTTAAGTCTGAGAAAGACTAAATCAAAATAAAATCAAATCACAATATAGACCAAAACAAAACCTAAGGTTAAGATACTTTACAGTAGTACAAAGTACTAGGTAAGTTTCATATGGTACAGAGCTTTCATAGGTTAAACATGACTCACTTTACACTGAACAAATCTGGTATAGACAGCTGAATACATACAGATGTGTATAAATAATCAGAATATTTAATACAAGTATTCACAGATAAATTAAAATGTATAACAGGCTGGTAAAGCAGTGATGGCAGCAAAGAAAATCCCAAAATTCAAATAGCACAACATTCAAAACAGCAATTCATACAAAGGATTCTATGATCCTGAAACATAAAGTGTAACTGCTATTGTTTATTAAATAAAGATAACTGTTATCTTCAATGAGAATTACAACATGGATTATTAATGAC
>LPNX010624557.1:410305-461963 GCA_001517045.1 Pseudotsuga menziesii
ATCAATTTCCGGTGAACAGAACTGAAGAAATGTTATGCACTTCCGGAGGTTTGATCCTGGGCCAACAGATTCCCAGACCAAAACCTAGAGCCACATGCCAAGGAATGCTTAGTCTTTGCAACCGCCAAATGAACTTCTGAATGGAAACGTGTATACCACCTTATGCCATAATAATTTCTTCATTAATTATAGGAACGGACATATGGTTGACATGACACGTTTGTACCCTTTGAATGTCTCCATATTAAACACTGATATGTGACATATATCATTATAACCACATTCATAACCAATGTTTATGCTATAATATTCAAAATTATAATCAAAATATTATATTTATCCATGTTCATATCACAAACCATAATCTCTCGACCCTCATATCAGATATGCATTAGAAATACAATTTGCTGCAAGCTCTCGTTGCGCTGCCAGCTTGGGACTTCTGCTGTCAGTTTATGATTTTTTACCATACAAAGCATAAATCCATACACAAACACAAAGTTTTATTCACTGAAAAGATCTCTGATGTTTTAAGGTATTTACAGGAGCCTAAAAGTTAATAATCAATCATAAAAAATCCAAAAGAATTTAAAAAACCAAGCAAGGCAGAAAACAAAGAAAACTAAAAATTACACAATAAAAACTTGGAACAACCCTAGAGATAACAGAAGGAACGAATCCTCTCACCATGATAGAATGGAAACAACCCTTACATCTAATCAAGTGGGAACACATCCCTCAATCACATCATAATGGCCATGCACTCATATCTGATCATGTGAGAACACATCTCACAATCATATCAGAATGGCCCTCAATCCTAGACCAAATATTCATGGTAACAGACCAGCCACCTCCATTCCAAGAATGGAATTAGCCCTTATATATGATCATGTAGGAACCAATCCTAGATTCATATCATAATGGCTCAGAACTCATATCTGACATGGAAGGAACCAATCCTCTCACAATGATAGAATGGCTCAGCCCTTACATCTGACCATGGAAGGAACCAATCCTCTCACCATGTCAGAATGGCTCACGAAATCATCACTTCCCCTTGGAAGGAACCTCGATCTGGAGAACACCAAGCTTCTCCTTGAAGTACTCAAACTTCACTCTGGCTAATGGCTTCATCTACACATTAGCAATCTATTTGTTCATCGCAACATACTGGAGATTCACTTCTCCCCTCTGCACCATATCCCTGATATAGTGATACTTGATCTCGATATACTTCGACTTGTCATGGAACATTGGGTTCTCCGACGGCTTCACACAACTCTGGTTGTTGCAATATATAAAAGTAGCTTCCAACTGGAGATCAAATAAATCAGACATTAGCTTCCTTATCCATACTTCCTCACAACTAGCTCAACAAGATACAACATACTCTCCTTAAGCTGTACTCAGTGCCACACAGGATTGCTTCCTGCTAAACCAAGAGATCACACCTAATCCCATACTGAAGCAACACCCTGAAGTTCTCTTCCTATCAATGGCACTGCCTGTCCAATCTGAATCAACATAACCCTCCAGGTTAATCTTCTGACTCACCTCATACTTAATCCCATGCTCAACTGTACCCTTCAAGTACCTCATAATATGCTTTGCAAAAATCAAGTGAACATGTCTCGGGTCTATAAAGAACTAGCTTAAGGTGTTCACATCAAAGCAAATATCTAGTCTCATGTTCATCAGGTACATCAAGGACCCAATCATCTGACGATACATCATAGCATCAACTGTCTCTGATGAAGCATCACTCAATAGCTTTAGGTTCAATGCCATAGGTGTGGTCATGGCCTTGCAGTCCATCATCCCAAACCTCTTTAGGATCTCTACTGTATATTTTCCTTGTCCCTGGGAAATTCCATCTGCATTCTGCCACACCTCCATCCCTAGAAAATAATGCATCATACCCAAGTCCTTCATTTCAAACTTAGTAGCAAGCTTCCTCTTCATATCAGCAATCAACTTATCCATACCTGTTACAAATAGATCATCTACATACAGTAGGAGCATCACCGGGTTGCCATCTTCAACCTTGTAGTAAAGGTTGGAATCTGCTTTACTCTTGGTAAAGCCCAAACTGGATAGAAAGCTATCAATTCTTCTGTACCATGTCCTGGGTGCCTCTTTCAAACCATATAGGGCTTTCTTCAATCTACATACATGATACTCCCTATCATGTGTCTCAAAACCGAGTGGTTGTTCCACATACACTTCTTCTTCTACTACACCATTCAAGAAGGAAGTCTTGACATCCATCTAGTGTATCTTCCATTTCATTACTACAGCCAGAGCAAGTACTGATCTGATGGAAGTGTATCTGGATACAGGTGCAAAATTTTCTTCATAATATATTCCTTCTTTTTGGTAGAAACCATGAGCAACAAATATTGCTTTATATTTTTTAATGCTACCATCTGCAGCATGCTTGATCTTGTAGATCCATTTGGAAGTTACAACAGACTTCCCTTCTGGTCTTGGGACAACATCCCAAACATCGTTCTTCATGATCGATTGATACTCTTCGATCATAGCATCCTTCCATTCTTTCTGTTCTGCCGCTTCTTCAAAATTGGAAGGTTCTTTATCGATGAAATCATATAATAAAGCTACATATCCAGAGTAGGATCTGGTCCTCTTTCTTTCTCTGTCATTCTCTTTTGGAGCTCCATATCTTTTCACACCTTGGATAGCTTCTCGTACCCAAGAAGGTTTCCTCTGATGAGGATTCTTCTCTTGAGTTGGATTATATGTTCTTGAGATTATTCAAATTCTCCGATATTCTTCATGAGTTTCTTCATTCATGATTGTATCATGAATCCTGGGTGCTTATGTTTCTTCAGGTTCTTCAGCAGGTCCCTTTCTAGATTTGTTGTAACCTGAGTCTTCATCAAATGTTACATACCTGCTGATGTCGATCTTCTTGAATCCTGAGAAGTATATTTTGTAAGCCTTCGAGCTTTCAGAGTATCCCGCAAATATACCCTTCTTTATAGAATGATCCAATTTAGTTCTCTTCTCTTTTGGAATGTGTATGTACACTAGACAGCCGACTTCTAGTTTCTTGTCGAAAAATACTTCTTCAGGTGTCTTATTCTCGAGTACTCTATGTGGAGTGTGGTTATGTACATACATCGTTGTTCTTGCAGCTTCTTCCCATATATGCATAGGAATATCTTGATCATGAAGCATTGCTCTTGTAGCTTCCATGATAGTTCTTTTCTTCCTTTCTGTAATCCCATTTGGTTGTGGATTATATGGAGTGGATAACTCCCTCTTAATCCCTGAGTCTTTGCATAACTCTTTGAATTCATTTGATGTGAATTCTCCATCATTATTTGATTGAAAGGTCTTGATATTCTTTTCAGTTTGGTTCTCGATCAAGGCTTTGAATTCCTTGAACTTGTTGAAAACTTCATATTTGTTCTTCATGAAGTAAATCCATGTCTTCCTGGAAAAGTCATCAATGAAATAAACATAGTTTACATACCTGCTTAGTGATCTTGATGACAATGGACCACATACATTGGAGTGGATTATTTCCAAGATTCCTTTTTCTTTTCTCTCGCTACTTGGAAATGTCTTCTTTGTGTTCTTTCCTTCCGCACATCCTTTGCAGACCCCATCATGTTTTGCTTGAACTTCTGGAAGACCTTCAATAACTTTTCTTGCAAGTCGTAGTGCTCTGTAATGCACATGTGCAAGCCTTCTATGCCAAAGTTCATTTGGCTCTATTGTGTCATGGACCAAGGCTTGTTTTGGGAGGCCCTTCAATTTGTACAATCCTCCTTATTGTTCCCCAATCACTACTGCTTCATTAATAGTCTTTCCTTTTGGCCACATGATGACTTGACCATCTATAAATGCAACCCTCATTCCTTTTGCATCTAATGCAAATATGGAGAGGAGGTTCTTCTTTAATCCTAATACAAACAATACTTCCTTCATTGTCATAGACTTTCCAGAGTCTAGCTTATAGGAGGATTCCCCACTACCTTTTATTGGATACTATTAGTCATCTCTGAGCTTCATCTTGTGAGGTGATTCATGTTTTGATAGTTTCACAAAGGATTCCTTGAATCCTATCATATGTTTGGAAGCCCCACTGTCTATAAGCCAATCATTGCTTCCATAAGTAATGTTTCCCATGAGAGAAAAAATCAAAACATATTCTTCATCACTTGAAGAATATTCACTTTCATATCTGGTTCTCTTTACTGAAGGTTCATCATCCTCTGCAGCATGATCATGATGTCTTCTCTTGTTTCCCTTCTTGTGAGATACAGTTTTGTTTCTAGGACATTCTCTAGCATAGTGTCCTTTCTCGTCACATGTTTAACATCTGATTCTAGACAAATCTTTTCTAGTGTTATATTTATGAAAGGACTTACCACTGGGGTGATGAGAACTTCTTCTGGTTTTCTTGGAGTGTACTGTGAGAGCTTGATCTTCACTTCCCATCTTTTCTTCTCGACCTTCTATTCAAGCTTCTTCTTGAGAGCACTCTTCCCATAGTCTGTTGAACTTGACTAGCTTCTTTTTGGCATAGATTCCTTGAATAAAGGAGTCCCATGATCTAGGGATACCATTCAAGGTGGTCATTACAATCTCTGTAATCTCCACTTCTTCATCTACTGCTTCTAGTTGTTCCTTGATCTGAGAGACTCTTGTAAAGTAAGACTGGATGGTCTCTGCATTCTAAATCTTTACATTCTTTAGTTGGTTTCTCAGAGTCATCTTCCAGTTTATGTTCTTCCCTTCAAACAATTCGGTTAGGAAATCAAACATATATTTAGGTGTCTTTACGGAGGACACCTGTGGTATGAGGTGATCCTTGATTGAATCAGCAATGATCCTCTTTTCCATAACCAATTTCTTCTTGTGTAAGGCCTTAACCTCATCTACCTCTGGAACTGAAACCTCCTCACTGATATAGGAGTCCAACTCATTTTCTTCCAGGACCAGGGAGATCCTATACTTCCAGGCTCAAAAGTTATCATCTCCCTCAATATTTTCATTAAGATTGGTATGATGAGACATATTAACTAAGAACCTCAAATGGAAATATAAAAGATTTAGATCTTACCAGGTCAAGATGTTGTATCTGGATTTCGAGCTGGAATTCTGTAGTGTTGGTTTAGGAGCAGATTAGGATTTTGATTTTTCAGAGTTTTGTCCAACCAAATGCTTTGATATTGATCCCTAACTTCTATTTTGAGGAGGATATTAATCTAGGCCTGGGCTCACTAAAAAATTCCACTTTTGTGGAAAGCCCTAATTTTCAGCAATAGTGTCAGGTCCAAAACTGAAAAACCTCAGAATTTGATTCTGCTTCGACAGAAAGATGTGCCCTAGGGAGGAGAGTTATTCCAACATTCTTTTGTTGAGAATATATGGAGAGAGATCCACAAATTAGGAATCCCTAGTTCCCGCAGCTGCACAGTCTCTTCTTCTCAGGTTATCTCTATTACCATGTTAGTTTTTTTTAACATTAAGAAAACATTATATTAGGATCTTTAACTGAGAGAATAACAAGGACATAAATCAAACACGAGAGACAATGAACACAATTTTTTTCCTCGAGGGAACCATAAATGGAGAAAACCCCACAACTTCCTCAAAGATAGAATCAGCACCAAAAGTAAAACCCCAAAATAGTAAGATGATCTCCCGACAACAGTAACCTCTTTTCTTCCTTTCCCCATTGTCTTCTTCTTCCTGAGCTATGCACTACAACTAAGTGTGAGTGAGTGTGTGATAAATAGAGAGGCTATCTCTCTATTTATACTAATTCTCAACTTGACTAAACCTAACTAGGGCAGACTTCACTAGGTGAGTCTAATAACCTTAATGCCCCAGAACGGCGGGGACTTTAACCCTTAACTAATAGGAGGGCTACCCACAATGACTTGACATGACTTGTTTACATTATATAACCTCTCGATAGGAACATCAAGGCATGACATGACTCAAGTAAATTACAAATACACCCCAGAATAAACATCGGGTTACAATACATAAGAAATACAAGTGAATACATTCCAAAGTTACAATTACATCAACAATAAAAAATTCTAAGAATTGAACAACTTGATTAGTGGTTACTACATGCAAAGGTGCAGCTTGTGTCCATCGGGTGAAATAATCCATTGCAGTGAGGATATATTTATGTTGCAAATATTAAGGTGGATTAATTGGACCTACTATGTCAATTTCCCATCATTGGAAATGTCTTTCTACTGTGGAAAAGCAGGTTTTTTAAGTCTACCTGCGACAGTCTGACAATCTTGACACTTTCTAGCAAGTGCATAGGAGTCTTGAAATAGAGTGGGACATAATAACCTGCTCTAATAATCTTATGAGTAGTAGTCGCTCCTCTGAAATGGCCACTTGACGAACTAGCATGTAATTCTTTCAAAATCGCTTAAATTTCATCCTTATCTACGCAGCGTAATAATAGACCATCTGAATTCTTTCTAAAAAGGGTGTTATCTATCAGCTGATAAGAAGCTTATTTTAACCTAATTTCTCTTCTTTTTCTTGGTTCTAAATGGTCTAGAGAAGTTCTTGTTTCAAGAAAAGTCCTTAAGTCAAAATACCAAGAATCTTGAGGAGGAGGATAAAAATATATTTCCCTTTTAAGTAAGATTTCATTGAAGTTGGTTTCAGAACTATCATTTGGTAAGTAAGCAGCTTTAGTGGAAAGTTTACAGAGACCTTGTCACTTTATTACCATGGAAGGTTTAATTTCTAGATCGTATTATTGAAGGGTTGTCATCCACGGAGCTATTTTTTAACCTAAATCTCTTTGCACCAATAGGTTTATTGGTAGGGAATGGAAAAATTACTTTGGTTTTGGATTTTAGAATATAAAGACGGAAGTGTTAAACAGCTTTAAAAACAACAAAAACTTGTTTATTGACCTCATGATAATTCAACTCAGCCCCTTTAAAATTTGAACTCATAAAGGATATTGGTACTTCATAATTTTGATGATTATAGTGAGTCAAGACTGCAGCATAAGATATGTATGAAGCAAAAGTATACAATATGAAATCCTTACTGAAATCCAGGCTTAAAAGACTAGGAGCTTCCAAAATGGCTTCTAAAATTCTCGTAAATGGTTCTTTTTCATTTTTCCCCAATTGAAAATAGCATCTTTTTTTAATCATGTTCTGTAAAGGGCACACAATTTCTAAAAACTAGGAACAAATATTCTAACGAAAATTATTTTACCCAAGAAAGACTGCATGGCCTTCTTTCTTAAAGTAAAAGTGATTTTCGATATAGGTTAAGTAGGATCAATCATGATTCCATGTTTCAAAACCACACATTCTAAAAGAATTCCTTGCGTTATAGCAAATATTGTTTTTTAGGATTCAGAGAAACCCCATATCTTCGACAATGCTCAAATAATTTTCCAAGATGAAAAATGTGATCAGGTCAATGTTTGGAAAATACAGTCACATCATATAGAGAGACGACTATTGAATGATTAATAAATCCTATGAAAGAAATATCCATTGCTCTTTGGAAGGTAGCTCCAACATTAATCAAACCAAAGGGAATTTTTTGATAAACATAAGTTCCCCATGAATTTCTAAATGTTGTTTTAAGCTGATCATCTGGAGAAACAAAAATTTGATTATATATTGAGAAACCATCAAGAAGTCATAGCATCTTAGAACCAGATACTTTCTGAAGAATTTGTTCCATGGGAGGAATTGGGTAATTGTCTTTTTCTGAGGATTGAAAGAGATTTTGGAAATTGACACATGGTCGAATGTCACCATTTTTCTTCCTAAAAGGAACCAATTTTGTTACCCATTGAGTATGCCTAACAAGAAATATAATCTTAGCAGTTAAAATCTTATTTAATTATTTTTTAACCGTTGGTTCCATAGTTCGATGCATCTTTTGAAGTTTTTGCTAGAAAGGTTTTGAGGCATGTTTAATTGGGATTATGTGTTACATGACTTGTGGGTTAAAAATATTAAGACCATCGTATTTCCATGAAAACACGTCTTTATGTTCCTTAAACAAATTAATAAACGCTGATTTTTCTAAAGGAGTGCATTATGTTCCTAAGTTGACAGTTTAAGGATTTTCTTTTGTCACTAAATTTACAATTTCATATGATAAACATGAACTATTAGTCTTACAATTTGGGACAGTTTTGAATTTATCTTGAAGATCATATAGCTTTTTTAATATTGCAACAGAATTGGGAACAAATTTTACCTCATCCATAGCCTTTTCTACTAAGGAATCATCATGTATTATCGTAAAATCGTGTAATTTTTTGTCATGAGTGTTTCTACCAAGTGTTGCATCCTTGAAGGTATTTTCATTTGTTAATAAATTCAATATCTACACATCATCATCAAAAATACACCCGTTAACAATATTATCAGGAATAGATGTCCTAGAAACAAATTCGACTAAAAATAAGGTAGGTGAAAGATTTTCAAATGGAATTAATTTAGAAGCTACATTTTCTAACAAGTCTACTTTTTGGTTTTGAAGTCTAGGATTGGAATTAATATTAAATGCTTCGAAATAAGAAATAAGATTCCATACCTCTCGTTGGTAATTTTGCAGATGTTCCAAAATACAGTGAATTGAATTACATACTTGTCGGACGATAATTTTGGAATCACCGTATGCGACCAGCACTTTGATTTCTAAATATATTACCTTCTTCAAACCTTAAATTAATGATTCATATTCTACAATTTTGTTTGTACAATAAATTATAATCTACATGCTCTACAAATTTTATTTCCTTTAGGATCAATTAAAAGGAAACTAGCTCCAGGTCCCTAATTGGATTTTGATCCATCAAAATATAAATCCTAACTTGAATTATATCCAATTACTTTACTTTATATAATATGTACATGATCATGATTATCTACATTATCTACAACATTTTTAGATAAAGAATCAGGCTGAATATGAACTACATTTAAAATTTCTGATTGTTGTTTTTTATCAGGGAAAAAGGAGAATTTTCAGCTTTGAAATTACCAAAGTCAAGCTCATACATATAATTTCCCATGATTGAATCAGAAAAAAGAACTGGTTCATCGGGATCATGTATTTATGTCACTGTATGTCTTAAATATATTTCTCTTCTTATCTTAATCCGAATGGACTTACTGTTTTTGGGGAACCATAAGGTTGACCAATATGTAGCAAAGAAACCATTTATACTTTGAGACCTATCTCTGCTTAAAAATAATCCATAAACATCAGGAATGTCAGCAACCATGATATCTATAATCTGATAAATTGAGGGATTACTAGCAATCCTGATTACACCATCCTTTATCTCTCCTAACACCTTTACACCTTTACAGTTACTATGTAATTTGTGTTTCACATGGATTAAATTTTGCATTCAACCTTATGCATACTAATAAAGGAATGGCATTGGATGATGCTCCAAAATCGAGCATACAATTATGAAAGTTTCTGTTAAAATTTTTGAATGTGAGAAGGAAAGGACGAGTCGTGAATTCTGAATTTTTTCCTATCAATGAAGCCTTATCAACTACTACTTTACCTTTACCATTTGGAACCAAATCATTGTTTAAATTATTATTAGCAGTTGCACTATTATGATTAATAGTATTCATTGGACTCATTACAAAGAGTGATAATAGGACCATTAGGCATTAGTAAGTCTGGAGTAAATCATACATACTAATGTTTTCATGCAATTTCTTTAAATATTCAATTATATCATGTTGTAGATCTAACTTTGGTAGATTCTGAATAGCTTATTTAATAGGTTGGGGAGTATTGTTTCCTTTAATAGTATTTGAACTAGAAGCTCCAGCTGAACCTATTGAAGTTTTTCTTTGTGTGTTATAAGCATGCTAACCTATAGGAGGAGATTTACTTTGAGCAACTTTTATCAAGTTGTCCCAAAAATGACCAACCAATTATTGTGGTTCTTGTGACCCATCCTCATTCTCGGATTTTCTTCTTCTTCTTGATCAACAACTATTTGATTTGAATAAGACTCGGGTATAGATAATACTGCGCCAATAGTATTAAAATTTTTCTCATTGAAAGCTACATCTAGAGGAGGATTTGAATCATTATTGGCAATATTTTGTCTAAATTGATTTCTAAAATATCCCCTTGAAGAAGATGTTTTTGAATTCTTTTTTAACCCAATAAATTCATTTTTAAAATATCTAATTGCATTTTGAAGTTGTTCTGGATCAAAAGCTGTATCTTTATCTAGACCTGATCTTTCTATTTTTTTCTGAGGAAAAGTATTAGTTTTCCCAATTTTTTCTGGTTCATATTCCAAAGAATTTTTACGACTTTCATGGCTTCTTCAGAAGTTTCTAAAATTGTAACTTTATTAGCCTGCCTAACAAACATTCCTAAGTATTTTGGCAATGTTGAAGCATAGTTTTCTATAATGATATCTTCAGGTGGTTGAGAAGCTACAAGTATTTTATTTTTCAAAGTGAGAAATCTCTTATTAAAATCTTTAATTCGTTCTTTATTTTCTATTTTAATTCAAAATAACTCAAGAGATAAGGTTGTGACCGATTTGTCTTCCCCAAACTTGTTGATGAAGGCTTTGTTAAAATTAGCCCATTTTTTTATTGACCCCTGAACCAAAGAGAAGTACCAGGTTGATGCTCTTCCTTCAAAAGTTAAAGGAAAAAGATGACAAACAACGTCCTCATGTTGTATGCTCATTGTTTGGAAAACTAATATGAACTTACCAACATGAACCTCTATTTTTTTTTGTTATCAAGATTAAAATTTGGTAGGATTTTATCCGAGTGTTTGGGTAAGGGGTGTTGATCACCTGGCACTGCCACAACACTTGTTCTAAGCCATGGGAGAGGTGGATTTGGTGGAAGGTTAGGTGGATCGGGCCTCCTCCACCACATGTAGCTCCAGTCATATTAGATTCTTCAGAATCCAAAGAATCACTATGATTAGAATACCTTGGGATATCAGGTAGGGATTCTGGAGGAGATGGTGGTTCACCAAAACCTCCTAACCTAATCAAACTTCAAACATTACCTATTCAAGTGGCTTCCCTAAGGTGACTTCTAGTTTGGTTACTTGGAGTCCCTGACTATGGTATATCAGCTTCTGTTGAATCTTGATCTATTGTGGTCAACTGAGTAATATGTCGATATTATTTAGGCAGACTATAATCTACGAGTGTCAAACCAAACTGATGAGCATAAGCCCTAGTGAGTATGTGATGTGATTCTTCTAAGGCCTGAATATTATGTTCAGGAGTATAAGGGTATGTATTATGTTCTCATTCTACAATGCTCATTACAGTATCTATGAATGGCGAACTTCTAACTTTAGGTTGTGATGGAAGATGTTGACTAGTTGAAGGATTAGTGTTTATGTTTTTAGCCATCAATCATTTTTAGGCCCTCCTTCTAGCACCATTTGTTGGCCTATTTTTTTCCTATTTCCAATAGAGGAGATTCAACCCACACAAGTTGCTTATAGCATCCCCTGGTGTGTTTGGGTTATCTGAATCTCACAGGTTTATGGTCCTGCTGCTATCCAAGTTTTTACTCTTTTAAGAAGAGTACAACCACTTAAACTTAATGAATGTAGATCTGAAGTTAATATCTAATTTAAACTAATCTATTTGTAAACTATAAACTTTCCTTTAAATAAAGCTACTGAATTATTTCTAACTATTCTATCTAACTCTACTCTCTTAAAGAGAGTCTCAATTATGGTTTTGTTTTATTTCTTAATTTTTAAATGAAAAATTCATAAGAAAAACAACAACTAATTAAAAATATAATTGTTTTAACAGCTACTAAAATAGTACTAGTAAATATGAACTAACATAAATTTATATGCAATTTAACTATTTAACCTATCTTAGCTGAGATCAAGTTTTAATAACTAAGTTAATAATCTATTGATGATAAAAATATCAAAAAGTGAATAATTTTAATTCAAAATAATAATTTACTAGAATCAAAATCATAACAACTTTCTGACTTATAAAAGATTTATGATTGAAAAATAATGAAATTAAAATATTTTACCATTCTAAAATCATAAACTATCAATAGATAACCAACACTAGTATTTCAATATTTGAAATAAAAATAATTAACTGATTTATCAAATATTTGCAAAAACACAAATACATTGATTCATCAATTAATGTGTAAATGAAATCATATCAACAATCTTACTAATAAAAATTAATAAGATATACGATATTAATATATATATCAAACAAAGAAATAAGCAATGATTTGAGTAATTATTTTACAAAAATACATACAAATACACCACACCATAAGTGTATATATGGACAACTGAAGAAAGATAAATATGAAATATATTTATATAAAAAGTTTCAAACCTATAACAAAATGATACGAGTCATAGAACTTTGTATGCACATATACGTGGAATGAACACACTTCAACATAATATAAACAACATAAAATTATTAATTTCAATATGTAAAATTCTCAGTCATGCTCGCTTCCCCCCTTCAAAAATTGTTTGTGACTTATATACATGGTTTTCATCAACCACTTGGAGAATTTTAAGGATCCTATTTACAAAAATAGAGTGATCTATTTCTATAGTCATCCTATTGATGAAGTAGCCTAACTAACACTTCAACCAAAAGGCACCTGGAAAATGCAAATATCTGATGATGTAAGTCTATTGCTCAAATGACTGTTATACATACAGCTACGTCAATGAACCAAAATGCATTTAGTAGTCACACATACCATCTATCACCAAACATTGATTTCATTTATCCAATGCATCCAAAATGTACACTTGCACAACCAGTTACGAAATACATTAATTTCCATTAAAAATTGTAACAACCACATGTAACAAAAAATAAATGAATTTTAAGCATACCTATAGAATCTTCAATTCTATAGGTATTCTAATTAAATCATGTTATTACCTGTCAAAAGGAAAACAAAATATGAGTAACATAAATAGAGAAGATGTTAAGTTGTGAATTGTAGCTTGATAGCTCTTCTTGATTCAGATAATTTTGCTTTGAGTTCCAAGATGTTTAGCTTTTGATTCTTTGCTTGCTTGAGAAATTGATCATTAGTTATCCTCACATATTTCCTGGAAGATTTATATTTATCTTTCCTTAACTTCAATTCTCTCCATCTATTTACCCAATCTAACAATTCTACTCTAAGCGTTTTAATTTCTTCTTCCTTAACTAACGCATTGGTTTGACGTTCTTTCACCTCTGCTCTTAATTGAGCAATTTTACTGTCAAAAATTATATTAAGAGCTTGTTGAAACTTTATTCATTCCTATCCTTAGAAGAGTCACTCGATTGTGAATAAGTTGGATTATAAACAAGTGAAGAAACACTAACGACTAAAGGTTTCAGCCAAACTCCTTAAGAAGAGAATTATCAATTTCTTTAGCAACAGGCGTTATAAGATCATTCAATGTTGAAATTTGTTTATTATCAGGTAAAACTTTATAAATTGGAGAAACCACATCATTTTCACTTTCAAATTCAAATTGAACTACAAGCAAGTTCTCATTTTGTTACCTTATCACTGGCATAGAAATCGTGGCCATAATACGTGTAAATCTATGAGCACAAAAAGAGACTGAATTTTTTTATTTGAGCTAAAATTCATTAACAAGAGTCAAGTCCACATTTGGGAATTTAACTAACCTTGCAAACTTTTCCTCAAATTATTTTTCATCTAAGGCTATTTTCCCTATTACCAAAAGATTCACCAATTGACCTAGGGTTTTCCCTTGCCAAATTGTTTCTCAAATTTACTGACAGGATGAGTTTTTCGACGCCTGTATCCTTAGGTTTTTTATCAGAATTAAATTCAGCTGAATCATGCACAAGGGATCTCCTTCTTTTTTGGTGAGTCTTAGGTCGTACAGAGGGCCACATTTCATTATTGCCAAAGCTATTCTCATTCAAAAACTGATCCCAATTTTCACCTGTCAGATATAACTGATGTTGAACCAATATTTTTACTAAACCATGATGAAAAAGACTATGGTCCTAGTTTCCTATGGTATTATGAACCGTGGAATCTATTTTTTGCAAACTATCAAGGAGATAATAGGGATAATTAAGTTTTTACCCTTTAAAATCCATGAGGAATATTAAATGGTAAAAATGCAGAGAAGGATACCTTCCATCACAAGTGGTATATCAGATGGTCATATACAGGTGAGATTCCCACTGGGGTTTGAGATATTTGACAGGGTATACATACTTATCATCAAACCCTTTAGGTAGGGGGAGTAAGAAATGTTTACACTTCTCCCTATTAATATCCTTCTTCTTAAACTATCGTTCTTCTTAAACTATAGTTCTCCTCTCTGCGGTAATTTTATGGCCTCTATTATGAATTTATCAGATATCTTCAATTGTGAATTCCCTATTTATGCCATGTTCTCTCTGAGAGACAGAGTGAAACGTTGAGTGACCTCCACATTATGTCCACTAAAACACCTGAAAATCTCTCTCCAACTAATTTTGTCAAATAAGTGGTAAATATCAGACTGAATGTTCAACAACCTGGCTCCTTGTTGTTTAAATATGGATAAGGGATCCATTTTTACATCCACTGGCTCTTCTATTGGCAGGGAAGGGAAAGGGATCATGAATACAAATGGTATAGGTATGCAAGGTTTGATAGCCATAATGAAACCCCCATTTGTCTCTATTGAAAACCAAACAAAAAACCTAGGCTCGTGTAAAACCATGATTACTCCACCATTAAAATCAAAATGAAAGACCATAATGATATGAAACAGGAAATAATAACATTTCATGCAAATTATTAATGAGATGAGATCTCTATGATATGAACACTTGCTTTAGTCATCAACCATTTTTACCATAATTGATAAGTGTTGACATGTCATAAATTTTTTCTTTTAACCAAGCTAGGATAGTCACCAAGTGTTTAAAATTTAGATTTTATTTCGTGGAAATAATAGTGTTAGGCCTATTTCACACATAAAAATCATATTGTTTGTTTTAAGCTTAATTTAGGTTTTTTTATTTATATACAAAAGCCTAGTCATAGTTATAAAACATCATATTATTTTAAACATTAAATCAAATTTGTTAGGGTTAAAAAAATATAAAATTTGGTCCATTTATTAACCAAAACAATATATTATAACATAAGAAATAAATTATAAATACTATGTCAAGTATTTAAAATTATATTATAAAAACTTAAATGGAAATTCAAAGAAGTCGTGTGGAAAGTGGGAAGTGAAATAATCTAAATCAATTTGAGAAAGAAAAATTTAACATGTTGTGAATTAACAAATATAAAGAATATATAATCGTAATATAGAATAATGAAAATTTGATTATATATAAATTAAAATTTAACAACTATTAAAATAAATTAACTACATAAGAATTGAGTTTGATCAAGATGCCTTCAAAAATTCTAACATGATCAAAATTTCTCTAATAGAGAATTCCTTGCGAATCCAAGATTCTGAAGTCATTCTTTAGTAATTTTTAAGAATTGATTAAAGAAGGAAACTGATCAATTTTTATTTGAGTAAAAAAAATAAAAATAAAAATCAAGGAAGTTGTTTCCTGTCAACAGGTTGTCTCTATGCCTTGACCCAATTGATATTATAAGGTGAGGATGTGCATCCATAATAATCCTTAGTTATGAATATGATATGAGGATCTAAAGAGAAGAAAATGCACATACATGTCATTTCTATGCATATTTTTCTAGTGACTGTTGATGACAAATGTGGTGAGAAACCACAAGTGTTTTGACGGATGAAGGGAGATTACATCATGATCATGCCACCCATCAAATTGAAGACTATTCCTGAGGATAAATTTGTTTTTAAATTTCATATTGTAGTGCTTTTCTCTAATTGTTTTTCTAACTCATTATTTCTCCATATAGTATGCCTAGTGCCGCCTCTCTATATCAATGCATAAATCGAGCTCTGCACCATTTTTTATCCTAGTTACATGACATTGAGTGTTGTTTATAGTTGACATGATTCTATGACATTCATGCAATAAACTAAGTCTTGCAAAGGAGGACTCATCAAATCGTCCATTTAAATGTAATTTTGACAAAAAAAAAATGGACATTGGTAGCCAAGTTCACATAGGTAGTAGGCACAAAGTTTTGGGATCATTTTGTTCCTAGTAGAGCTTCTATATTCTTACAACCGTTGTCACTGAAACATTTTCCCACCTTAGATCGCATCCCTACTTGACTTGGGATTTAGAGTCACATCTCAATGGTTGGTTCCTTGTAGTCGCTAGTGATCACTCAACATCTTGCAGAGCTGATAAATGAGTGCAACATGAGTGAGTGAGTGAGTGATTATAGTTTATGATATTTACAATATTTTGATTGATGAGTTGAAATTTATAGCATAGGAATTTCAACAAACTAAGAAATTTATATCGATGGGTAATTTTAAATGTTGTTCTTCTTTGGAAATATTGATATAAATGGTATCCTTCTTAATTGGAAGAGTAAAATTCAGATTTTAATTTTTTTAAGGACAATTTTAACTTTACAATTCTAACTCTATGTTACTCTCCAATAGCATAAGTTACTCCACTGACATGGTCAAGCAACTCTTCATTGGCATGGATTGAAATAGAAACCTTCTTTGTTGTCATCACCTTTGTATTTGTACCTATACCTATACCTTCGTAGCTATTGCCTCCATCTTCCCTATTATGCAAAAAAGTATTAAACGCACACCCATACATAGTTATTTATACGGTTAGCCATCTATATAGTCAATCTATAGGCCACCATATGTTGTTTTTCTTTATAAAAGTAAACCAATCACAAACTCGTAATAGATCGATAGGATTCACTGCTTGAGATTCGTCATGGAGAAACCCCTTGCCATAAGGATATGATATGAATGATGGATATCATTTATCGTATATATAGGAAAAAGGAAGGCATGTCATTGGATATTCAAGAAACTTACCACTTTCATCAATATCAACTAATAATTACCAATTTCTTCCATGAGGAATCCATCGATCATCTCAAAACACATATGGTGTTTATTTTTATTTTTAGGTTAGGGATTTTGGTGAGTGGGAACACTTACTCTCATGGTTTACAATCAATATTTCCCAAGTGATTTCTTACGGTCTCTTTTAGTATATAGTTAGGTTACATCTCTGTAGTGCAAGCCGGTTGTGGGTGCTAGGAAGGATTATGAGGAAGGGCTAGAACCCGTGAAGGGTTCAATCCATTCTTTGGAAATTTGAGGGATCAATTCGTGCAAAGAAGACCGTGATGAAGGACCTACTATCCTCACCCCTACGTTGAAGATAATTTGAACCCAACAAAACCCCAGGTGTGTGTACCTAAGTTTAAGACTAAGACGTTCACGGTTCTAGTCCATGACCCTCCTAATCGACCCTCACAAAATTAGAACTATGTGACCTACAAAAATGGTCTTTCTTAAAAGAATCTGAAGAAGGTATTGATGATACCCATCAATTGATAGTCTTATGAATCATCTGCCAAGATTAAGAAGGCAGCATCTTCATGAATGGATGACACTTCTGCAACCACCAAAATACATCCATTTTTTCTAGGGTTTTCTGCGAGGAAGTGTGTGTCGTTGAAGAATTTAAGGGTTATACATGATATTAAGAAAAATGGCAAAGATATTTTTCAACATATTATTGATCGCCAAGTTATGTATTCAATCCTTTAGAATGTGGAGTGCCTCTAAATCAACAGGGATATAATATATTTTCTATTTACATGATGCAATTTAGGTATGTATTTGCATGTCTTTTGTTAAACTGAAATCCATTTTAAATTTTCTCCAAACTCTCTTTGAACCTCTTCTTTAAACTGTGCATAAATTTTGTGGTTGTTCAAAATGATTTTGATATAGATTTGGTTCAGAGCCTGGTTGAATTTTGTCTCCAATCTTTGTTTGAAATTTGAATTTTGGCCTGAAATATTGGCCTATCTTAAAAATCTCTTTGATCATTTGGTTTGGCCCAATAAGATATTATATTTTATTTTTTGGCACATAACACAATTTAAATATTTGGCTCAAAACCTTGTTTAAAATTTTTCTTTGTACCAAAACACTATTGGAATTTCTATTTTCTCAAAATCCTATTTGGATTTATGTTTAGGTAAAAACTATGTTTGATTTTTGGTTTAAAACCCTCTTTAAGATATTGATCAAAACCTTCATCGATTTTCTGTTTAAAAACCTAGTTTGTATTTCATTATGAAGTTGATCATCATATTGATGCAAGGATGAAAAATGCTTATCATGAATTTTTTGTAGCTATTCATACTCAGTGTTTCGAAATAAGCAATGTTTATTCTGAAATAAGAGAATCTATGGAAGAATTTAAAAGGAAATTCTACAATATTCTTAGAAAAATATTGCAGGTAGCAGAATGACTGAACAGGGCACACAAGTGTGAGATATCCCACCAAAATTAAGTTTACCTTTCCAAAAAATATTACCCTCCAGATGATTTTCTTACAAAACGAATTCAATACAACAGACAAAATACCCTCTAAATGAAAATCAAATTGAAACACAAAAGAAACAAATATGTTGTAGAAAAAATAGTCACATAGAATCACCAAAAGATACATCTGAAAATGTGCCCGACTTTTTTAGAAGAAAAAAAAACATTTAAAAATGTGTTGAAAATGAGTGAAGATGGGTTGAAACTTAGGATCTATATTCATGTTGAAGGTTGTATTAGGTGCAAAGAATACCCAATAGTACAGGTCTATCCAAGTTAAAGACGTGTTTTAATAATTCCAAGACCCTAAGGAGCCATGCTGAAATAGGTGTCACACTACATGCTGCAAGGTGGTAACAATACAATGTTTGTGTAGTTCACAAGAAAAAACATAGTGTTTGAACGTTCAGACCATGGGATGGTGATATAGGAAGGGGGGATGCCAACATATGATTCAACTTGTTGGAAGAGAGATGGTCTATCCAAAAACTACCCTAAAAAAATTGAGAAGTGATGAAACTAAGGAGGCCCACAAAAAAACTATGTAACATGCCAAAGGAGGATCAAAGTGTATGAGCTATTGCACCACTTCATGCATAAACCATGGAAGATTCACAGGAGGGAAAAAATTTCATGTGCCAAAGGTGGGCTTGTTGAGACCACAAGTTCATAAAATCAATGTTTGGGCTCTGAAAAATACATAGAAAAACACATTAAATAGGTTTTTGGAATTGATCTTGGTGTTGGAGAGTTGTGAAAGAAAAAAACAACTTATAGCAGCTATCTAAAAAAAATTGTTGAAGCAGATCACCAAGCTAAGCTGCAATGGTTAAGCTATAACATGTAATTGAAAAATTCAATCCTTACTTCAACACATTCCCAACATTAGATATAGGATGTAACATATTTTATTAATGTATGAATTACTTGTCCATTGAATTTTCCTATGAACAAAAAGTTTTCATTGGCCTCCTTTTAAGAATTTTTCATCCATTGGTAGGGTGTTTTTCGTTCACTTCATACTTATGGGACAATAGTTCTTCCTTTACAACAATCAAATATCTAAGCTAACTAGAAACAAGGCATGTGTGAGCATGGTAGGGTTACCGGTAAAGGTGGAAGCATGGTAATAAGCATGGATAGCTTAGAGCAATGTAATTTTTAAACTCAATGCATGTTGCATATGACTATTAGACTTGATATTTTGAAGTGACAGCTTCAGTATATAACACATATTGACAAATTTTAGTAGCAATGTCATGTTGATGTAATTGTAACTTCGAAATGTATTTATCTGTATATCTTATGTATTGTACCCCGTTGTTTATTCCGGGATGTGTTTGTAATGTACTTGAGTCATGTCATACCCCGATGTTTATTCCGGGAAGTTTCTATAATATAAACAAGTCATGTCAAGTCATTGTGGGTAACCCTCGTATTGGTCAAGGGTTAAAGTCCCTGCAGTTGTGGGGCCCTAGGGTTATTAGACTATCCTAGAGAAGTCGACCCTAGGTGAGTCATTGTAAATTCGGGCAATAGTCCCCACCATTGTGATAAGGATAAACCTCCTTGTTTGTCGAAGGAGGAAAAGTCCCCATAAGTTGTGGGGCACTAGGGTTATTAGACACTCCTAGAGACGTTGGTTCTAGTAAGTAATTGTTAAGTGAGGTCGACATGTTGGAGTGGGTTTCAAGTGAACGAAAGAATATAAATAGAGAGTGAGTCTCTCTATTTATCACACACACACTCACTCATTGGGGCGCATGAGTGAGAGGAGAAGTTGTTGTGAAAACAGAGAGACTACTACTATCGGAAGATCATCTTTATGTTTTCAGGATTTATTTTTGGTGTTGATTCTATCTCTGAGGAAGTTGCAGGGTTTTCTCCTTTATGGTTTCCCCGAGGAATATTATTTGTGTCTCTTGTCTCTTGTGTTTATTGTTGTGCATGTTATTCTCTCACTTAAACATCCTAAGATCATAATGCTAGCTTGAATGATAAAAATATAACATGGTGTCAAAGAAAACCTAAGAAGAAGACATTATGCTGCTGTAGAAGCTAGGGATTCTTAATTTTTTGGTCTCTCTCCACAATCCATCAACAAACATATGCTAGGCTGACTCTCCATTGAAGGGCGCATCTTTCTGCTGAAGCGGAATTCGATTATGAGCATTTTCAGTTTTTTGTGCGAGAAATTAGGGCTTCTTATAGAAGAGGAATTTTTGAGTGAGCCTGGAAGAGGATTTCTCTCATCAAAATTGAATTTTAGAGTCCTGGATCAATATTTTTGGTTAGGTGAAACTTCGAGAAAGTCAAACCCTAGTTTGACCCCGATCTAGAAAAACCCTAAAACACTAAAACTGATAAGTTTTGGTACATTCGCTATATCTCAGGATTGGAGACTTCTCCGGAGCTGAAAATTCTAGAGGCCGAAAATCAAATCTTGATTTACACGGTGTCAAAATTCATCCTCATATTTGCTATATTCTGTGAGATATGATCCCTCCAAGTTAGGGTTATATGATCCCTTCAAGTTAGAGTTCCAACCTCTTCTAGAATTTATCCCTAAACAGGACACCTGGGGAGAATTGCTATATAATGGGATACAAAGGTCCAAATGAAATTTCCAAAGATGTTCCAGAACGGGAACGGACTATACTTTCTTTGGTCCATGTTTTAGAATCAAAAGATGAACCAGTGACACATGGAAGTCCGTACAACTTCATTTTTCTGAACAGTCCCTTAACAGGTCACCTTGGGAAAATGATCATAAGTCCCAATTGGTGAAACCAATTATAATGAAACTTGTGGTGTTGGAACAGGGACATGCAATAATACATCAGTGAGATGTTTCAGAAACAAAAGAGTAGTATCTTTGGAGATGCCTCCAAAGCAGTAACAGGAATTTCTGCAAAAGAAATTGGAAAACTAGGGCTTCTTGTTCTAGGAACTTTTGTCCACTATTTTTTGAAAAGGAGTACATTGTATATCTCAGCTTGAAGAGATCTATATTTCTATCCAATCATATCTGAAATATTCCAAGTTTTGAAAATTAGGGTTTCTCTGACAAACCCTAGATCAACCAGCTCCAGAACTAGGACGGACACCTCAAATCGGTAAGATCTAATCTTTTTCTATTTAAGGTTCTCATTTAAAAGTGATCTATCACATAAAATTGATGATAAGCATGGTGAAGTTGACCAGTTCCAAGCATGAAATTATTTGATCTCTCTAAAGAAAATGAATTGGACACCTACATGAGTATAGAGGTTCTAGTTCTAGAGGGAGATGAGGCTCAAATCCTTACACAAGAAGAACTTGGTCCAGGCTAAGAAGATCATTGTTGATTCAATCACGGATCACATTGTACCACAAGAATATTACCTAAAGACACAAAATATGTTTTATTCCTTGACCAAGCTATTTGAAGGGGAGAACACAAATCAGAATATGACTTTGAGAAAACAGTTGAAGAATGTGAAGATCCAAAATGTAGAGACCATACAATCATACTTTACGGGGGTCTCTCAAATTAGAGAACAACTTGAAGCGGTAGAAGAAGAAGTGGAGAATGCATAAGTGATGATAGCCACCTTGAATGGCCTCCCAGGATCATGGGATTCATTCATTTGAAGAATTTGTGCTAGAAGGAAGTGACTACTTTCAGCAGACTCTGGGAAGAGTGCACGCAAGAAGAAGATCAACTAATAATAAGAGAAAAGAAAATGGTATCAAGTGAAGATCAATCTCTCACCATCCAAATAATATCCCTCAAGCGATGAGGAATATGAAGAACTCAACTCTTGAAGAACCTCTTATCCACCTTAGCATTTGGATAAGAAATGATGCTATTATGAATGAAGAAGACGATGAAGCTGAAGGCTCAAGAAGGAGTCTACCCACAAAACAAATAAAGATAAGTATTCAATTGTCATTTCATGATATTGTTTTGTTATGCATTTGTTTATATTCAGTTAATGTATTATGCATGATAGAATGTTTGCATTAATGATAGTATACTACTAATATGCATGTGATGGGTAAGTATCTCATGGTTCTATACAACTCTCCATTGCTACTTATCTAGAATTAAACCTCTTTGCTGACATATTGGATTAGTGCACAATGTCATTGTTGTGCTGGTAGAGATGGAAGGAATCTAGAAAAGTTTCTGTGAGATATGGATGAATGTTGTATTATCTAAAGTAGTTGCATGATCATATATTTATGCATTAGAACTTTATAGTATGAATATTGCTTATGAAATTTTTCTAACCATACAATTGCATTTGACTTGTGGGAAAGATGGCATACATAATCACCTACAAAAAAAGAAGAATGAGACTTGTTCCGAAGAACAAGTAACGACAGTTCAAGATGAAAAATAATATGACGAATTCAAGGACATCATTGATGTAGAACCTTCCAAGAAGAAAGGGAAGACCATTTCAAGAAGAATGATGTTTAGAATGAAGTATCGATACATGAAGGAAAGTTCATAGTTCCATCATGCAGTAGATGGAAACATCGTGGGATACAAGGCAAGATTCGTAGCACAAGGATTCTTACGAAAAGAAGGCATAGACTACAAAGAGACATTTGTAGCTAGTGGGAGTTGAGACACATGATAGGCAGAATCATGTGTGAAAATGAAATAAGGCCTTGTATGAGTTCAGAAGGCACGCATGGGATAACCCATGCATGATGATCTTGATGAAGATCTGAACCTATGCTACAAGGTTGATAGAGGATGACAAGCTCAGAGATGGGTGTGAGAAGAACTTTTGAAAAAATTCAAGATAGAGGATCTTAGTATCCAGTGATCCTAGATGGATACATAGAATATTAGTAGCAGAGGAAGCTAATTGTCACTCCAGTACATAATGTTTCAGTGCATAGAGTATGGAAGACAGAGGGAGTATGATGCTTTTGAGGGAGTGACTGCAAAAGATCCTGAGGTTCAACATGATACAACAAGATGGATAGCTTACTGGTGACTCTAGGCTTTACTAAGAGTAAAGTAGATTCCAACTTTTTCTTCAAGGTTGAAAGGAGGAAGACTAGTGATACTCCTATTATGTGTTGATGCACTATTTTCTAGGCATGGAGGTGTGGTAGAATGCAGATGGAATCTTCCTTGGATAAGGAAAGTATGTAGTAGAGATACTAAAGAGGTTCAGGATGATGGACTGCAAGGCCATGACCACACCTATGGCATCGAACATGAAGCTATTGATTGTTGCTTCATCAGATTTGGTTGATGCCACGATGTATCATCAGATGATTTGTTCTTTGATGTACCTGAAAGATACAAGATCCGATATTTGCTTTGCTGTGAACACACTGAGACATGCTCACTTGATTGCTGCAAAGCATACTGTGAGGTACCTGAAGGGTACAATTGATTATGTGCTCAAGTACGAGGTGAATAAGAAGATTAACCTAGAGGGTTATGTTGATTCAGATTGGGTAGGCAGTGCCATCAATAAGAGGAACACTTCAGAGTGTTGCTTCAGTATGGGATCCGGTGTGATCTCTTGGTTTAGCAGGAGGCAATCCTGTGTGGCACTGAGTACAGCTGAAGCAGAGTATGTCGCATCTTGTTCAGCAAGTTGTGAGGTAGTATGGCTGAGGAATCTAATGTCCGATTTATTTGATCCCTAGATGGGTGCTACTTGTATACATTGTGACAACCGAAGTTGCATGAAGTTGTCAGAGAATCCAGTGTTCGATGACAAGTCGAAGCATATCGATATCAAGTATCACTATATCAGGGATATGGTGTAGAGGGGAGTAGTGAAGATCCAATATGTTGCAACGGAGGAAGAGATAGATGATGTGTTAACGAAGCCATTATCTAGGGTGAAGTTAGAGTACTTCGGGGAGAATCTTGGTGTTCTCTAGATTGAATTTTCCTCCAAGGGGAAATGATGAGACCCAGATCCATTCTGACATTGTGAGAGGATTGGTTCCTTCCATTTTATATATGAGTGCTGAGCCATTCTGATGTGACTATAGGATTGGTTCCTACATGATTAGAATTAAGCACTAAATGCCATTCTTGGAATGGAGGTTCCTAGTCAGTTACCAGGAATACTTGGTCTAGGACTGAGGGCCTTTCTAATACAGCTATAAGATGTAGTCCTACATGATCAGATGTGAGTGCATGGTCATTCTGATGTGATTGAGGGATTGGTTCCCACTATATTAGATATAAGGGGTGTTTCCATTCTTTGAATGGATCAACTTGGTCAGTTACCAGGTAGCGCAGTCTAGGACTGGGGGCCATTCTGATATGACTATAGGATTGGTTCCTACTTGATCAGATATGAGTACACACCCTTTCGAACATGCATGTTGGATTTGTTCCTCACATGTGTTGGATGTAAGTGTAGAGCCCTTTCGAACATGCATGTTGGATTGGTTCCTCGCATGTGTCGGATGTAAGTGCAGAGCCCTTTCGAACATGCATGTTGGATTGGTTCCTCGCATGTGTCGGATGTAAGTGCAGAGCCCTTTCGAACATGCATGTTGGATTGGTTCCTCGCATGTGTCGAATGTAAGTGCAGATCCTTTTTGAACATGTATGTTGGATTGGTTCTTCGCATGTGTCAAATATAAGTGCTAAGCCTTTTTGAACATGTATGTTGGATTGGTTCCTCGCATGTGTCAAATGTGAGTGTTGGGCCTTTCTGACAGGGTTGTGGGATTGGTTCCCACATGGTCAGATGTGAGTGTTGGGCATGCCTTTCTGATATGATTATAGGATCGGTTCTTACATGATCATATATAAGTGCTAGGTGGGCCATTATGACTTAGGGCCAAATATAAGTTCTGAAGAAGACCAACATGGAGGCTAGGCCTACAACCATCATGAAAAAGGGTTGGTTCTGTAGAACTTCCTATGACGAGAAGAATCAAGAGATAGCACCTATGATGATGATCCAACAGAGATGTTTCAGACTAGAGATGATCCAGATCAAGTGATGATCCAGATCTAGTGATGATGATCTAGATCGAGTGATGATCCAGATCTAGATGAAGATGACTTGAATATGAATATGACTTGAAGGTGAAGATGACGAGGACTCAATGATGATCCTGATGATACAGAGAAGAAGATTTGTGCTGATAAATTGTGTCAAGAGAATACCTTCTTAGTTAAGAGGGAGTGTTGATGTAATTGTAACTTCAAAATGTATTCATCCGCATATCTTATGTATTGTACCTAGATGTTTATTCTGGGATGTGTCTGTAATGTAATTGAGTCATTTCATACCTCGATGTTTATTTCGGGAAGTTTCTATAATATAAACAAGTCATGTCAAGTCATTGTGGATAACCCTCCTATTGGTCAAGGGTTAAAGTCCCCGCAGTTGTGGGGCCCTAGGATTATTAGACTATCCTAGAGAAGTTGACCCTAGGTGAGTCATTGTAAGTCAGGGCAATAGTCCCCACCATTGTGTTAAGGATAAACCTCCTTGTTGGTCGAAGGAGGCAAAGTCCCCTAAAGTTGTGGGGCACTAGGGTTATTAGACACTCCTAAAGATGTCAGCTCTAGTAAGTAATTGTTAAGTGAGACCGACATGTTGGAGTGGGTTTCAAGTGAATGAAAGAATACAAATAGATATTGAGTCTCTCTATTTATCACACACACACACACACACACACACTCAGTGGGGCGCATGAGTGAAAGGAGAAGTTGCTGGGACAAGAGAAAGACTACTGCTGTCGGGAGATCATCTTTATGTTTTCGGGATTTACTTTCAGTGCTGATTCTATCTCTGAGGAAGTTGCGGGGTTTTCTCCTTTATGGTTTCCCCAAGGAAAATTCTTTGTGTCTCTTGTCTCTTGTGTTTATTGTTGTGCATGTTATTCTCTTAGTTAAAGATCCTAGGATCATAATGCTAGCTTGAATGATAAAAATATAATATGTCATTGTAATATAGGAAGTGGTGTTTGGTCGATCACACTAGAACATTCCTTAATCTATGTAGAGTCCTAATTTGATCTCCCAAACATTCATTCAATATTGTTTTTCTTATAGAGACCACTTTCATTCTGGTAGTTCCCCAATATTCAATGATTCCCTAATAAATTACAATTGGTTTTAGATTTTCTAATCCATTTTGTTTTCCCAATGGTTTTTTACTATCAGTGTTGTGTTAAATATTTTTTTTTCCAAAATATTATTATACTTAGCCGGTTGGTTGCTTGACTTCGAGTTAATTTGTTGCAGGGAAATATGAGTTGGAAAGTTTATGAAAATCATTCAACAGGATCAACAAAGAGGTTGCCAGATTTAAAATTGTGAGTAAATTTTTTTTTCCTTCAGTTTTTTAAATGAAGAAACTTAGAGTATCTTTGATGATTGGAAACACTCCTTGGAAAATAGTATTGTCTAGTTCCCAAATTCCCACAATTGGAACTTGATAATGTCCAAATTTTAGTTGGTAATATTTACTGTACGGAAACATGTTTTTGATGGTTCATTACTTTAAAAATGGCTTGAATTTTATCATTTTTGTTTAAATTTAGCAGAATGTATTAAGGGAAGTTCAAACTAATAAAACAATGCTTATGGTTGTCCCTAAAGCTATGGACTCCTTACTTCTTACTATATGGATCCAAGACGGAAAGAGTAGATCATGAATTCTTCTAATCTTCCTGTGGAGACATTGCCAAAACGTAGCTCTTTGATGCTATGTAGTCTTTAAATTGGAGACTTTCAAAGGAAAATTAGATAGGTGTCCATAAATTTTTATGTTAAAATTTCATTTTGTCATCTAAGGGATATCTGGATCAATTTTTAAGTTCTAAATATTCTATCTGTTCAAGAAATAATGGCTAAATAACTTAAAATGTTTTACACCATACTTTTAACACCATCAAATCCAATTTCTTATTTTGATTCCTAGCTTACCATAATTTCTGTGAGACTTATTTCCCAATATCACGATGTGTACAAGTCAACATTTCTAAAGAATTAGGAGGTAGTCTTGTTCTGAAATATTCCCAATTAGTAGAAGAGACACTAAATTTTGTTGAAGTTTAGTGATCACAACTGTGAATAGCCTTCGTCTTTCTTAGTGTGAAAATCATTAATGTGGAAAAGGTTAGTTGTTTTCACCTTTTTCTTTTTCCAAATAAAAATAGGAACTATGTATTGAAGTAAAAATAATTACATCGAAAATGTGCATGAAGTGTGAAAAATAAAGATTCTGATATATATAGCGTTGGGCCCAAAACTGGCCCTTTTTTACCATCCTTAATTACCTCTTTTTGTCCTATCCTACCCCATTGAGCATGCCAAATAAATGTTTTACCCTCACTCTACTCTTCAATCCACCAAGGTATGATTGGTTATTGTTTTATTTTATTAATACTTATGATTGTGATAATTAAGGCTTCATATCTCTCAATATGCTAACATATGATGATTTATAAAGGTATTTTGAGATATATATACTGCAGGAAGATCGGGCTGAACATGCTACAAAAAGGATGGGAATTCATTGCTCAAGCTGATCACCATCCATCCTACCATTGCCCAAGGAATGCGGTCCTAGTGTATTATCCCAGGCAAAGTTGTACAAAGATAGTTGTAATAGAATGCATCATATTTGGAGGTCAACAGTGTGTTGCTGCTTGTGTATAGCTGTGATCTGAAGATATCATTACTCCTGGGTTGATTAACAGTTTCCCTATATTTCCTATCTTTCATCCTGCCACATTTGTAATAGTTGTTGTCATTTAGGGCGCCTGAAGATCAAGGATATTCATGGCTTCCCCATAATAGGGATAGGATGTTATGATTTACATTGTATAAATATGGAGAACTATTTCGAACCAGGGGTTGTGGACCATATAATCAATTCATTGTATTCACTGTAATAAGAAATTGTGTAATCGATCTGCCTTTTCAATACAAGGAGTTACCTCACATCTAAGGGTTTTAATGTGTGTTCACCCAACATCTCTATGTGAAGGTCAGGCCCGCTTTCCACAAGGATTCCTGAGTTAAATTAGGCATTTCAATTATTTTGTTGTGTGATGTTATGTTAATTTTATTTTTTTGTAGGAAGTTGTAACAAGTTGTGGATTTACAGTGTGTTGTTGATTGCATCTCTTGGATACCTATAGTGGCATGGTGTGACAGTCGACTGAGTAGGTAATTATTCCTTCTACAATTTGTGTGGTAACTCTAACAACTCTATTCATCCTTAGATATTTTAGTTGTTGTTTCCATGAATCCTTGTAGCTTGTCTCTTATTTTTATGATTGCAGAATTTCATTCCTGTACTTCGAATTCATAGAACAGCTGAACTCAATTTTTGTATTTTGAATCTCTAGATTGATATTCAATTTATGTCTTTGGATTTCTAGAATAATAAGATTAAGATAGTTGGGTTAATCATTAAGTGGTTTGAAACAAAATTTCCCTTTTTCTACAAATGTAATATAGATGTGACTTTCATCTTTCCATTCTTAGATTAAGAACAGTAGAAGGTAATTGTGACTGTATTCCTTAGAAGGTAACTATATTAAGTAGATTCTTGGGATGAGCATAGTCAAACAGAGGATAGGATTGTTCAATTACAATAATTTAGTGTTTAAGCATATATTGTGCATGTTATCCTTGACATACAAAAATTCCCAGGGTTGACAATAAATATTGCACACTCTGTATGTTATTTGTAATTCACTTGCATATTGGGTGCCCAACATTTTGGCACCATTGCCGAGGAGGATAAAAATTAAACACTATCATTAGTTGCATCCTATAATTGTTTCTATTTAATATCTTTTATTTTTTGTTGTTATGATTTGGGTTGTATGAATACAACAAGGGTAAAGCATCATCATCTTCCAACTCCCAAAACCCCACAAAATACTAACAATGCAAGTGGTTGAGGTCCACAATTGGGCCGAAGAACATTCATTGACGATATTTTTGACAAAACTAATTCATCCACCAGGGCTTTCCATTAGGAAACACCTATTAGAAGAATCCCTACCAATCCTAGGGTGCTAGCATCAGGATCCACAGTGGAGAACACACAAGCAGCCGCGACAACATCAAATATCCCTGCAAAGGAGGACAAAGTTGGTACAACAGGATCTACTAATAGAATTCCAATCTACCACATTTACAGGAAGGTTGTAACTGAAGAAGAGTGGACACAGTTCCATCAGAATATTGTTGATTAGTTGAACAAGGAGAGGAATGAAGAGAAGAACGAGGAGAGGAATGAAGAAAAGAACAAAGAGAGGAATGAAGAGGAGAAAATAGAAGAAGGAATGAGTAATAGACATGAATCTGATGAGGAAGAGGCAATGGGGGAAAACCATCATCATGAATATCATTCCTTGCCTGAAGGAACGGTGGATACACTTCAGTTCCCAATTCAACTGCCGGAAGGAACAACCCCTATGAAAAATATATTGCCATCGGTGTTACCTTGCTTCCATGGAATATCAGCAGAGGATCCAGATGAATTTATTTTCGAGTTTGATATCCTCTATCACACCTATGACTACATCACCGATGCACAAAAGCTGAAGCTCTTCCCCGCCACTCTGAAGGCGAATGCATTATGCTGGTTCATGAGCCTAGGAGGTGGAACTATCACTAATTGGGACAGGATGAAACAGGTGTTCTTGGAGAAATATCAGGAATATTGCAACACCAAGGAAAAGAGAGAAGAATTGTTCAAAATGGTGCAGAAGGAAGACAAAATTCTGGAAGATTTTGTAGAGAGGATTTTATACAATGTGCAAAGAGATGGATAAACGAACATGGGGTTAGATGTGCTCAAGATAATCCTGCTTCGTGGGATTAGGGATGATTGACTAGATATGTTAAACCTATTAGGAAAGGGGGATATCTCCAAGGATTCTTTCGAGCAGATTGTGGAATTATGCAAAAGGTACTCCAAGGGATCTTCCAGGAATAACGAGCGGGAAAAACGGGATAAGCTAGAACGTGATGTCTTCGATAGAACTCAGAATTCATCTAATGGAGGAGCCACCCATGCATAGATAAGAAAACTCCTTGAAAATTTCAAAACAAAAATGATGAGCTCTATCTCCTTGAAAATCAATGTCCCGAGGGAAAAGCAAAAATAGGCAGTAGAGGATCTCACACTAGGTGTGTTCTGCCCTCGATGTAGAAAAAACCACCATATAAAGGAATGCCCACTTGACAAGGTAGAAGTGTGTCATCTATGCAAGCTGAACCATGATACAAAACAATGCCCCTCACTTCCCTAAGTGAAGGCTGTTCTGCAGGCATCAACTCCAGAGGTGGAGCCGACCTACTTATTGCACAAAAGAAGCCTTCGCAACCTAGAAACCAAGGTATGAGCCCAGACTCGTTTCCATTTTTTACTAACATGGGTAATTTGAATAATATGCAAAATGTGAATACACAATTCCCTTCATCTTATTCTTAGTGGAACCCTTCTCAACCTTCAATGAAAAATTATAACTCATGGAATCCCTAGGTTCAGCCACCACACCAACCAACTTCTTGCTCTCATATATGGAGGAATTTCCATCCAGGGAACCAGTTTCCTCAACAACCTCCACATCAATAGCAACCATACCCTCCTCAATATCCTCAATATCCTCAATACCCTCATCAGCATTCATAGCTATAGTTGTAGAAAAAATATTCTACTAATATACCGATACGACCTTAGTTGCCTACTCAACCTTATCCTAACCCAAACAATAAAACAGTCCATCAATTTGAGACTGTCAACATTCCTGCCTACTCCCTTTCTCCTGTGCCTTGCAATGATATTCACTTATGGTCAGGAAAAATATTCGATCCTGTAATCATAGAAGATTTTACACCCTCTATACATGAAGAAGGGATGAATCCACAGCATCTATCCGATATGACCCCCATCATTAAAGATGCTGAACATCCCACTAATGGGACGGCTGAAACACGGAATGATAAATCTAGCGATACACAGCCTACCCAGCTGATTAGGCAACCACTGTATCCCAAGAGGTTAATGCTACCAAGGGTAGGGGGAGAACCTTAGTTTAACCTCTTAGGAGAGTTAAAGAATCTTTATGTTAAAATTCCCCTCCTTCAAGCTCTTCAAGATGTACCTATCTATGCTTGAACTGTTCGGGACCTATGCACAAAGAAACCAGGGAGGAAACCCAGAGATCCTCCCACTGTCCACTTCATAGGGAAATTATCTGCATTAATAACAGGAAAAACCTTGTTGGCCAAATATGACGATCGTTGGAACCCCACTGTCACTATGTAGATTGGGAATACCTAGATAGCCAATGTACTGGTAGATTTAGAAGTAGCGATTAATGTCATGACAATCAAAACTATAAGAAAAATTGGGCTCACTAATCTTAGGCCAACCCCCACTATTTTAGAACTGGTAGATAGATCCATGTTATAGAGGATTTCACCACACTAGGTGAATCACACAATGTATGGCCTTCCCCTGTCCCGCTGTAGACTCATTAGCCCCTATGGACCACTTTTTGTCTTTTGATGTATCATTGACCATCCCTAAAAACATTAGAAAAATGATATACACGGCCTTTTCCCTGATAACCGCGTACATACGTGGATATTCCCTCTATAGTCGCGTACATCTGGATGTGTACATAATCCAAAATCCTTTGGAGCATTCCTTGACTTGGATCCGACTCATATGACTCCTGGCCTTCCATATGCCTTGAGATCACACGGATTCGACCTTTCAGTATCCATTTGAAAAGCTATATAAGGAACCCATTGAGACATTGAAAGCATAAGAGAGAATTGAGAGTAACGAAACTATAGTCCATTGTTTCCAGAACTTATGCTTGAGTCTGCATCCCTTTGTCCCTTGGAGCACTCTTGTGTTCTTCCCAAGCTTGCCTTTTGCTAGTGAGCTTGCTATAGAAGTGATGGAAGATTGAGGTGGTGGAGGCCCAAGTGGGGGATTTAGTTTCTCCAGTTCGCAGACGTGCCGTCAGAGGTTGTCACTTGTAAAGTCTGATTCATATTAATAGAAATATCTTCTCCTGTCCAGTAATGTGTATTTGAATGAATATTGTATCCATTGGAATATGTCAAATGCTTTTACATTATTGATTATATATGCTAGAATAGATCTAACACCATGAAATATAGTATGCTTGTATTGTTTACTTGTTGTTGAGGACGTGCTATAACAATTCAAGATGAAGATTGGAAAGCTCAATGGGGATCTACCTCAACCATCTGAAATAAGGTACGAGGCTTGATCCTTTAGTGTTAGATGTTTATATTTCTATTGCGTATTGGGAAAGATTGATTTCTGGAGTCTAGCTATCTGTTGTGGTACCCCAAGCCATAGGAATTTCTCTCCGTAACAGAATTGGCGACTCCATTGGGGATGTTCCTTGTTTTTATTTGGGGTAGGGGGCACAATGGGCTTGATATTATTGACTTGCTCTCTGTTTCTCTTTGTTTCTGGGTTGCATTTTATAGCATGTTCATCCATTGACACTCCCCTTTATTGGTTTGATCCTTGGCCTGCTTTTTACCACTTCCTTCTCTGTATACGCGGGTTTTTTGGCCAAAATTCGCGTACATACGCGGATTTTTGGCCAAAAGTCGCATATACACATAGATTTTACACTAAAATCCTTTTTTCCATGCAGGTTTTTGGCCAAAAGTCACATATATGGGCCTTCCCATGCGGGTTTTTGGCCAAAAGTCGCGTACATGTGCCTTCCCATGCGGGTTTTGGGCCTAAAGTCACGTACATACGTGGCTGTTCTTTATATAGTCATGTACATCCTCCCTTTTGGTGAGTTTGATGTTGGGGGAAGTTTCTGGGTGGGTTGTGAGTGTGGTTGGGTCTTCCTTGGGTTTGATGTTTTCTGTTGGATGCTTCTTTTGTGACCAGAGACTGCTTTTTCATTGATTTTTCTTTGAAAGTAGTTTTATTCATTCTTCCTTTTTGTTTTGCCATTAGTGCATTACTCTTTTTGTCTTGGTGTCTTGCTGGGCTTGTCTTTTATATTTGCTGCAGAGACTGAGAGTTTTAGATGAATTTTATTGCATTTTTCATTCTTTTATATTGAAAAATACAAAGTAGTTGCACTCTTAGTTGCATCTTAGATATGGATTTGAGGAGGTACTTGCATTGGATTGCTTGGATGAGAGTTGTGTTTAGGATTTCATATAGGAAGGATTGCATTGGAATTCGAAAAGAAATATATATTTATGCATATCATGTAGTGGCATACCCTATTTTTCATTTGACAAAGATTCCACTTAGCATTGTTTGTTATGGTGTGCATATTTATTTCACTGCTGAGTCATAATGTCATTAGTTGCACGGCCATTTCCCTTTGAGTAATTACATCCAATTAAAATCAACGCTAATTAAAATGAATTACACTCTTTTCTTTTCTAGGGTGCACCAACAAGATTAGGTTTTAGGATCTTGGAATAGTTCATTGTAAGTTAATTCTCCAAGATCACTAAACGACAACAACTAGGTGTCTGTCAAGGGAGTGTGTGAAATCCTTGGTATAACCATCGTTCTCAGGATCCTCCTCTCAAAAGGGAGTTAAGCACGAGGTAGTGTGAGCGGTTGTTGATTGGGAGAACCCCTGGTCGATAACTGAGTAGCACCGACGATATTTCCAGGATTGTATTCATATCTGGGGGCTCTTTCAAGAGTTTCGGGCTTTGCTACCCTGCCCATACGGTCAATCCTGCCTGCGACTGTCCGCCTGAGCTTTGATTATATTGAGGTGACCTTAGTGACCTTACCTAGGATATCGAGGGGGTACTTGTAGAGGTTATTCTGCATGTGTCCCGGCTAGGTAGAGGTCGGACAGCACAGTCGCTTTATGCATTGAAGCTGAGGACCACTATAATTGGTTACGTACCTCTGTTTGTAGTGTATGGGAGTTTCTAGCCTCTCCCAGGAGAGACATACCTGCTGCATTCGGGAGCTCACATATCCTCCCCTTGGTTTGCTTGTATTTTGGCTGTAGATTTTCTTAGGAGTGTGCTCTTTGTGTGCTAGTTGGCCTTTGGGATCGTGGTTACTTGAGTATATTTATGCTCTCTTGAGTTCAGGTCCTTTTATTTTTGGCATGCCTGGTATCCTATCACCCGTTCTTGGTCTTAGTACGGACTCTGGTGTTAGAATTGGGGGCATCACAACCCCTTACCCTGCTCATATATTTGGTAATGGTCATATTCCATCCTCTACTCCATTTGTGGAGAATTTTTATTCCCTTCACTCGGTCTTTACACCGGTGGTCACCCTCATGGGGGTGGTAGTGTATGCATGAACATCAGGTCTACACCTTATCTTTCCTTTTTATGTCTCATCGTTCACTGCATTGTTTCCTTTGGGTGCTATTGTCATGATCATTCCTCCCTATATCATATAGTTTGGATTTTTTATTGACTATTTTGGGTTGTTTTGGACTAATATGGTTGTCATGTAGGGTCCAGTTTTTGTACACTCTCTCTGACGTTTTGACCCGTTCGTACTGATCTCAGGTATTATGTCTGAACTGGCATATAGGTTAGGATTTCACATCCGCTTGCATTTATGCATTTCCTTATGACCGTTCCATCTTAACCTTAGGTACGAACCCATTCCATGGTATCACGGAACCTTCATGCTGCTGTTAGAAGTGGTACTATGTGAATGGTAGAGCTTTCCTATACATGGGTGTCCTAGTCAGCTCCCCTTTGCATTTGACACCCATGCTGTGAGTCCTCTCTTAGGTCCGGGAGTCCTTTGTATAGTATTGCCATGACATTTAGCAAGAGCCTCATACTCCTATTGATCTTATGCTGGCCTGGTCCCCCCTGGACACCCCTTATGTCAAGTTGTGAATGCATGATCATGAGCTTTGACTGCCGCATTGAGCTTTATGCCGGCTTCCCTGACATTGCGTTTCAGCCATATAGCCCGAGCTTTTCTCATGTCTAGCCATGCAGAGCCTTTATTTATATCCTTCGCAGTTTGAATCCCTTTTTACCGGGAGGGGATTTTCCCCCAAGTGTCGATATTCTACACATGTATCCTTGCATTGAGCATAGGTATGTTCCACTGCTTGGAACTAGTTTGTTTTCCCTAAATGACACTCGTCTCCTCCTAGTTTGTAACTATAAAGCTAGTTTATTCTTTTTTCAAGCTTTTCAAATAACTGAAAAAGACCAAAAAAAAATCAAAAAACCAAAAAGCCGGACAAGAAAAGATATTATCTTTGGCAGCTGTCAAGTTGTGTCGCCTTCGAACAGAGCACTGTATATCACATCCATTGGTTGGGTTATAGTTTGAATTTAGGAGTTGTACCCATTTATCTGATTTTTATCTCCACCGACTTGTTATGCTTCCAGTCCCTATGGAGCCTCTATTGATGCCTCCTGCATCATAGAGATGTCCCAGTTTGTATATCGAGTCTATGCTACCTTCATTTAGTCAGCATACGACATTATGCTCTTGTTCGAAAGAAGTTGAAACTTGAGTCGGCCATTCCTCAGTTATCTTGACTTTGCATGTCGGCCATTCCCGGTATAGTTACTGGTTCGTGCACCTTATGATCGAGTCCTTCCACATTATACAGCCTTACTGAGTACCTCATGTTGGATGATGGGGGATGCCCTAATGCCCTCCTTCTAGCGGATTTCATCCCATCGAATTCAGATCATTTATTCTGGGATTGGAGTCTAGAGTCATTTTGAGTGCCTTGAGACTTGCAGTCATCAGTGGAAGGTTCTCTCGCCATCGATAGTTTTGGGAATACATCAATGTCCCCTGATCGATGGATTCTCTCAAGTGTTCGACCTCAACACCTCTATTCGCATAGTAGGACATGTACTCGTAGCGGTTTATGTAGAAGACCTTCCAGATTGGTGGCATCCACTATATGCTACCTCCTTGATCGTGCCAGTGTTCATGAGATTTCAACTCTCGTGATTTGTTCCAGTATATGTCAGACATTTCCAGCCACTATGGAGATCTTGATCTGTTATATATCTTCATCCTTTGTGGAGATCTTGGTACTTTGTATATCTTCATCATGGAGATTCTGATCTATGTATATTGTACGTGGTGATGACCACATATGTGTTCTCATGTTTCATGCCTATTCATGGCCATTGTACTCTTATGTATCTGGGACTGCTATATGTATTTGCAGTTATATGGAGAGTTGTATTATGGTATTATGTTGATTGGGTGGCTGGTCTTCCATTTGGGTACCTTCATCACTTCACTTCTGGGATGGACTTATAATGTATTTCAGCCATCGTATAACCCCTCTGATCTCATACATTAGGGGGCATCTGTTATAGTGGATTTCACCACACTAGGTGAATCACACATTGTATGGCCTTCTCCTGTCCCGCTGCAGACTCATTAGCCCCTATGGACCACTTTTTGTCTTTTGATGTATCATTGACCATCCCTAAAAACATTAGAAAAATGATATATGCGGCCTTTTCCCCGATAACCGAGTACATACACGGATATTCCCTCTATAGTCGCATACATCGGGATGTGTACATAATCCAAAATCCTTTGGAGCGTTCCTTGACTTGGATCTGACTCATATGACTCCTGGCCTTCCATATGCCTTGAGATCACACGGATTCAACCTTTCAGTATCCATTTGAAAAGCTATATAAGGAACCCATTGAGACATTGAAAGCATAAGAGAGAATTGAGAGTAACGAAACTATAGTCCATTGTTGCCATAACTTATGCTTGAGTCTACATCCCTTTGTCCCTTGGAGCACTGTTGTGTTCTTCTCAAGCTTGCTTTTTGCTAGTGAGCTTGCTATCGAAGTGATGGAGGATTGAGGTGGTGGAGGCCCAAGTGGGGGATTCAGTTTCTCCGGTTCGTAGACGTGCCATCAGAGGTTGTCACTTGTAATCTCTGATTCATATTAATAGAAATATGTTTTCCTATCCAGTAATGTGTATTTGAATGAATATTGTATCCATTGGAATATGTCAAATGATTTTACATTATTGATTATATATGCTAGAATAGATCTAACACCATGAAATATAGTATGCTTGTATTGTTTACTTGTTCTTGAGGACGTGCTATAACAATTCAAGCTGAAGATTGGAAAGCTCAACGGGGATCTACTTCAACCGTCCGGAATAAGGTACGAGGTTCGATCCTTTAGTGTTAGATGTTTTTATTTCTATTGTGTATTGGGAAAGATTGATTTTTGGAGTCTAGTTGTCTGTTGTGGTACCCCAAGCCATAGTAATTTCTCTCCGTAACAATCCACCATTAAACCTAAAGGAATTCTGGATGATCTCGTCATCTCAGTTGACTCTTGGGAGTATCCTGTTGACTTCTTGGTTTTACAACCTAAGTCGCAGCTGGGAGGACACCCATTGATTTTGGGAAGGCCTTGTAGATTAGCCACAGTTGATGCTTGCATCAGCTGTCGATCTGGGTCTATGACCATATCAGATGGCACCGAGACTAAGAACCTCACTCTCTATCCTCCAGCTCATCTGAGTCTAGAAGCTAAAACTTCTTTATGGATGGAGCCAGAGGAAGAAGAGGGCGTTCAACCATTATTAACTATAGGGAAATCCTTAACCTTTAAATATGAAACTGAAGACAATGCCATTAATAACTTCATCAGTGAACCCACCTCAGTCAATAAAGAAGTTTATCAAATCCTGAACATTACCATTAGAGGAAATTTCAACTCAAAATGGGCCTTTTAACTTTTATTCAAATTCCATGTCATCATGTGTTACCAAATGAAATTGCTTTAAATTTGAAATACCGTATAGGTATTAAACACTTTTTTAATATAAATTTGGGGATAGGTATCATAAAAAAAACTACTTTTTTGTTTGTATTTTTGACATATCTCCCTGTGTTTTTACTCAAATTTTGATCGGGAGAGCTCGTTGGATGCGGAATTAAATTCTGCATCCAACGAGTACCCACTCGGCATACTTTTGATGGACCCCGCTACCCCAAAAACAAGAAATACCTGAAAAATTGGAATGATGATGTCATCATTCCATTTTTCCAGGTATTTCTTGTTTTTGGGGTAGTGGGGTCCGTCAAAAGTATGCCAAGTGGGTACTTGTTGGATGAAAAATTTAATTCCACATCCAACGAGCTCTCTCGATCGAAATTTGAGTAAAAACACAGGGAGATATGTCAAAAATACAAACAAAAAAGTATTTTTTTCTTTTCTTCCTCAAAAATTAATAAATATTATTTTATTATTTTAACTATTATTTTATTAGTTCATTTTAGGAGGCCCATTTTGAGTTGAAATTTCCTCTAATGTTTGGGTAAGGAAGAATAAGAAAATCTCACAGAATAAGAACTAGTCGGTGACACACACATAATCCCAGTATTGAAAAATTTGGAAAGTATTTCCATTGAGGTAGAGTCTGGAAAAACCTTGAATATTAACCCCAACCTCTCCTTAGATGAATATAAGCGCCTGAAGAATCTCTTGAAAGAACACAAGGGGGCATTTGCCTGGCAGTATACAGACATGATGGGTATTCCCTCTAACCTGTGCACCCATCATATTTATATTAAAAGTGACTCCCAGCCTGTGTGCGAGCCTCAATGATGAATGAACCCCAATATTAGGGACATAGTGAAGGAAGAAATTCAGAAACTCTTGGATGAAGGATTCATATACCCTACTTTAGACAGCGAGTGGGTCTACCCACTCGTAATTGTACCCAAGAAAAATGTTAAATGGAGAGTCTGTGTCGACTATAGGGAGTTGAACAAATCCACACAAAAAGACCACTTTCCCTTCCCCTTTATCAATCAAGTACTCGACACCCTATCAGGGAAGAAGTTATTCTCCTTCTTGGATGGGTTTAGTGGGTACAATCAGATTCAGATTGCTCCTGAAGACCAAGGTAAAACTACCTTCACCTGTCCCTGGGGATTGTTTGCTTACAGAGTGCTCCCCTTTAGTTTATGTAATGCACTAGCAACATTTCAAAGAGCTGTAATCGGCATACTTTTAGAATTATTTAATGATAGTATGGAAATTTTTATGGATCTCCTTATGGCAAGGATTTTGGAGAAGCACTAGAAAATTTGAAAAACATTTTAGCTCGCTGTGAACAGACCCAGCTCTCTTTAAGCACTGAAATTTGCCCTTGTAATTGGGGTACTTCATCTCTGCTGATGGAATTCAGGTGGATCCCTCAAAAATCAAGGTAATAAAAAATATACCTACTCCTGCAACTCAAAAAGAGGTGCAAAGTTTCCTAGGACATACTGGATACTACTGAAGCTTTATAGAAAAATTTTCCAAACGTGCTTCTCCTTTGTTTTCACTGTTAATGAAGGATGTGTAGTTTGTTTGGAATAAAGCATGCCAGACAGCATTTGTTAAGCTTAAGGAGAAGCTGTCCACAACTCTTATCTTAAGAGGGTACAATTGGACCCTACCCTTCCACATTTCTTCAAATGCTTATGATATCACTATTGGAGCAGTTTTAGGACACCAGGATGGTCAAGTACCTTATGCAATTTATTATATTAGTAAAAAATTATCCCCTGCTGAAACTAAATTATACTATCACCGAAAAGGAGTTCTTAGCTAAAATTTTGACACTACATTACTGGATATCCTACATTTGTGCACATTGACCACTCTACCATTAAATATCTAATGAATAAACCCGTCACTAATGCCAGAGTGACTAGATGGCTCTTATTATTACAAGAATTTGATATTACCATCATAGATAAACCTAGAAAAGAAAATGTTGTCGCTGATTTTTTATCTCGTTTCACTAACAATGATGATAATTTTCCTGTTGAGGACTCTTTTCTAGATGAACATTTATTTTTAGTTTCAGCTCATTCTCCTTGGTATGCAGATGTCTCTAATTACTTGGTTGTATGAATTCTTCTGGCACATATGTACAAAAGAGAAAAGAGAAAAATCATCCAGCAAAGTGGCAGGTATTGTTGGGTAAACAGTCACCTCTTTTACACAGGTCCTGATCTTGAAATCAAAAGATGTGTAAGAGAAGATGAAATCTTTCATATACTGAAGGCCTTCCACGATGAACCTTGTAGGGGACATTTTGTAGATAGAAGGACAGGACACGAAGCACTGAGAATGGGCTACTATTGGCCAACTCTTTTCAGGGATGCAAAAAGATATGTCCAGTCTTGTGATAGCTGACAAAGGATGGGTCATCCCAACAGATTAGATCAAATGCGTCTACAACCACAATCAGTAATTGAACCCTTTGATAGATGGGATCTGGATTTAATTGGCCCTATCATCCCTCATTCCAAGCAGAAAGCCTACATCTTGGTCTATACCAATTATATGACAAAATGGGTAGAAGCTGTAGCTCTGGCGAAAGCTAATGACCAGGCTGTGATTGACTTCCTATACAGTGAAATATTTACCCGTTTTGGGGTACCTAAGGAAGTAGTTACTGATCGAGGACCGTAGTTTATGTCGCATCAATTTGAAGCTTTGCTATGGAAGTATCATGTTCAGCATAGGGTAGCTTCACCTTACCATCCCTCAGCCAATGGCTAGGTGGAAAGCACTAATAAAATTATTGAAGCTATCCTCACCAAGACAATCAAGAGCCATCGTAGAGATTAGGCTGACAGGCTTCCGGAAGCACTATGGGAATATCGCACCACTTGGAGTAACACCACAGGTTTCTCTCCTTATGACTTAGTGTATGGAAAAAGTGTCATCTTCCCAATTGAATTTGAAATCAAGACCTTCAAAATGGCCACAGAAGTAAACCTAGATGTAACTAAAGCCCAGAAAAGAAGATTGAACCAATTGAATGAACTAGATGAGAATCGGTTAGCTGCAGTGGACCAGACAGTTTTAATTCAACAACAAAGATCCATTTAGCATGACCAATTCATCGAAAAGAAGGTCTTTTGTGATGGAAACTGGGCACTATTATACGATTCCATATTCAAAAGATATTTCAAGGGCAAATTACACACAAGATGGCTGGGCCCATACCTAGTAGACAGGGTATTTGATAATGGCACAGTCCTCCTATTAACTATCGATGAAAACCTACACCATTGTTTGCCAAGGGTCACAGGATTCGATTGTACCATAAACCAATTTCAAAGGATGCATTTATCTCACAAATTTCTGTTGATCCAGATTACCAGCTAGTACAATGGCAGGAATTTTTCTCTGCCTCTATCAATCCTTAATTGATCACTGTAAATCGCGTATGAATCATTGTACATAAATAATTGTTGTTTTTTTTCGTTATGTTATCTTTTCTTTTGCACTTGATCTGTTTTTATGTTTTTCCAAAATGTGCAGGGAAGCACCCAAGGATGGTGGTCATATCGGGCCTGTCGACCAAAAGTCATTTTTCTATGACTTCCTGCACCAATTTTATTTTTTTCCCCTTAAATAAATTAGACGCAGCTGTGAAACCCATTTTTTGGCAGCTGCAACACCTTTTTCTGGCAGATGCAACACCTTATTTAAGTGGATGCAACACCCATTTTCCAGTAGCTGCAACACCTTTCTCCAGTGGCTGCAACACCTTTTTTCGGTAGCTGCAACACCCTTTTTCTGGTGGCTGCGATACATTTTTTTGGAAGCTATGACACTGTTTCTGGTAGCTGCAACACCATTTCCAGTAGCTGCAAACACTATTTTCGATAGCTATCACACCATGAAACTCCGCCTTCTTCCATTTCCACATGCTGTGACCACGTTTTATTTTTTACCATAAAAACCCATTTCGCATAGCTGCAACACAGTCACTTTTCGTCCACTTAACATTTTCTTCCCTCTTTTCCGGCATCTGCGACAACTTTTCCAGCAGCTGCAACTCCACTATATTTAGCTGATTTTTCTATCATTGAAGATCATGCCTCTGCTTTGATTTCTTTATGACCTACGGCTGTGACTCCTGTGTTATTAGCAAATCTTTTTGCACAATAGCAACTCCTCTAGATATGGCTCTGACTCGTGATGCTGGCAATTTGACCCATAATGTAATATTCATCATATTTCCAACCATTTTGACACGATGGTTTTTGCTTCACCAGCGAAAAAGGCTATTACAGCACCTCTGTAATAAGGATTACATTTAATGACTGCAGAGCGCACAAGTTCAGCTTCCACAACCTCTGCAACCACACGTTCTATTATTCTCCAAAGGACATCCAACGTGCATTTCCGAAGGTATGGCTTTGATTAACCACTTGATTAAGTATCAATATGATTTGACAATATCAATTGTACCTACCTTTTTATGCCCATTATTGCATCGATTAACTCTCTGCTCGTGTGACATAAAGACTAATTATGCTACCTAATAACCGCCACCTTTCCTAGTTTGGGATAAAATTTCAAATAATCCAGTGTGCTGAAACTTTCCAAATTTTCCTAACTCTCCTCTCATTTGTCCATGCATACTCTGTGCTGTAAAATCCATTGTCAGAGTCTATAATCTATTGAACTGCAAAATAATTCTGAATTTAGAAACATGGGGATTTCGACTTGTTATGAACCTTCGAACACATGAGAACTCAGAAGAAACGTTGCAGTCTTCTCTATCTTTCAAGCTGCCGGTTGGACGGAATTTTTTGAACGTCTAAATGGATTTCACCATGAATCAGCCTTACATTTTTCTCTGAACCTCACAGAAACTCACTTAGAGGTTTGGGGATTGCGCATTGAAGTTTCTGAAGCCATCATGGTTGAGGTCACTGGTATTCCTCAAGAGGGAAGGGCTTGGTTTGGACGTCGAGTCCCCACTACTGCAGCAGTACAGGACTTTTTAATAGAGGGGGAGCAGGTTCAAACGACAAAAAGGGGGATAGTATTACAGTCATTACCACGACCATGGAATCATGTCACTATTTTCCTCAAGAAATATATCACCTCCAAAGGTAGGTACCAAGCAGTCTATAATTTTGAATTCCCTTTACTATCTCATCTCCATCACAAGGTTCTGTTAAATATTCCATATTATTTGCTCAATGATTTACATCATATGGCAGGGTTTGTTCTAGTTGTGAAACATCCACTCTCCTCACTAACCTACCATGGCCTCATTAAATTAATAATATTAAGGACCCTTTCTTAACACAATATAACCTGGGAGCAATTTACAGCTCAAGTTCAGGAACCCGCTCCTTTGCTTAGTATTCCAATAGAAGAAGAGTAGGTCCATCCATAGTTGGGGGGAAATGAAGCACAACAGGAGGCTCAAATCCCCTCCAATATAGTTGGGGGTGGGAGATGAGACTGGATCCGAGGATCAACCAGGGGTACAAGCAGAATAATTGAGAGAAGATGTACATGAAAACCCTGTGCAAGAACTAAATAATAGGGTAGCTCTGATAGCAAAGGATGAAACTAGAGCAGCATTAGATGCTACGACAATTGAACCCGAAGATGACCGAGCCATGGCAACAGAAGAAAATACTGAGTTGGTGACCATTGAATCCTCACCTGAATGGGGAGGAACTTTGATTGAAAAAGAACATCCCGAGGAACAAGAAAATGCTGGAACCGAGAACATTCCTTCTACCTTAGCTGTGAATCTAGAAACTCCAGCACCACAAAGAAAAAGGAGGAGATCAAAGGATGAAATTAAGGTATCTCCACCAATAAGAAGGAAAAGAACCAGGTCGGTCGCAGCATCATAAGTAGTAAGGGAAAGATGGGAAACCTTAGAAGCACAATTTGAGTTCCCCATTCTTAAACCTAGACCAATTGAAGCCCCAAAGGGGCTGGTTGAAGAATAACCCCAAATTGAAGGACTTCTGTTTGAAAATAGGCTATTAAAAGAGGAATTCCAAACACTCAGAAAGGAATTGGAAAATTGGAAAGAAGCATGCAGAAAATAGGGTGAAAGGAAGCTGCACACATTGGTGGAAGCTGCAGATCAATTGGAAGGATCAAATCCTACCGAGCCTGACAATGAGGAAGAAAGAGTGGTCTGTCCCACCTATGGAGAAATCTTTAAAGAATCAGGCCACAAGATTGTAATTCATGCCTTTACAACACAACAATCTGCAGCTACAACTAAGGAAGGATAGGGACAACCTGAGTTGAGAGAAGATGGGACTCCCAAAGAAAAAATTCAAGAGGAGGAATTTTTAGAGAAAGAATATGATGTCACACAAGAACCAGCATCTTTAAATATTCTTGCTGAAATTTCCACTAACTCTGGGATAGAGGAACCAAGGGATGAAGTTATTCCCAATTTTATGGATGAAGATTGCACTATGACCCCGAATTTCTCCCATGACACAGAAATCATAGAAGTGGAACCACAATAGCAAGGCATTGATGAGGTTGAACAAGGTGTTGTCACATAAGAACCAGCATCCGTGAATGTTCTTGTCCAAGTGGGTGTCCAAGTGGGAGGAGAACTAGCAATTGAAGGCACTCTAGAATTTAATAAATAATTTTGTACTACGACTCTAGAATTGTCTCAGGGCACATAAATACTAGAAAAGGAGCCACAACAGTAGGGAGATGAAGAAGTGAGTCAAGATGTTGTCACACAAGAACCAACATCTTTGAAAATTGCAGTAGGGACTCTTGAAATGCAACAAGAAAACAACCCTGAAGTGGATGTCATTCCTGATATGGATTGGGGTGAAGATGAACAAGTTCAAACACAACCCTCGGGTGATACTGAAATCCTTGAGGAATAGTTGTATACTGAAGAAGAAATCCAATCTCAGCAGCATGAGGAAAAATAAGAATAGGGTTCTGTCACACAAGAACCAGTAGCCTCACAACCCCTGGCTGAGATAGCAGCTGATGATCAAGTAGAAAATGAAATTAAAATTTAGGAGGAAGTTACTCCACAAGAACCAACATCCTCACAGTTAGCTACCAAAATTGACACAAGAGAACCCCAGAAAGAAGATTCTATTACACAAGAACCAGCATCTCCAAGAGTGGTGGACGTTGTTGCTGAAGAGAGTCCAGAAAAGGTTGCTGTCACACAAGAACCAGCACCCCCTGAAATAGCTTTAGATGTGCAGGATGTCTAATGTGGCACATCAGGTGACAAAGTGTGGATTGATCCCCTTCAAAACTTCATTGACCTAGATTCTAACAAGGAGGAGCATCATGAAGGAGAAGGCTAAACCCTATAGCAGAAATCTTAATTCTAAGAATGGAGGTAATAAAATGGAAGAGCCAGGTGGAGGAATACCAAGAAGGGATAGTTTCCCTTACTGAGCATAAAAATATTATCAGGAGACTGGAGGAGAAATGGGTAGAATAATTTATGACCCAAATAATTTGACAAGAAGACTACAGAGCAATTTAAGGGAGCTAAAAAAGTTCCATTCTATGAAAAAGGAAAAAGAGCAGATGTATGCTCTTTCTCAAGAACTCCTGGGCACTAGGGTACCTTCTTCTTCTTACCCTGTCTTTCTATTTGAACAATTTGTTTGGCTTCATTTAAGAGATGTGAAAGAAGGAAGGTCATTTGAGATAACAACCTCAGCAAAATTCTTGGAAACGTTTTTAAGAAGCAATTTTGAAGATCAAAATTTGTTGTGTGAATTATATTTGCATGAGATGCCTTGCCCTCTAGACTGCCTTTCAAATCCTATCCCTTTTTCAAGAGATGTTCAGTTGAGGGCCTTTGCTTATTTTGTGGGAAATCATGCTCAGTGGGAAAGGTCTTTTCAAACCTTTTCTCACAATGAAGCTCACTCTAATCTGTGGGTTCGAAGTGAGCCTCAAAATCCTGATATTTTTCTTGCTCGACATAGGAGTTTGCTTTCATGCCCCATCCAGACTCGGCACATAATGGAACTATAGGAGGAATTTATTTCTACCTTTACCAACCATATTTATATACACCAACAAGCAGCGTTGGAAGGAAGTAAGCATAGATGGCAGGTTTCCTCTCCTACACTCAGGAGTAGAGACCCCTATTATTTTAGAAATTTTGAACAAGCACTTTCCAAGGTTGAGGGTTATGTTGTATGTATCAGGGAGTGTGGGGCTAATTGGTTGGGCCTGAAATTTAAATTTCCCCTCATCTGGTGGCCAGAAAAACCATACAAGATGGATTTCTCACTAACCAAGGTAGAGGAGCAGCAATACTGGAGATATTGGATTTCCCACAGAGGGTTCATAGAAAAAGAAGGAACGTCTGAGTTCCCCTACAACTTATCTTCTCTCCATGAAAATATCATAATGCAAGATTTGGATTTGGAATAATGGAGGTTGTTGCATGAGGACATGTAACAAGATATTGGGGGGAGATGTTGGGCCCATAAATGGCCCTTTTTGACCATCCTTAATTACCTCTTTTTGTCCTATCCTAACCCATTGAGCATGCCAAATAAATGTTTTACTCTCACTCTACTCTTCAATCCACCAAGGTATGATTGGTTATTTCTTTACTTTATTAATACTTATGATTGTGATAATTAAGGCTTCATATCTCTCAATATGCTAACATATTATGGTTTATAAAGATATTTTAAGATATATAGACTGCATGAAGATTGGGCTGAACATGCTACGAAAAGGATGGTATTCATCGCTCAAGCTAATCACCATCCATCCTACCATTTCCCAAGGAATGCAGTCCCAATGTATTATCCCAGGCAAAGTTGTACAAACATAGCTATAACAGAATGTGGAAGATTTGGAGGTCAATAGTGTGCTGCTGCTTGTGTATAGTTGTGATCTGAAGATATGATTACTCCTAGGTCGATTAACAGTTTCCCTATATTTTCTATCTTTCATCCTGCCATGTTTGTAACAGCCGTTGTCATTTAGGGCACCTAAAGATCAGAGATCTTCATGGTTTCCCCATAATAGGGATAGGATGTTATGATTTACATTGTATAAATATGGAGAATTTTTTCGAACCAGGGGTTGTGGAACATAAAATCAATTCATTGTATTCGCTGTAACGAGGAATTGTGTAATCGATCTGCCTTTTTAATACAAGGAATTACTTCATATCTAAGGGTTTTAACGTGTGTTCATCCAGCATCTCTGTGTGAAGGCTGGGCCCACCTTCCATAGGGATTTCTGAGTTAAATTAAGCATTTCAATTATTTTGTTGTGTGATGTTATGTTAATTTTATTTCTTCGTAGGAAGCTATAACAAGTTGTGGATTTACAGTGTGTTGTTGATTGCATCTCTTGGATACATGTAGTGGCATGGTGTGACAGCCGACTGAGTAGGTAATTATTCCTTAAGCAATCTTTGTGGTAACTGTAAAATCTCTGTTCATCCTTAGATCTTTTAGTTGTTGTTTCCATGAATCCTTCCAGCGTGTCTCTTATTTTTATGATTGCAGAATTTCATTCCTGTACTTCGAATTCATAGAACAGCTTAACTGAATTTCTGTATTTTGAATCTCTAGATTAATATTCAATTTATGTCTTTGTATTTCTAGAATAATCAAATTAAGATAGTTGGGTTAATCATTAAGTGGTTTGAAACATAATTTCCCTTTTTTCTACAAATGTAATCTAGATGTGACTTTTATCTTTCCATTCTTATATCAAGAACAACAGAAGGTAATTGTGACTATATTCCTTATAAGGTTACTAGATTAAGTAGTTTCTTGGGATGAGCATAGCCGAATAGAGGATAGGATTGTTCAATTCTAGTAATTTAGTGTTTAAGCATATATTATGCATGTTATCCTTGAAATACAATACTTCCCTGGGTTGACAATAAATATTGCACACTCTGTATGTTAGTTGTAATTCACTTGCATATTGGGTGCCCAACATATAGTTCATCATAGAAATAGATATCTCCTATCATCTCCTGATCTGCCATATATATGTCATGAAATTTCTTAGAATAGGCTCAAAATGATACATAGAAAAGGTAGTGTATACTAAAGCACAAAAAGTTGTAATTGCAGAGCTAGACATACCTGACAAAAGGTCTTGAGATTTCCTTTGAATATCATCATATTGTCTTGAAACAGATGTCTTCAAACACAACTCAAAAAAGGTAGTGGGTCTTGAAGCATAAAAGGATTTAAAATCAAAGATAGATATGTCAAAAAAGGTCAAAGTATACCACAAAAAAAATTCTTCAAATAGAAACATAATTTCAGCAAAATCCATCCACAAAGGAAATATGAAAACTAGAGTCATGATATAACAAGAGATAGAATGAGAGAGGCAATTATACTAACCAAATCCATTCCCTCCCTTGGTTGGCCACTGACATGACACTTTGACAGTTCATCAACATAAGAATTATGTTCCATATAAATGTGATGAAAGTTAATAGGATGGAATTGTGAATTTTCTTGTTTGAACTGATCAATAAGTGGGATTAATACAAAATTGTTCATCTTGAAATTCTCCTTCTCCCATTATATAACCATTTTCAAGTCTCCAAAAACTTGTAACCTATCTAAATTATTTTCAGTGGTCAATTTCAGCATAGTTTTGAGGCCATAACAATTTTCCCACTTATGGCTTTATCTCCCCAAACCATCTTGAATATTAATATAATGCCATAATCAATAAATATAAAACCCCCCATGAATCACAAAGTCGGGGATTCATCTGATTTGAACCATCTAAAAATGAACAAAATATTTATAAACCACCAGTTCTCCTACCTATCTTAGAATTTTCTGTTTTGGAGTTTGTTTGATTTCCTGACAGATAAATATGATCTTGTACAAAAATTCCCAGGGAGAGAAAGATAATACCTAGGGGAGGGTAGTTTTTCTTATGAGACACTCTCTCCAAGAGACCATTAGGGGTAGATCCCCCATGGTTTTCAATAAAAGGTTCTTCCATCCATTTGTTGTAGCTGATTAAAAATGATTGGCCCTCCCAAGAACATAACCCCCCTGAATGGTAAGTACCTCTATCCAGAATTCCATAGAGAAGGAAAAATTTATAAGAATATGTTGGATTCTCTCCTCATCAGTGCTACAGAGACCACATCTCTGGCCCTTTCTAGGATCATTTCTCCAGAGTATCCCAAGTGAGCACCTTATTTCCTAGGGCTAACGAAAAAGGATAGTTTTGTTTTCTAAGGAGCTTTATGTTACCAAGTGGCTTTCCACCTCAATTCTCCTCCTAAGCATGAATTAGGAACATCTTGATAGCCCAATCTTGTATTATATACACTAGAGGGGTTTTAAATCGATACTATTTCATCTTCATCTATTTTCAAGCTACTAGAAAAGAGTGAGTCTCTGTCGGCCAAGGAGTCCCATTGCTCAATTTCTTAACAATCAAGATCCAGATCTCTTGTCCTCTTATAATCCTGATTCCATAAAAAACCTATGTTTATATATGGGCCATATTCAAGTGGAAATATTATTTTATCTGATAGTACCAACAAGGTCATTAGAAACTCTCTGCTCACCAGTTCTACGAATCCAATGATCAATTCCTATTCTAAATTTCATATCATTCCCAACTTTCTTAACAAACATTTTCGTATGAAAGGTAACACAGGATCTTTGCACATGGCATATGCTTCTCCAATTGGCTTGATCATCAAATTCAATCCAGTGTTCTATTTAAAGAATGGAAATTTGGTATTGATAACCTGCTAGACATAAATCCTACATATCCTTAAGAAATATAACTATAGGAAACCTTTAAGTCTAAAATCCTAAAAAAATATGGTACATACCACAAAAATTAATGCTCCCACTAATTAATAAATGACCTAATGGATTCCATTCATAATTTAAACATTTAAATCAAATCAAACCAACCAGAACATTTAAGCTCTATATCATTCAATTAGAAATCACTGATATGGATATTTAGTTAATATATTTTTCATCCTTTTTTGTATAAAATCAATGTAAGGACAATAATATCTTCAAGAATATATTTTATTATATTTAGTCAACCCATTAGATATAGCCACCTTTTACACTAGCATGTGACTCTCTTCTCAAGTTTATGGTAAAGCGAGAATCAATTCATAGGGTCTAAACCCATAGTCATTTTTTATTCCAAGTAGTTTATGCCTCTCGAGAATTCCCGATCAATATTGAGGTTAATGCATCTTTAACCCACTTATAAGTGTTGTTGGATGTTGGCTCAATAAAATATGTTGAATATATAAAGCAATTCATAATATACATGAGTTAGATATTGATATTAAAATAAATCTGCAAAGTCTTCCATCTATTTTCATGGTCTGGATGAAAAGCAGCAAAGTATCATCATTAGAGGAGTTTAACAATTAGCTCCACCAACTTCAAGGTACATAGAGAGGTTCATGTGCTTGATTAAATGACAATCCCTTAACCTCATACATGATAAAATCTACTGGAAATGTTGCAATCCTGAAATCCTGAAAAAATGTTAAGTCTATTGAATTCTGAATGGGATCTAAAATTCTACTTTTTGCATATGAACTTCAATGAGGTTGGAACCACTCCCAAACATCCTAAAAAATTGAATGGTAATGTTAAAAATTTAAGTAAAAGGATAGAAAATGAAATATAAGGAAAATACCAATTACCATTTTCATTACTACTGGAGTGCCTAGGAGCCCCCCACTTCACTGGTGCATGCTTCAAAACATGGAGAAAATCTCCCTCTTACATTTCCTCAAGTTTTTCAAAATTAATGATCAGGGGAAACATTTTTGAAGGAGCCCCCGAGGTGTGGGGAATAAGGGATATGAGCTCCAAACCTTGGGGGCAAGTCCCCGTGGAACACTTATTTTTTTAAGTGTCTCGATATTTTTCAATTTTTTCCCTGATATTTTTTATTATATTTTGGACCCTTGTCCATGTATTCACCGACATGATATATGTAGCTATGATAATAACCCCTCCATAAGTGGACACCCCCTTTAAACCAACTCTCCCAAATCATGGGTCTCGTGTCAAAATGTTCTAAGATAGGCATGTCCTTTCTAAAAAACATATATGAAACATGTAAGTCTTATACTTCTTCCTATGCATAGTTTCATTTGTTACATCTCAAATAAGGTGCACTATATGGATGTTTGTATGTCTGTTTTCGATTAACAACATCAAAATGATGGGTCAACCTTGTTTTTTATTTTACGAGAATAGGTCCCCCCCCCCCCCCCCCCCCCC
>LPNX010624571.1:0-29870 GCA_001517045.1 Pseudotsuga menziesii
GTAATTTTGTTATAAAATGAAGAGAAAGTATAGGAATCAACCAATGGTGGGCGTGAAATCTCCTCCCTTCCCCTTGAATCAGCTCCAAATGCTCCAACGCTAGTCGAAATCTCCCTCCAAACGCTGCGCTGCCCGTCGAAATCGCGTTTCTGATAATGAAAATGAACTCGGGACTGTGTAATTTTTTTTTTTTTATAATTTCCATATCGCGTGCGCGTTTTGTAGGTATATAACGCGTACGCGTTTTATAGTTATATAACGCGTGCGCAATGTGGTTTCCTATCCTACATGTCATATGACATGTCAGGCTGGGGTTGAACCATACCAAGTGCTATGTCAGGCTCGGGTTGATGTATTTTTTGGTAGCATGATGTTGTTTTTGAAAACTAGGATTGCATCTTAAAGGTCCATCATCTTCTTGCACTAACCCCAAAATCATTAGGAGTAGAGATGTAGTATTCAATGAAAAGGTCATGTACAAAGATCAGTTGTAGGGAAAGAAAGAAGAAAAGGAAAACACATAGTACACAGTGCTTGATGATATCAAAGAAAATGAAGTTCCAAAAGCACCAGAAAATCAAGACCAACAGCAGGTACCTGAAACTCCTGCAACTGTAAAAAGGTCTACCAGGTTAAGTAGACCCCCTGAACGATTATCTCCTTCACTGTATTATTTATTGATGACTAACTCTGGTGAGCCAGAATGTTTTGAAGAAGCAATGCAGGTATAAACTAGAAAGAAGTGGGAGCAAGGCATGGATGAGGAGATGGACTCATTGGTAAGAAACCAGACTTGGGATCTGGTTAAGTTTCCTGTAGAAAAAAGGGTATTGCAAAATAAATGGGTTTACAGGTTGAAGGAAGAAGATGGAGGAAAGAAGCGGTACAAGGCTAGACTTGTTGTAAAGGGGTTTGCACAAAATAAAGGTATAGACTTTGATGAAATATTTTCTCCTGTTGTTAAAATGACTTCAATTAGAACTATTTTAAGTCTAGTGATGGTAGAAGATTTGCATCTTGAACAATTAGATGTAAAAACGGTCTTTCTCCATGGGGATTTGGAGGAAGAGATTTATATGCAGCAGCCACAAGGGTATGAGGTCAAAGGGAAGGAGAATTTGGTTTACAAGTTGAAGAAGAGCTTGTATGGCCTGAAGCAAGCTCCAAGGCAGTGGTATTTAAAATTTGATAAGTTTATGACAGAACAAGGTTATGATAGATGTCATTCTGGCCACTGTGTTTATTTCAAGAGGCTAGATAACGAAAGATATATTATCTTGTTATTGTATGTGGATGACATGCTTGTTGCAGGGTCTAACATGCAGGATATAAATGTGCTCAAAAGAAAACTAGCTAAATCATTTGCGATGAAGGATTTGGGTGTTGCAAAGCAAATCCTTGGTATGAGAATAACAAGAGACAGGAAAAATTGCAAATTTACATTGTCTCAAGGTGAGTACATAGAAAAGGTGTTGTAGAGGTTTAGAATGCAGAATGCAAAACCAGTCAGCACACCTTTGGCAAGCCATTTAAAACTAATCAAGCATATGTGTCCAGAGACATAGGAAGAGATAGATTACATGTCCAAGATTCCCTATTCATCAGCAGGTTGGGAGCTTAATGTTTGCCATGGTGTGCACAAGACCAGATATTGCACATACAGTGGGAGTTGTGAGCAGGTATATGAATAATCCAGGTAAAGAGTATTGGAAAGCAGTATAGTGGATTCTCAGGTATTTGAGAGGTACCACTTCTCATGCATTATGTTTTGGAGGTTCAGACACTATTCTATAGGGATATGTTGATGCAGATATGGTTGGTGATAAAGACAGCAGGAGGAGCACCACAGGGTATGTGTTCACTGTAGGTGGAACAGCAGTAAGTTGGATTTCAAAACTACAATAGGTTGTTGCACTTTCAACAATGGAAGCAGAGTATGTTGCTGCTACAAAGGCTAGTAAGGAGATGATTTGGTTGCAGAGGTTCATGGAAGAATTGGTAAAGAAACAGGAGAATAGTAGGCTGTACAGTGACAGCCAGACTACCATTCATCTTGCAAAGAACTCAACTTTTCATTCGAGGACTAAACATATAGAACTCAAGTACCACTTCATAAGATCTGTTCTAAATGAAGAATTGTTAAAACTGGAAAAGATTCCCACTAGCCATAATCCTGCAAACATGTTGACAAAGGGAGTAACCAGAGAGAAACTGAGTTCCTGCTCGGTTTTTGTTGGCCTTAAAGCATGAAGGTGAAAAGAAGAAATTTGCCAAGTCCAAGGTCCAGCAAGTGCAGTAGCGGTGGAGTTGCTGTGATTAGTCTCCAAGTGGGAGATTATTGGTTGTGGAGCCTAATCTTCTAGATCCAGAGATATTATTCAGTTGTGATTGTAACCCAGGAGTACTGTACACTTGTTCCCCCTACCTTGGGGTTCGGGGCAGCGCCCCGAAAAAGGGGGTTTGGGGGCAATGCCCTCAAGTCACGGGGGTTCAAGGGCAGCGCCACCGATAAAATGGGGGTTCAGGGGCAGAGCCCCTGAAAAAAAAAAATTTGGGATGTGTGTTGGCCAACAGTATTGCGGACCCATGGTATTGGGTTAACCCTAGAATTTTTTCCATGGTATTTCCCCTATAAAAGAGAGCATTGTAAATCGACTGGATATGGTTTTGTATTGTACTGGAAGAGAGACTGTGAGAGCGTGAAGAGGAAGTGCAACGGTTTTGCTGCAGGGTGTATCCCTTTATCTTTCTGGACTGTAATAAAAGGACTGGCAAATTTCTTTGTGGATGTAGCCCATCGTTTGGGTGAACCACGTTATATCTGTGTCTCTCTGTAATGTTTTAATGTGTTTTGCATCTTGTTTATTGATTTAACTGTATATCTGTTATTGCTCTGCGGTCCTGTTTTCTAACATATGCAATGTGACCTCTAGTTTCCTTCTCATAACACCTTTTTTCTCAAAGTAAGCATCTCAAGCCTTATTTACTCCTAGTCACTTCTAATGACTAATGAAGGCTACGTCGAGGCCATTCTCTACCAACCATTGGTCACTTATCATGACCTTTCTAGGAGAATGTTTTCATAATGTTTCCCAATGATACAACCATGGAGAAGCATCAACACACATCACCTACATACAAAGTGTGAATTATTGTTGAATCAATGAAAGGATGACTTTTTAACCTGAAATTATTCTTCTACCCTACTACCAATCCCCTGATCTTCTCTTTGCATCACTAGCAATAAAAGTTGCAACCGAAAAGTATAGGTTGAAAGTAACTAATAGCATCCTCACTCCTAATAACCCAAAATACTTGTTCATACAATCTATTATAAATTATTAAGTATTTGTTCCGAGGGAACATTTGCCCATTTAGAAACCACCATAGGACCAACTAACCATTTGAACACTATGTAACAATTTGCCCTACTTTAATATATTTTTAGCTTGTATGTCTCATAGTTAAGCATTGTTATTATTTTATGCTCTCAAAGGTTTTCTTTGCCTACTAAGAGCACCTTTAGAACACATTCAATAAAATGAAAAACAACTAATCATTAATCAATTATTTAAAATTAAATTGATTGAATTTCTTGTCGTAAGAAGTTAAGCAAAAGAAAGTGCCAAAGATATTGTGAGAAGTCAGAGCTTACGTTGTTCAAGTTGAAAAAACTAATAAAGAAATATAAATTCTTTGATATGAAAATTATCTATTTTTTTAATAGTAATGGTTATGTTTTTGTATTGGTTTAGAAATCCTACATCCAAACCTCGACAACTTGAAGGATTACATAGTGAGAGGAAAGTTGTAGTCTACATAATTTTTTCAATCTCCATTTAACTTATTCTTCTTATGAATGACTAATTGACTGGTGTACTATTTCACAAATTGATTGCCTAATAAGTAAGCAACGAAAATACATCTTACTTTGAGGAGGATCCTGCAGCAAGTAGCTGAATTTGGCCAAAGAGGATTGCAAACCCAGTGTCTTGTTGCACTTCACCTTCTCTTTCTCTTGCTTCTTTCCTCGATTTGTTGCCCCAGGTTGACGTGGTAGAGCTAAGGGACTACTTAATTTCTCCCACATACGTTTAGGTTATTGGATTCCTCCTCTATCCCATGCTCACATTCTACATTGTGTGCCTTTGCTTCGGTTCTGCATTTTCTGCCCCTTGCTTAGGTTTTGCATTCCCTCTTTCTCATGTTTCTGCTACTATTTTTTAAACTGGGTTCCTTTCTTCATCCCCTTCTGATTGTTTGGTTGGGTGATGTTTTTCTACCTTTAAAGTTGTTACATAATGTCACTTCTAATTGATCTTCTTGTTTGTCCTTAGAGAGAGCTTCAGTCGGGTTGGCTCAGAGACTTTACAAACTAAAATCCTTTGTTCACATTGCCTACATACAAAGGGTAAATTTTTGTTGAATCAATGAAAATGTGACATTTTAACCTTCAAACATTCTTCCACCCTACTACCAATCCCCTTGATCTTCCCTTTAAATCACTTACAAGAAAGCTTCAACCCAAAAATATAGGTTGAAGGTAACTAATAACATTCTCACTCCTAATAACCCAAAAATACTTGTTCATGCGATCCATTAGAAAGTATTAAGTATTTGTCCCTAGGAAAAACATTTGTCCATTTAGAAACCACCATAAGACCAACTAACCAGTTGAACACTATGTAACAATATGCCCTACTTCAATATATTTTTAGTTTGTATGTCTCGTAGTTTAAGCATTGTTATTACTTTATGCTTTCAAAGGATATCTTTAACTACTAAGGATACTTTTTGAACACCTTCAATAAAATGCAAAACAACTAATCTTTGATTAATTATTTAGAATTAAATTGACTGAATTGCTTGTCATAAGAAGTCAACCAAAAGAAAATGCTAAAGACATTGAGAAGTAAGAGCTTGCTTTGTCCAAGTTGGAGAAACTTTTGAGAAGTAAGAGTTTGCTTTGTCCAAGTTGGAGAAACTGATAAAGAAATGTGAATTTTTTGATATAAATAAATAAGGTGAATGGAAAATTATCTATTTATTAGTAATGGTTTTGTTTTTGTATAATATATGTTTAAATTTACGTCAAACACATTAATAAAATTATTAGTGTGGTTGTAATTAATAATAATGGAGAAATCCTGCACCCAAACCTGAATGACTTTTGAAGGATTGCATCATGAGCTAAAGGTTGTAGAAATCCTGCACCCAAACATGAATGACTTTTGAAGGATTACACCATGAGCTAAAGGTTGTAGTCTACATAGCTAGTTTTCCAATCTCCATTTAACTTGTTTTTGTACTATTTCACCTATTGTCTATCAATATGCAACGAAAATACATCTTACTGCAAGTAGCAGAATTTGGCCAAAGAGGATTGTGAGCCCAGTGTTTTGTTGCACTCAACTTCCCCTTCTGAAGGAGCTTTCTTATCAAATAAGCTGATGGTTTTTTTCTATCATTCCTTGACACAGAAGATCTATTGTACCGAGATCTCTTAAGATTGAAGAATTCTTTAGCCAGTGTAGTTTTTCCAACCCCGCAGCATCCCACAACCATGGCTGTCATACGCCCCTGGTACTGGATCAACACTCTTTTTTCAAAATCCTTTAATTTCTCCTTCAGTCTAGTTTGATATATAGCAACATACAACGGTGGTTTTGAAACAATTTTCAACACGCCTGTCACGACGTTTTTCAATAGTTCCTTTTCGTCTCTGATTTATATGCAAAAAGAGTAAAATAAGTAAGCAAAGTGAAATGACTATGTAAAGATCACTTACATTTCAATCCAACAAATCCAAAACTAACACGAAATTGGGAAAGATTGTGGGAGATCCTCACCCTTCCAGCTTGAAACCGCTGATATCGGCAGCATTACAAAGAGCGTTTCTCCAAATTTTAATAGTGTTGGGATCGTAGCGTAGCTTCTCTACCCCAGTTTTACAGTCAACTGTTTTTTTCTTTTCGAGTTGAAGCAGAGATTTAAAGTATGGTCCTTTTACCTCTGTCCACCGGAGATCGGAAGGCTCAACATTGTAAAACACCGGTAGAATCGTACCCTTGTTTATAGGCCTCTTTGTAGTCTTCAACATGAGCTCCAGTTCTTTCAGGCACCACTCGGATTCCGCATAACCTGGGGAGAAGATCGCAACATGGACAGAGGCGCCTTCAATAGCAGCCTCTATTTGAGCAGTAATCGGATGCCCTTGCCGCATTTCAGGCTTGTCCAGAAAGACTTTCAACTGAGAAGCAATGAGTTTACTGTAAAGGCGGGTGGCGAATGTGTTCTTTACATCCAGACCTCTATGGTTTATGAAAACATCAAAAGATTGGTAAAGAGTCGAGGCGGAACAGGAGGGCGCCGAGTAGGAAGACGAAGCAGAATATTGGTTTGCCATTGGAATTGGAATCTGGATAACTATGGGTGGATACAGTGGAGATAATAAGAAAAACAAGATGTGGCACAGCCACATAGATTTTCGCTGACAGGAAACTACAACACAGAATGCGTCCAAGGAAACAATAGGATTGCAATTTGTAATGAAGAAACTCGAAGCTCTCTTTTAATTGCGATAATGATGTGATGTGCGAAGTCTATGTAGCGCTACGCGTCCTTCAAACACCGTCACCAACCCCGAGGTGAAGTACAACCACTGTTAGTGCCAGCGACAAATACTCTACATGCTGTAGAGCATTAAATGCGACGGCGACCGCGGTTGGATCTTACACGCGTGACATCTCGTCTTGTTTGGTGGAAAAAGGATATTCCAATTGACTACGCGCTTAGCACATTACAATATATTTATTGCGTTTAAAAGTGATATTACCATTGATGTGATGTGGCTGTGGCCCGTGGTTGCTTCGTACAATGTATTTGGTGCGCTTAAAAGTGATATGTCACCATCGTTTTTGTTTGATGCCCATGCACATCACATCAGGACGGCTTTCACTAAAATGCTGCTACGACCAGCCTTCAGGCCTGGAATTTCAAATCTTCTCTGCCTTTAAAAAGACAAATTGGATGGCGGTTTTTTATTTCTGTTAAGTATTTTTTTTGATAAGTTCACTTTTTATACATGTCAAATTTGTTTTTATTTTATATAAAGTTTTAATTTAATACAAAGTCATAAATGTTAAATTTATTTATTTTTATATAGAATTTTAATTTAGTAATTTACGCGCTTAGCACATTACAATATATTTATTAGCACATTACAATATATTTATTGCGTTTAAAAGTGATATTACCATTGATGTGATGTGGCTGTGGCCCGTGGCTCCTTCGTACAATGTATTTGGTGTGTTTAAAAGTGATACAAGCCTGGAATTTGAGGGTCTGTAGAACGTTTTTTTGTTTGTTGGAACGTATTTGACAACTAATCAAAAAATTAAAACGTCAATAATGATGGGCATAAAAATATTGAAACGGTCTATTTGACGTATACAAATTTAAACCTTTCGTCATAAAATTTAATAGTGAGTTGATGGAATACTTGTTTGAGAGAATACTCTGATTTAAACCTCCCGTCATAAATTTTAATCGTGGTTTGATGGAATACTTGTTCAAGAGTATAGCCAATGCTAGTTACTAGGCATGGCATCGGCAAGCCTGTCCCATTTTATCATATTTTATCATAACTATTTGTCCTTTTCAGCTGCCGTTTCAGTGTCTTATGATGCTTTTAAGTTTGAATATTGTAATGCATTGCAATCAACTCTAACTACGGTTGGCTTCAAACTTCCTCCCGCCCTTAGAAAGATTCATTCTGAAATCTGGATTTTTATTATATTACCATCCTTCCAGTTGAAGTACCATAAGGGACGGACCTTCCTTTCTTGCGCAAAGCCATTCTTTGGTTCATACCAAAAGAAATAAACCAGATTAACCTACCCGATCCTCCCTAACCTCACTAATGGTGGGGATGGATGAACCCTACATACCAGACAGGGACCGATTCAATCTTATTGATGGCTAAACTCCACAAGGATGAGGTCATCGAATTGAGAACTCGAATAGGACTAGTCCCCATTGTATTTCATAGATAGACGGTCGGACTGAAAAGAACATGCACACTTATCTCAAGGTTTTGAACATTTGACGATTTTCTGAAAGATATTCTAAAGGAAATTGGAAGTTGTAGGAGCATGATTGATCTGCCCACCCAAAGGAAGGTATGCACGCAACACATGTTTGTCTTCAGCATATTTTGAAGTTATTAGAATTAGAATTTGATGTCTAATTGGTCCCATTCAAAGGTTTTGTTAAAGGTTTTGTTATTTCCTTAACATTTGCCTGTTAAGTTTTTTCCATTCCTATGTTTTTTTTTTTTAACTGTAAACCATTTATGTGGGCGTAAGATGTGCCTCGTAACGAGCTAGGGAGGCATGGGTAATGATATAACGATACGTCCATTATATAGGACGCACCCCCGTTTACTTCCATTACTAGTTTTTAATCTTGAACTGCTTAGTCGGGGAAGAGTCGAGACCTCGGATTTTTGCCCATAAAGTTTCTCTTTGGAGTGAGAGAATTTACAAGACCATTAAGGTATGAAATAGCTGCCTAGAAATGTGCTTACTAATTGATAAACCGAGGTCTATCTATTAATTAATAGGGGAAAATAACATTTCGACAGGCTAGTGCCCTTCAGGAGGTTTATGATATGTGTTTTTCTGACTCCTTAAGGCAACCAATGTACTGCCAGTATTGTGTTCATTCATTAGGATTGAACAAAGAGAATGGAAAAGGAGATTGAAAAGTAACACCAATCAATCGGGCGGGCAATACTAAAGGGACCAGAGGAGACACGGGGCATTTATGGTATTGGCTCACCCGACCAATGTTGCTTCAAGGGGATAAAGAGGTCCATCCATACAAGTTGGTTATTGTTATCTCCCTTCCCAACGCCATCCCAGTCCGGCCCGAAGAGAGCCGATATCTGGGTAAAGGAACCACCATCGACTTCCCAGCTACGCCTTTTAGTTTTCACTCATTCCAAGGAGTTTCCACTTTAATCTCCAGGCTTTTTTGTACGCGACCTGGCCAACGAGAGGATTAGATGCGAGAGGTTATACATGTTTAATCACAAGTTCGCATTTTGATTTAATCCTTATGCTCGTAAACCAAATCAACAGACTAATAAAGTGCAGTAAATAGAGTCCCAGGTGCAGGAGAGGCAAAGGTAGCTACATCTCAACCAATTCCAGAGCGAGCATTCTTTCTAGTTCGAGAGCTTGTTAACAGAGTATCCCCATGGATAAAAAATCCAATTAAAAGGCCAAAAAAAACTTAATGAGAAACATAAATTGAAAGAGCTTGTTAACCCAATATCCCCGTGGATAAAAAATTCAATTAAAAGGCCCAAAAAACCTTAATGAGAAACATAAATTGAAAGGTATGAAGAATAAAAAAAAATGACACTCATAAATATGAGAAAAACGTAATTTGACAGGCATAGAGAACACAAAACCGTCAGTAAATTATCATTTGACAGGCAGTAGAGATTTGAAATTCCAGGCCTGGTGATATGTCACCATCGTTTTTGTTTGATGCCCATGCACATCACATCAGGACTGCTTTCACTAAAATGTTGTTACGACTAGCCTGCAGACCTGGAATTTCAAATCTTCTCTGCCTTTAAAAGGACGAAATTGGATGGCGGTTTTTTATTTTTGTTAAGTTTACTTTTTTATTTTTTTGTTAAGTTTACTTTTTATACATGTCGAAATTGTTTTTATTTTATATAAAGTTTTAATTTAATACAAATTCATAAATGTTAAATTTATTTATTTTTATATAGAATTTTAATTTAGTAATTTGTAAATTTTAATTATAGGTATAAAATTTAAACTTAACAATTTTATAATTTAAAAAAAAATTAAAAATGATATATATATAATCTAAACACAACTAGTTTTAGTTATATTTTTTTATATATATTTCTTATATATGACGATGATGATTAACTTTGATCTATCTCACTTTAAGAAGGATAATATGGTTTACTTTAAAATCTTGTTCATGTTCTCAAAAAGCTTGCCAAAAGCTTGCCAAAAGCTTTGCAAGCTCACTATAGTTTTGGCAAGTTAGGAGGTTATAAATGTTTGTATTTTAGCAAATACTACATAACTCAGATGAACCCTTTCTGCCCATGGAGTTTTAAACCAACGCCTTGTTTCTCTATGGAGTTCATGAGAGTTCGTTCTAATCTTGGCTATATTATTTTCTCCACTGAACTAGTTACTATTGAGAGATACTTCTAATCTTCCAAGTTAGGATTAATGACCTCCTTATAGTATATTAATTTTCTCTTAATAGCTAAATTTTATTCACCCCAGAATTTCTCTTTAAACTTAGAAGTAATGATATTTTTGACATTATCAATGTTCTGCAAAATGTCGTTTCCATCAATGCCTCAATGCCTTAACCGAGCCATGGTATCTTTAAACCAACACTGCTTGAGGCGTAGTTGGTTTTGACTTGAGTTTAAAGCAATTTTAGGAAGTCTCTTGTTTCCCATGTTATTTATCTTATGTTTGTACATTAGGTACCTAGTCATAGCCATGCTCTCGATGGGGGAAATACCCACTTCTATGAGGAGAATTGGATAAGGTGTATTGCTTTTAATTTTGAGGTTATAATTTATAAACCGCTTCTAGATTTGCTCAATATTCCTCCAAGATTCTCTAGAAATGTTGCACCCTCATACTTGATAACCATACAAGGTAACAAGGATGACAATAGTTTCAAAGATAAACTTCTTTTTATCCCACATGACCATATTGGATGATTTACATTTATTTTCAAGACAAAATAAGCTTTCCACCCTTCATTAATAATTTTCTCAATGTTATAGTTGGGTGCATCCATGGAGGTGGGTTACAATTTTTGGCAACGCAATTTCGGAAAAAACATAAAAACGTACCCCGATCGATCTTTTTCCAAACCCTCGATCGAGGTGTTAAGACCTTAATCGAGGTTTTTTTAAACCCTCGATCGATGTTTTCTTAAACCCTCAATCGAGTGTTTGAAAAACCCTTGATCGAGGGTTAAAAAAAATCTCGATCGAGGGTTAAAAGAAGCTCGATCGAGCATCTTTAATCGTTTTTACTATAAATAGACAACAAACATTTGATATAATTCACTGCATTTGTTGGATAGAAAATAGTTATTTATATTCATTTGTAGATATGGCTCATGGAGTAATTGGAGTTATAGATATGATTGATCATCTATTAATCCAACATCTATAACTCCAATTACTCCACAATTAATATTTACACATAAAACCTAGAGGAACTGGCAATAGTAACGCTTTTACTTGTTTCTTCTTCAAGGTATGTACTATAACCCACAAGTATTATTTTTCTTGTCAAAATTATGTTTTATTAAATTTTATTATCATATAATTCTATGTTTGATTTTAATTGAATTCGAAGACCTTGTTCCCATGAACAATACTAGATTGAAAAACTTTGATTAAATAAATTTTTGGGTGTCCATATTTGTGTGCACACATGAATATGGGCACTTGAATATTTTTTTAGTTAAAGTTTTAAATATCCTTGGACACCTTGTATTTTGAATCCCCATTTGAATTCATGTCATTGAACATTTTCAATTCTTGTCGAAATGAGAATTAGGATCATGTTTAGTCACGTGTTATTGATGTAAATTCTAATGTCATTCAATAATTTACTAGCAAAATTAACTGCAAATGTGTGGCACAATAACAATTTTGAAGAGTAAACAATGGACATTGATATAACCCAAGGAAATGAGGTCATCTTTTTTTTTCATTCTCACATTTTCATTTCTAAAGGTACTAAAAGTACTTTGCTCCTTCGTATATAATTTTTAATTTTAAAAAACTACAATTATGTGATATGACTATGAATGTAACACTAATTTTTATCTTAATCGTTCCGTTCTATTCTGCCCTAGGCTCTAGGCTTTAAATATCTGTCCCGAAGATCTATACCATAGGTAGATCGTAGCCTTGAGAATCCAGGTCGAGTGGACACAACTCGCCTAAGTTCAACTCATCAACTGAATTGCATGCATCATTGCCCTCATTGGTTCAATGCAAAAACAATACTATGACAATGATGCATGCAATTCAGTTGATGAATTGAACTTAGACGAGTTGTGTCCACTCGACCTGGATTCTCAGGACCACGATCTACCTATGGTATAGATCCTCAGGTTGATATTTAAAGCTCAGAGCCCAGGGCAGAATAGAACATGATGATTAAGATAAAAATTCATGTAAATTCAAAGTCATATCACATAATTGTAGGTTTTTAAAATTAAAAATTATATACGAAGCAACAAAGTATTTTTAGTATTTAAAACATTTCACTACATTTTTAGGTACTACATTGTATACATATTGGATATATTGATGATAGGAATCAAATGATGTTGAAATTCCTTACCAACCACTAATGACATAAACAAGCTAGATGTTGAATTCTGATGAAAACACACCATGATACTACTTGAATATAAGCATGAAAAACAATTAAATGCATGTAGTTCACAGACTCTAAAATTATTGTTAAAGCCCCAAAATGAATCCCTGCCATCACTATCAAGGTTTCACAACTATTGGTTAAAGTTTTGAGTTATCATGCTAGGATGCATTGAAGGGTTTATTGTATCTACGTCATGGTCATTTTGCTACAAACAATAGTTTGTCCACTTGGTCACTGCACACAATATTCATAATCAATGTCATCTATAGTGTTGTTTAAATCCATGCCTCTTTTCAACATAGAGTTCAATTTTTTTGTTAATATCTTTGGTCCAGAAAAAATTTAAACTTCATTAAATTTAGTTATAAGGAGGGTCACAAGGTCGCATATATGGGGCGCAACATATTATTATCACTACGAAAAAACATTTTTTTATGAGTTGAGCGAGTTGGCATATCATGTTTATTTCATGAATCTTATCCATTTGCTATATTCTTAATGTACTCGTGTCTATATGAAACAAATTGGTAATAGGTTATAATTGTCAATTATGTTTATGTACACATTTATCTATATAATGAGAGAAATCTAATTATATGTTCTAGGTGAACTATGGAAAGAGTTTTCTTGTTCCCTAAACTTTGATGCCTCTTTCATAGTTTCAAATAACTAAATCTAAAAAACAAAGGACAACTTCCCTTGTTACTAGTATATTTCACTATGGTTATAAGTATTATATTATTGCTCCTTAAATTCTTCTTCTTATGCATTTATATTCTTATCATTTATTCGGATATGAAAAATTTTAAAAAATAAATTCTTTATATTTATTACAATGTTGAGAATAAGTATCCTTCTTCTTTTTTATTGTATATTTCATTATTTTTTTTATTTTTGTTTTTCACTTATGTTTTTTTTTCTAATTTTTACATTTACCATCTTAAAATAATTATAATTTCTCATTTCCCCTTTATTCTTTTGTAATTTTTCTTTTAAATTCTCTTAGATGGGTCCTTGAAACCCATGTCTAAAATGTCTTACATGAACATAATATTATATATAATACATATATATATATATATATATATAAGCTAAAGCTTATATCCTGAAAAAACATGCTAGTATATTGGTAGTCATGTACAAAGCTTTTTCCCAAGTGTTTAAGAGTAGCTCGATCGAGGTTTTATCAAAGCCTCGATCGAGGGTTTAATAAACCCTCGATCGAGCTTAATACCTCGATCGAGGGCTTGAAAAACAGAGATTCAACCCTCTTTCAAGAAAATCAATGTTTCTTTGTGTCATCTAGGGGTGTAAACCTTGCCATTCATGGCACATAACTGAGCAGAGTTCATACCAATAGATCCATCACCGAATCCTCTATCCATTGAGATATCATGCATGCGTTTTGGCATTCATATGGGTTTTTTTTAATTAGTTCTAAAACTTACACTTAGAAAACCAGATAACAACTTCGAAGCAGCTCAAAGAAAAATATGCAAGGTAAAATATACACATCCAAAAATTGCGTAAAAATGCACAGCCCACACATCGGCGTGTCCTCTTTAAAAGAGTGTCTTTGGTTTTTCAATTTTTGAAAATAGTGAAAACAAAGTTGGGATGGACACACATGTGTATAAAATGATGCCGAAATCAGATGTGGTCACTTTTGAAAAATAATAAATAATTGTAAATTGCGAAATAAATTAACAAAAAAATATGCAGACCACAATGCATTATGTGTAGATCATGCTCATATATATATATTTTTTAAATTATTAATATAATATTGAATTATTGGGGTTGGACACGAGCCACTTATTAACTTCTTCAAATTTTTAAGGTCACACAGTTCATTAAAATCAAAATTTCACACATTAAATGACATCGAAATATTTTTTTTTAAATATCATTGGGAAGCCAACATAATATTATACAATTTGTTTTTTTATTGCAAGTCGAAATTCACATCGCATATATGCGTTTCGAGGGCTTCTATCTAGCAGATGAGTAAAAAATCAGGTTTTCATCGCCAAATTTGCCCAAAAAGTGTTACCCACCTTCATGGAATCACCCAGTTCCAATTGAGCTTGTGATGAATATTAATTTTGAGATACTTTTAAGAAGTCACTTCCTCTAGATTTCAATTATCATAAATAAAATTTGCATATGTGTCTTTCTTCGATTTTATAATCATGATTTTTGTCTTGTCAGTGTTAACAGACATACCCATGTTAGAGAAAAAATATTTAAGAATTCTTAATTGCTTATCGAGATCAAAAGGACACCTTTTAATAAGAACAATATCATTAGCATAAAGTAGGAGAATGATAACTATCCCAACTAAAATTGTATCGACGCAACCTGGTTCTTCTAAACACTTTTCTAGCTTATCAATGTAAATGCTGAAAAGGGTAGGGGAGAGGGGAAACCTTGTTTAACTACAATAATACAATTTATATATATATTGTCCACCCCTCATTATTCTTAAACTTGGAAATGAAATTTTTCGTATAACGTTATCGTGACAACTCTTAGCTCAAAAGGAACCTTAAGCTCCTCTAGCCTATTCCATGGGTTATTTCTAGGCAATGTATCAAAAGCTTTTCTAAAATACACAAAGTAACAAAATAGGTCAAACTTATCATTACGACATTCCTTTGCAATGATACTAAGTGTAACAAGGTGGTATGTGGTTGAATGATTCCTTCAAAAACCTGCTTCGCCTTTAGCCTGCTTACCTTCCATTTCTATCCATTGATTGATCTTCTTTTCTAAGATAATACTATATAACTTAGCTAAGAGAGGGCTAATAATAATAGTCTGATAATTATAGGGGTCATTTTTATCACCACTCAATGAAAATAGGAATAATGAGGCTTTGAGTCCAAGGTGTAAGAAACCCGTGCTTGACCGCTAGATTAAAGAGTATGTGGATGTCTTGGATGAGGACATGCCCTCTATTTTTTAATATTTTCGTTTGGTATCCTTCAATGTCTTTGGATTTTCCATTTGCTAAGTGCTTAACCCTGAAATCTATGTATTGTAACGAGAAAAATTATTTCATTGTAAGAAGGGTTTGAATGTTATCTCTGATATCCAGGGATCCATAAAGTTTTTTAAGATGGGAATTCCAATCTTTTAAATCAATTTTATTGTCTTCTTTTGTTTTGCGAATTAGTATTTGCCTCTATAATTTCTTAGGAGCCACCTTGGAGAGGTGTAGGAGATTTTATTGTCTTTGACTTAGATAATGCATTTTTTCTTTTAATTAAGGCTTTGTAGTGATTTATCTTGTCCATTTTTATCGAATCTGAAGTAGCTTGCTTAATTTCTTTTCTCACATCTTTACACTCTTGATCATACCAAGGGTTGGTTCTACTATTGCTCATTTTAGTTTAGACTTCAATAGAGAACTTGTTAATGGACTACGAGAGGGTTGTAGAAAAATTATGGTAGAGATTTTCTATATTCTCCATACTAGATAAATGAAACAATTCATTTTTAAGATCATGGAAAAAAATGTCAGCGTTATTTTTATTGAAGATCATATGCTTTTGGCAATGACAGTTTTCCTCCTTGGGATCGCTATGCATGGCAATATTGAGAGATATAATTAAAGGTCTACGATCAAAGTTGGGCTCACGGTAATTGAAGATGCTGAAATCTATTAATTTGTTGTATATATGGATATCAAATATAACATAATATACCATGCTACTTCCAAGCCCATGGATACAAGTCATCTGGCTAGAGTTTGGCCATTTTGTCAGACCGTTGCAAATGATAATATCTTGAGAACTACAAAATTTGACCAACTCAGACCCGAATAAATTTTCACCTAGAACTTTAGAATTTATTTTTTACCTATTAGCTAGGTTAAGGTCGTTGTATACCAAAGAGGATTAGGGTTGGAATTGTTGCTTAAAAAAATAGCTTGGTTACTGGAAGTTCGAGCATTGAAGTCACCCATCATAAGGATATTTCCTTCCTTTCTAAACTAGAAATATCATGTTCTAAACCATTATAAGGACAATTTTTATCTAAATTGGTTTTTTTATAGAAGTTGGAATTAATAGAAGCAAAATAACAGATGACAATGTAGGTTTTTCATTATTAATGTATGTGATCTCTATCAAAATAAATTAGTTGTAAAGGTCTTTCTTATATATATAAGTTTACCAGTCTCATTTAATAAAATATTTACAACTTATATTTCTTCAAAATAAAAAATCTTTACCAAAATCCCCATTTTCCAATGGAACAACACCTACTTCGAATACTAATGATTGGAGTTGAGGAAAGGAGATGGCGCACTGCCATGGTAGGGTTTCACAGGAAATTCGAAAGACCTCACTATTACGGCATTCTCACGATGGTGATGATCTTCGTCCATGGCTCGGCTTGTTTTCAACCCTGAACACTCGGGCTTCTTTTTTACCCTTCCATCTTTTGTTTGTCAGTTTTCGTTACCCTGTGTTTTCTTGGTCAGGATTTACCTACCCTCTACGTTCTTTTCTTGGGATGTGGTTGTCTTCTGGTTTAGCATGCGGGTGATATAGGATTTTTGCTCCACTGGTATGTTACTTTTTCTTTTGTGGTAAGCCTCGGTCCTGGGCACACGAGGGTTTTGGTTGTTGTGATGTCTCTTACAGATGGTGGCTACATGGAGTTCCTCCCCTTCTCCAGGGTACTAGTACCAACCATGCTCAAAAAGTGGGAATTTGTGATTTTATACTTCGCCTCTGTGTCTGTTTAACAGTTTCATGGGGTTACCACCTTTGCATGAGTCTTATACATTGTTTTCCAGCTGCGTTTTTTTTATCCTGAAAACTGTCTCCTATTCTGCCTCCGTCAGTGTGCGGTTTCCTTTAGCACTCATTGTACCCCGCTTTCACAGGGTTGACTTATGGGTTCTCTCCGTTTATTTCTGGGGCACATGGGTTTTTATCTTTTTCACTCCCGGTTATTGCGGTGTTCTTGTCCTTGCCTGCAGTAGTTTTTATCTTTTCCTTCTATTTTTTTGGGTTTGTCAGTCTAGAATCTTTGTTTTGACGAGGTACCTGGCATATTCCGTCAGTTGGTGTTACAGCTTGTCTTCCCTTGTTAGGGTTTTGACTTCCAGTGTAAACCCTGGTTTGTGGGTAACAACGTTCTCTGGTGTAGCGCCACCTTCTAGGTCTCACCCTTCTTGGGGTCTGTTGACAACGGGTTTTTCTCCTGACAGGGGTGTTGGGACTCTTGTGTGCTACTCTCAGTGCTATCGGTTTGCTTCGTGACTGGGCCCTCAACATGAGTGAGAAGCGGGATTCCTCACACCACCGCATGAAGCAAAAAGTCAAGGGTATAAAAGCCCTTACGGGAAAGTTCCGTTATGTACTCGGGCACGACATTTTCATGGACTGTGTAGACTCATTGTGTTCGAGAGCACTGGTGGGTAGGCTGGAATATTGTCATATGGGGAAGAAAGACTGGGTGGAGTGGGCAACACCTCATTGGAAACCTGTGCTTACCTACATACCGACTATCAGTTTGCTCTCCAATGGTTGGATTTTCTTTGTGTTCTTAGAAGCTGAACATGCATCTATCATCCTCAACTCGCTATGGAGAATTGGAAATGGGTCCTTGGTTTTGGGGCGCTGGCATGCACATTTTGACCCACTTAGGGAAAGGGTGACTAAGTGTCACCTCTGGGTACTCCTGCCATCTCTACCCTTTCCCCTCTAGAGAAAAATTATTCTTGAAGGTATTGCTAATACCGTAGGTAGATTCATAGCGGTCGATGATGAATTCCATCTCACATACAATAAGAGGATGGCAAGGGTTCTTGTTGAGATGGATATATCTCATGGGTTGCTAGCAGAGGTGGAGATTCTTTGTAAGGAACACCTTTTGGTACAAATATTGGACTATCTCCATGTTCCTTTTAGATGTAGTCAATGCCATGATACTGGACATCTCTAAAGAACTTGTCCTCTCCTTTTGAATAGTTTGTCATGCTCCAGCAAGGATGGCTCTCCTGTTTCACGCTGTCCATCATCTACCTTTGCTCCAGAGCATCCAAAAATGGGTATTTATTCTCAGGCTCTCTCTCTTTTTGAAGATGTCTCTGACTCTATGCTTGATGCTATTAATGAGATTGATATTGCTCCTTTCCTCAACTCTCTTCTGAATTGTGTTATTCCTGTCGCCCCTGTTTTGGCTTCCCTTGCTGAGACACCTCCTCTCTCTCTTCCCTTCATGTTGGTTGCTTTGCCCCGTGCTCCTATACCCCAAGAATTTATCCCGCCACCTTCTCCCTCTATACCTTCTTTATTACCACATGAGTACTTCCCACCTCTTCCTCCACCTACTTCTCCTCATCCTCATATCCCCTCTCCACATAATCCTGTATCTTCCCCATCCTTTTCTGATCCCTCGCTCTAGAGATCCCTGTCAATCTTTTCGGTAAAAACACCTTATTCTCCCTATACCCTCCATCTAAACTCCATCCATTTTGAAAACGTGACTATCCAGAAAAAAAAAAAAAAAAAAAAAAAAAAAAGGGAAAAATCCGATCCCTCAGGGGTTCTGTCCACTGTCTCTCCTCCTTATACTCCCCTCTCTGTCCACATAAAAAATGTTACGAGAGGAAAATTTCAATGGGGACTTAGAGCATCGTCTCCCCTCCCTATTGTTCCTTGATGAAAATCTTGTTGCTTAATGTCCGTGGTCTCGGAGGCAAGACCAAACAATGCTGCCTTCGGTCTCTTATTCTCTCGATTGCTTCTGACCTGATTCTCTTCAAAGAAACTATGTGTAGCACTTACCCAGCTCTCCTTTACTTTTCAAAACTTATGCCTAACTAAAAATTTTGTGCAACAAGTGCTTCAGGCCTCTCTGGGGGCTTACTCACAACTTGGAACCCTCTCTCTGTTAGATGTCGTGCCTTTGAAACTGTTGCAGGAATCCTTGTCAAGGCAAGGTGTTATAGTTAATTTTACCACACCAGGTGAATCACACTTGTATGGCCTTCCCCTGTCCCTCTGTAGACTCCTTAGACCCCTTGGACCATTTGCTTTGAATTATTAGTCAGGATTTCATATAGGAAAGCTTGCATTTATCATTTGAAGAAAATTGTGCATTTCACGTAGTAGCATACCCTGTTTTTCATGGACACAAAGCATTTGCATTGATTGTTAGGTGTGCATTTTGCTTCATGTTGTGTCATAACGCCATTAGTTTCATGGCCATCTACCTCTTTTGAGTAATAAAGCCAATTAAAATCAACGCTTGATTAAAATGAACTACACTATTTTATTTGATAGGGTTCACCAATAAGATTAGGTTTTAGGGTCTTGGAATAGTTCATTGTGAGTAAATTCTCCAAGACCACTAAACAACAAATGATGTATGTGTCTGTCCATGTGAGTGTGTGAAATTCCTTGGTACAACCATTGTTTCTCAGGATCCTCCTCTCAAAAGGGAATTAAGCATGAGGCAGTGTGAGCGGTTACTGATTGGGATGACCCCTAGTCATAACTGAGTAGCACCGGAGATATTTCCAAGATTGTATTCATATCTGGGGGCTCTTTCGAGAGTTTCTGGATTTGCTACCCTGCCCATATGGTCAATCCCGCCTGCGAATGTCCGCCTGAGCATTGATTATATTGAGGTGACCTTAGTTGCCTTACCTAGGATATTGAGGGGGTACTCTATAGGGGTTATTCTGCGGGTGTCCCAGCCAGGTTGGGGTCGGACAGTATAGTCGCTTTACACGTTGAAGCTGAGGGCCACAATAATTGCTTACGTACCTCTACTTATTGTGTATGGGAGTCTCAAGCCTCTCCTAGGCGAGACATACCTGCTTCATTCGGGAGCTCATTTATCCTACCCTTGATTACTTGTGTTTGTCTTTAGATTTTATTGGTGTATGCTCTGTGCACGTTAGCTTGCCTAGAGTTTGCATAGTTAGAGAGTCTTTTTACATGTTTTGAGTCATTTTGGATTCGGGTACGGTGCCTTTCTATTCTCTTCGTTTAGCAGGACTTCCGCCTTCTACATCTCCTCCTCCTTTGGGAGAGAGAGATAGACAGTCTAGGCAAAATACTTCGCACATTGATTCACACACGATGGGAGACCATGAAGAAGGTATTCCTGAACCACCTTCTCCCATTCAAGTGGAAGATGGGGAGTTTACTCCTAACTATGATCCTTCACCTGATTTGACTGAGTTAGGTCCTATAATTTATGAGATAGGTACTTTTCATGATAGACCTACTTACTCTAGTGTTAATCCCCCATTGACGCATCGCCGGTATGGAATGTCAGAAGATGATGAGAGTCATTTTGAACCCGCGAGCACTAGTTATGGTAGTTATGGTATGTCTGGTTTTCCCACACATGATTTGGCATTTCATGTCAAGTCTGAGTTTGAGCCTAACACTACGCCTGGGGGCACTCTCATTCCTTACCATGTGGAGAGGTTTGGGAGCATAAGTCACATTGCACCTTCCATCCCGGGGGTGGAAGCTACATCACATATTCCTGCTAGGCCTAGGGTTAGTGATCCTATTAGGATACCAGATCCAAGACAAGTGACTATAGGGAACAACACGTACATAATTTCACAGGTCCCTTCATCATTTGTCCCTAGTTCTTTGAATGTTCACCCTCCACCTCATTCACGTGGTCCTTTGGGTCGGAATGTTGCTACGAGTCATGTCCATACTGCTGTTACTCAACCAGTTGTGTCTCAGGTTCAAGTATCGCCCATTGTTTCGGGAGGTCATGTTCATACTTCTAGAGGTCATGATACTACTTCCGGAGCGTATATTCCTACTTCCAGGATGTATATTCCTACTTCCAGAATGTATATTCCTACTTCTGGAGTGTATATTCCTACTTATGGAGTGTCTCATGGGACATCTCATGTGATGACTTATGGACCTTATTATGGGATGCATTATGGACTGGGTTCTTCACCTTATGGGTACGGGTATCAACAACCCGATTACTCTCCGAATCGGAGAAACTGAATCCCCCACTTGGGCCTCCACCACCTCAATCCTCCATCTCTCGATAGAAAGCTCACAAGCAAAAGGAAAGCTTAGGAAGAACACCAAAGTGCTCTAAGGGACAAAGGGATGCATACTCAAGCACAAGTTCCGGCAACAATGGACTATAGTTTCTTTGCTCTCAATTCTCTTATGCCTTCAATGTATCCAAAGAGTTCCTTATATAGCGACTCCACTGGGGAACCCAGAATCTCTGGTCTGTGAAACCAGAGATTCTGGGTTCGATCCCCAGTGGAGTCACCAATTCTGTTACGGAGAGAAATTCCTATGGCTTGGGGTACCACAACAAACAGCTTGACTCCAGAAATCAATCCTTTCCAATATGTAAGAGAAATCAAAGATCTAACACTAAAGGATCAGACCTTGTACCTTATTCCAGACGATTGAAGTAGATCCCCGTTGAGCTTTCCAACTTCAGCTTGAATTGATGAATCACTTCCTCAACAACAAGTAAACAAGACAAGCATACTATATCTTGGTGTTATATCTACTCTAGAATATATAGTCAACAACGTATAAGCATTTGAAATCATACTAAAGTGCTCCACTCTTAAAGGTTTTGTGGTCTGTCAACTCCTTTGGCCATCCTTAACTGCTACGATCCCTACAAGAACAGGGAACTCTTTTGGGGAAAATCCCTCAGATGGGGTCTTCTCAACACTCCTAACTTGATCCTTGGAGGTGACTTAAACCTGACCCTAAGTGCCTTAGAGATCTGGGGTAAAAAGGCTATCATTGATCCTCTTGCTTCACATTTCAAACACCTTTTTGCTTCGGTTGATCTTGTGGATATAGATCCACCTTCTGTTGGACCCACCTGGAGAAATGGGAGGGCTGGGGAAGATAGGATCTGTAAAAGACATGACCGCTTCCTGTTTTCCTCTTCTTTGATCCCTGAACTTAACATGCACCATGTGTGGGCACATCCTTTTGATATCTCTGATCATTTTCCGATATGTCTTGAATGGAACAATAGGGAGGGTTCTTGTAACTACCCTTTCAAATTCAACAAATCCTGGTTAAAAAATACGGATTTCTCTCAATTGGTTACTAGGAGCTGGCCTGTCTTGATACCCTTAGTTGTTGATGATGACATGGACTTACTTTCCCACAAGCTCAGATTGCTTAAAAGGGAAGTCAAGTCTTGGATAAAAAAAGAAGAAGTTGTTATGGAGATGGAGTCTCATACACTAGATGATGAAATTGGTGCCCTTCTTACTTGTTCTTCCTCGGGTATTCTATCCCATGAGGATCAATCAACTTTGAATATGCTCAGATAAAAAAAAAAGGTGTTATTGGACCACTACCTTGTCACATGGCAACTCAAGAGCATAGCAAAGTGGGCAGTGCTTGGAGACTCAAATACCAAAATTTTTCATACCTTGGCTTCGGGACACAGGAATCAAAGTTTTATTTGGGCTTTAAAGGAGGAAGATGGACACAATGTGGAGGATGAGGCAGCTCTTAAGGAACTGGAACAGAGACATTTTTCTCACATCTTCAGAGATGATAAACAAACCTGTATTCTAGCCCAGCTGAAAGTTGTCATGATGTACCCTTCTATGCTCTGTTTTGAGGAGGTCAATGGTTTCAATGAAAGTGTATCTATGACTGAGATTGAGGGAGCTTTGAGATCCTTCAAAAAGGATAAGAGCCTAGGTCCAAATGGCTGGCCAGTTGAATTCTTTATTCACTTTTTCGACTTGATGGGTAGGGATTTACTAAAAGCTGTGGAATATTCTAGGAAATCTCGAAGGATTGCTCCCTCTCTGAATTCCACTTTCCTTGCCCTGATTCCTAAGAAGGATAAGCCTACTACCTTCGCTGACTTTAGGCCAATATCTCTATGTAATTTGATCTATAAGCTCATATCTAAAATTATAGCTGTAAGATTAAAACCTCATCTAGATTCCCACATCTCCAAGGAACAATTTAGGTTTCTAGAAAATCGTCAAATTGTCAAGCCCATTGGTATTACACAAGAGATTCTACATATTGTCAGATCAAAAAATACATGTGCTCTCATTCTTAAGTTGGGTTTGGTTAAAGCTTTTGACAGAGTGAATTGGTCTTATATTAGACTCATATTAATCCAAATAGGGGTGCCTCTCATGGGAGTCAACTGGATTATGGGATGCTTAACATCAGCTAACTTTGCTGTGTTGGTTAATGGCACTCCATCCAAGTTCTTTAGTGCATCTAGAGGCATCAAACAAGGTTGTCCCTTGTCTCCCCTGCTATTCTTACTTGTCATCGAAGGTCTCAATCTCATGATTTCTTATGCCTGGGAGAATGGTCTTATCAAAGGTATAAAAATCTCATTGGCCCTTGCTCTTACACACCTCGTATTCATTGATGATGTTATTCTTCTTGGAATTGGTACCTTGCATGAATGGATGGCTTTCAAAGTCATTTTAAGCACCTTCTGCAAAGCATCTGGGATGAGCATCAGTTTGGAAAAGTCGGGCTTTCTCTTTAATAATGTGGATGAATATGCCCTTCTTAGTATTGCTAGGGTTCTTCCTTACAAAATGGATACTATCTCTACAGGCTTTAAGTATCTTGGTTATTTTCTTAAACCATTGGGATACAAGATAAATGACTGGCTATGGTTGATTCAGAAATATGAAGAAAGGATAATTCATTGGTCACATAAATATCTTTCCCTTGGTGGCAGACTGATTCTTGTTCAAGTTGTGTTATCAAGCCTTCTGGTTTACTAGCTGGCCCTTGCTCCTATTCCAGCCTCAGTCTTGGATAAACTCGGAAGGTTAACCTTTTCTTTTCTATGGGTCTCCTCAGGGGTAAATCACAAGTACCATCTGACGAATTGGATGCACCTTTCATGGCCAAAAGAGAAAGGAGGCTGGAGTATTAAAAATCTCCATTGGTTCAGCACGGCCTTGAGATTAAAAAAAATTTGGATGGTTCTACAAGGGAATAGTCTATGGCATCAGGTTTTAATCAGCAAATATTTGAAGAATCAATCTATTGTGTCATGGCTCAGAGAAAAAAATTTCAAATTTCGTGGAGCCTCTGTGATCTCGAATGGTTTCATGCACACACTTTCGTGGCTGGGAAAGTGCCTAGCTTGGCATGTTGGTAATGGGCAGAACATCCTCGTGGGTATTGACCCAATTATTGGAACACACTCCCTTTCAGAGCTTCCCCTGGGTCTCAGAGAATATCTTGAGGATCTTGGTATTACTTCTCTCATCCATGCACAGAACATTCTCCCTGGTCAGCACAATTACTGGTATATGGCGGAAGACTTGAATATTGTAGGGGATTGGAAATTTGCATGGGAAAATTACACTAGGTGCTTGGAACATGGTAGGATCCGGCTCAATTCACTTGTTGATTCCTTAGTTTGGGACCATAATAAACATGATGGTAATGTTACGGCGGAGCTGGTATATGACCTGATTGTTCTATCTTCATCCCCTTCGACCTGTAGTAAACTTCAAGCTTTCCTCTGGTTGTGCATTATCCTCATGAAAATTCATTGTTTCATATGGTTGGCATTGGCAGACAAAATACTCACATGGGACAGTCTCCATAAAAGAGGATGGATCGGGCCTGGCATCTGTGCACTTTGTGGTTTGGGTGAGGACAGTGTACAGCATCTATTTTCTTCTTGTTATATTTGGAAGATTGTATTTGAATGCTTAAGTGAGCAGTATCACTTACAGCCACTTTACAAGAGCGATAGTCTCAGCTCCTTTTTGGGTACTTGGATATTAAGGTATTCTAAACACTCTGAGTGTTGTTACCTACCCTTTTTCGCCATCTGGGTTATTTGGAAAGCACGAAATCTCTGCATCTTTGAAGGAAAAAATCCATCGATCTTGGGCATACTCCATCAGATTGAATATTACTTCCAGATGTATTCGACTTCAAGTATGAAGATAAAAAATCCCAGGGCCTGTGGATCGAGCCCTTCTTTAGTCTTCCCCTATGGTTTCTTTGATGGGGCAGCTGCAAAATATGAGGGAGGAGTTGGTTTTTTCTTGGTCCTGAATGAGTCTCACTCTTTTGAGTTTGCAATGGGGGCGGTTTTATGCACAAATACAAAAGCTAAATTGTAGAACTTTGGGCATTGTTGTCTGTGGAAAAACTGACGGGGATTCCATGTCTGAACATTTTTTGGTGATTCAACAGTCATCATAAATTGGGAAAAATGCCATGCTTTCTTGGATCCACCGGATCTAAGTCATTGGTGTATGGATACAAGAAGGCTCGTCTCTTGTTTTCTTCACTTGTCCTTCAGTCATACATATCGAGAACACAAACATCTTGCAGATAGACTATCAAAATATGCCCTGTCTTTGGCTCCTGGATGTGGTGATTTTTCTAAATTTCTTGATGGCCATTTGGCCTCATTTGATACTTTCCAACTCTTTTGAGCTAGGTGCAGGAGCTTTGCACTCTTCTTTTTTATGCACCCCTTTATGGATTGATGTAAATGGAGTGGGCACTTTTGATAGAAGCTCTGCACTTCTGTGTTCTTGATTTGTATGACTGATATGGACAGGCTACAATTGTATGCTCTTCTTGATGCCTTGGTTTTTTAGACTTCTGATGTTGAATTAGTGACCCTTCCCCATTGCGAGCTCAAGAGTGTATGAGACATGTTCCTGGATACTAGTTGTAACAGATTACTTTCTTGATTCTTGATTGATTGTAACCCTATTGATAAGGAAGGCATGTCAAATGCCCTTTGATTCTCTTATTGAATAACAAGGACAGGCTTTTTTCTTTTTGAAAAAAAAGGGTTGGAATTGGGCCCTAAATCACTATCACTACTACATTTCGACCAAAAATCCGATGGCCGTATTGTCGGATTTTCGACACTTCCCTGTCGCATGTACGACACTATGATTTTTTTTTAAGCGTCAGTGGCTTGTCGTCGATTATCCAACATCTGTTTAATCCGTCGATTAAGAGACACCTTAGTTACCGTCGGTTAAATGTAAGGCGTCGGTTAAGCGACATGAGAAACCGTCGGTTAAGCGACGAATATGAAGATTAAGCGTCGGTTAAGAGACATGAAGAATCATCAATTAAGCGACGAATATAAAGATGAAGCGTCGGTTAAGCGATGGAGATAAAGATGAAGCGTCGGTTAAGCGACATGGAGAACCGTCGGTTAAGCGATGGGGATAAAGATTAAGCGTCAGTTAAGCAACATGTATAACCGTCGCTTAATCGACGGTAGTGAATTTAAAAAAAAAATACCTGCAAATTGAAAGCTGCTTGTTTAGCGGGTCGGCCTCACCTTAGCAACCCTTGGTATCCTCCTTTAGGGCCTGTCCAAGGCCTTACCAACCAAGGGGGAATCCCTTTCAGTGGCTGCCCACCCTATACAGGGTCTGCAATTTGTGGCAGCCCTTCCTTTCACATTACAAACAGTGCTCTGACCCTGCATATAAACACCAGAGAACAAGCGTTAGAGAGGGTTAGTGGTGGTTAGCATGTTAATGGTTGATGAACAAAGGTCTGAAAGTAACATCGTTTACTGTTGATATACTTGGTTGGAATTCATTATTGCAGACTGTCCCGTATTTGCTATTTTATGTCTACACCTACATACACAGCAAATGCATTGTTAGTTAGTGGTTAAATAAGTCATGTATCATACATGTACTGTTGTTAGAACCTCTTTGTTTTTGCAAACACATGTTATATCTATACATGAACTGCCTTATAGCTAAAGGAATTGGAATATGACGGATATACTCTTGTGAATGGTTTTGGATAACACATACTGCTGAATACATAAAAAAATTTATTTTGTATTGGCTGTCCTACAATCTTATTTATCAAAAATATTGTTGTGATTGGCTAATCAGATGATCCCTATGAAATTTGATGGTAAATGATAGTTAATGGTCACACTTGTTTGAAGTTTAAAGTGCTTAGATAGGCTTTCCACTGGATGCCTTTTTGCATTGATTAGCCTTGGCATCACATAATCACACTTATTACATCTACATCTATTTGCAATTTCAATTTTGTTGATATAAGGCACTGGTCTACTAATGATTAGTATAGGAGATTTTGTCTTGTTTTTTTTAGTTTTGTGTAGACGGGCTCTTCCCTTGGAGACTCCGGCTCTCTGAAACTGTTCTAAGTTCAATTGCAAAGATTTAGAGTTAGTACCCCTCTGGTTAATAACAAACCCTGTCCCTGGATCTTACCAGGTCATCCCTTGCTGCCCCATCAATTATAGTAGTTACACTCGTAGGTAGTCTTTCTAGCAATTTTTTAGTAATTGCCGGCTTTGGAAGATAGTTTTGCATTTCTAATTTTTTTCTTAAGATTTTCTTTACTGCTCTCCATGACTCCGGGGAGTCTTAATGTTACAAGAGAAGAAGTTTTGTTTTTATTCAAAGTTCAGATACATTGCATTGTTTATTTTTTATAGTGGGAACCCTCTTGCACTTGTGCGCAGAACGACACATTTTGTAATCTCAATAATTTCCTGAAGGTTACATCAATATCAACAGTCACATCTGACAAACACTATGCAGGGAGGGAGCATGCTTGCAAGGTCTAGAACCTGGGTCATTGCCATGACGACTGCTCCAAGTTGCCCCTAGACCACAGCCTAGACAGATGCATTGCATCTTTTAAAAAATAAAACTCCTAAAATTGTTGGCATGTTATCAGTTGTGATATATAAATGTGATTGTGATCTTAGCATCTATTATTCAAATTCGTAATTACCATATGAAGCACTTTTTTCTTTTATGAAGTCGAATGTTGGTAATAGGTTGAATTTTTGAGAAAAAACAGAGCAGTTATATTTTTAAGTTGAAGAGTCTTCTTATTGGCACAATTATTTCTCTTTCCATGTTGCCATTACTTAATTAAAATGTTCGTCAAGTTGCTTCTAATGTTCATTCTACAATGTTTATATCATGTATAACATCATCTAGAAAAACTTACGGAGATTTAATTCAATGCCATGTATAGGTCATAGCAGCAACAAATCGTGCAGATATTTTAGATCCAGCTCTAATGCGTTCAGGTCGTCTAGACTAGAAGATAGAATTTCCTCACCCAACAGAGGATGCACGTGCACGAATTTTATAGGTAGATAGAAAAATATAAAAAACATGAATGTTGGTAACATCTATGTTATTCTTCCATTTCTCATACCCAGGCTTACTTTGACCTTCGCAGATTCATTCAAGAAAAATGACTGTTAATCCAGATGTCAACTTTGAAGAGCTTGCACGTTCTACTGACGATTTCAATGGTGCACAGTTAAAAGCCGTTTGTGTTGAAGCTGGTATGCTTTCTCTCCGTCGAGATGCCACTGAGGTAAAGGGTTATTGTTTTTTAACATGAAAGTTTTTCATTGTTAGGTTGATATTGCCTTTCGTTGCTTTATACAGAACACTCTGCTTGTAAAATATTGCCACTATTCAGATTCTGGTGATCGATTTTCTTATTTTAGCTCTAAAGAAGGAATAACATTAAGAACCAGTCAGTATAGCATTATCGAGAGCTCTTGGATAGCATTATCAAGTCTACAGTTTTGCACAGCTCCAAAGTTTGGAAACCAAGTTTACTAGAGGACTAGGCCAAGACAGAAGAAGACACAGGGTACTTTGCACTAGAAGTAAAAGAGGAGCTAGCACCACCATCATCAACTATGTGAACCTTGTATCAACCAGGTCACTGCACTGAGCGATTCTTTGAGTATAATACCAGAAAAGAGCTATTTTTTAAGAATCTTAACCAGAAAAACAATTAGGGAAACTAGAAAAATGTTTTTAAGCTTCTCATTACATAATTTGTTTGACTTTTAATGTTTAATTAGCGTAGAGTGTTGTGTGATTTACCATTGGATAGGGAATGGGACTCTAGTTGTGGGTTAACCTTGGGAATGGCCTCAAAGATGATAGTGAGAAAGATATAATTATTAATAAGTGGTTATACCTCTTCATTTTCTCATAAAAACAGATGGAGTTTAAATTATTGATGTCTTTTATTATTATAAATGTGTGTAGAAGGAGGTCATACCTTCCTTAGATCCTAAGGATTTGGCTGAACATAATAGAAATTGGTCAAACTGAAAAGAATCTTTTGAAGGATCATCTAATCCCTCCCATCGTAGATAAGAAGATGATCAGGGAAATGCATATTGCTCTGGTCACCTTGTACCAAAGCGAGAACATGTCCAAGAGAATGCTCTTGAAGAACAAACTGACCAGCACTCGCATGAGCATGACTAACACATTAGCTAGCTATCTAATGAAGCTCATAGAGTTTGGAGATCAGCTAGTTGCTGCTGGTGACATGGTAGAAGACAATGAGCTAG
>LPNX010624582.1:0-5000 GCA_001517045.1 Pseudotsuga menziesii
TAAGTTTAGCAGCCACCACCATTTTTCCACTAAAATATTTGCACTTCTTGGTTATAGCACCCACCTCATTTGTGTTTTAATTATACCTTCCTCGGCACTTTGCTCTGGTTATGCACATAGGAATTACCCTCCATGCCCCTGTCCTTATCGTTATGACAAAAAAAGTTGAAATATACAATCCTTCTCACTGTGATATCGAATTACAAGTCAACATGTCCTGACACCCCCATACAACCGCGGTATTCATTGGGGGACTAGTGCTAGTTAGTTAAAGGTCATCACCTAAACTAAATAGAACTTGAATTCTGCTTCTTTTATCCTATAAACATAATAAATAAAATTAGAAACATGTGAGACTCTAGGTCTCTCTAAGATCCCTTGATCTAGAAAAGACATAAATGACTTTACTCAAACAGTCTATGCCCCTGCATCACTAGGTTTATCAACCATTTTTTAAAATAGAAAAAAAAAATGCAAATAGGCCACATATCTCTATCGAGTGGTGCACATATCAGCCATTTGTTGATAACTGGATGGACATATGGTATATGGTTTTTGGTATGCCACCACACAACAACAGGGAAATCCCCCTGTATTTCCTTCAAAAGATGTATGAAAAGTTCGTGTTGGGTAAACACGTAAACTATTTTGATATATTGCAGTTTCAGGGGATTGGTGGGGTGATGCCCCAAAACCGACCCAATGCTAGGCTTCGAGACGTTGATCGCCCTATTCCTGCACCTCACAGGAAGTTTCCTGGGCCAGATGTCCCACCTGTACATCGTGTTATTCCACAGGCACGTGATGCATATTTGATTTTGGCACGGGTAGTTGTTCTTCATAGCACTACAGTTCAACATATGGGTGAGGAAGAGACATCTGTCCCTAGTGTGGTACATACACCAGTTCCTCATGGTGCAGGTCCATCTTCTAGTGCAGTGCCACCCACTAGTGTGGTACCCCCATCTAGTGCAAGACTATCTACTAGTGCAACACCATCAGCATATTCCCAACTTACTTTTGAGCCTCACGAGTGCACATTGTGTGGTTGTACCTGCTATGGTCTTTCGTCAGATGTTTCCTTTAGTGGGTTTTTGAGTGATGTATGTATATGGTTAATTGTAATAAATTCTTCATTTATTTTCCTCTTTGTACACATATGTATAGTTTGAGCTAATATATTAATTTTGTGAACTTGCAGTTGATGCTTTATGCCGGCAGCAACGCCCCAGAGTTCCATGTTCCACACTCTAAAGAGGGGCATGACATTCCATCCACTGATCCCTTGGTTGGTGGAGAGATTCCTATCGCACCCATTATCGTATCTCACACAGAGGTAAACATTTTAAAATTTCAGTTTTTTAATAGTTGTTAATTTTTTAATTTCCACATACTGTACATGTTAGTTCACTAATGCTATCTACGATCTAATATTTACAATTATTAAACTTGTAGATGCCAAATCCTTCATGGGGGAAAGCAGTGATGGAGGTAGAATCCATGGCTGTATCAACCGAGGAAATATCTGGGCATGACATTCCATCCACTAATCTCATGGTTGGTGGAGAGATTCATATAGCACCCATTGTCGTACCTCACACCGAGGTAAACATTTTAAAAATGTCAGTTTTTTAATACTTGTTAATTTGTTAATTTCCACACATTGTACATGTTAGTTCACTAATGCTATCTACTATCTAATATTTACAATTATTAAACTGGCAGATGCCAGATCCTTCACGGGGGAAAGCAGTGATGGAGGTAAACATTTTAAACATTTAAAAATGTCATTTTTTAAATACATGTATGTTCGTTGAATCATGCATGTCTAACTACATGAACTCTTGTTGACTATAGGAACCAACGGAAACAGCTAGACCATTTCCTGGAGTTGTATCTCCTCATAGGCCATATGTGAACAAGGGTCATGTGTATATGAGGCAACCTACTCCTAGCAAGATCCAGTTGTCCATGACCATGGAGCTACTGATACCATGGTAGTGTATATCCTTCGATGATATTTCTTGGTTAACTTGAAATCCAGTGCATAAAATGTTTTGTTAATGTTTGATTTACATGTTTACTGCATCAGGAGCCAGCGTTTACTGTTGAAAACCTTGCAGGGATGGTTGATGCAGCAGTCAGTGCTGCATCTACAATGGTAATAAGTCACACAAAGGTACAACTATTTCAACATGATCGTTACATAGTTTATTATTGTTGGCGTATGTTTATTCATGCATGTCTAACTATTTCAACATTTGGTGATTGTAGCCACCAGCAGCAGGAGTTATTGATGCAACAGTCAATGTGCTATCTGCAATAACAATAAGCCACACAGAGGTACAACTATTTGAACATGATCCAGACATAGTGTGTTATTGTTGTCTATTGTTTATTCATGCACATGTCTAACTATTTCAACATTTGGTGATTGTAGCCACCACCACCAGCAACAGTTCTTGCCCCCTCTGGTTTGACCATGGATGTGACCATCCTTGATGTTCAACCAACAACTCCATCTACCACACAAGGAACACAATCCCCTTTGTCACAGTCTCTTGCTGAGGTGAGATGTCCATTAATGACCAATTGTTTCATGCAATGTCCATTAACATTCTAACAATTGTTGAGTTAATTTAGATATGGTATTTTATTGAGCTAATGTATTAGTACATAGTTAGTTGAATTTAACAATTGATATTTAATTTGCAGTATCGAGAGATGCACACTGGTCCTAGAGTTGTTCCTATAGGATCAACCTCGAGAGAGAACAAGAGGAAGCTTGAGTTTTGATGTGTCTTATGGGATATGTACATTTCGATACATGTACATGTGGCTTGGACAGTTTTGGATACATGTACTTTTGGAGACATGTACATTGAAATTTCACTTACGTGTACATGTGGCTTGGATAGTTTTGGATACATGTACATGTGGCTTGGATAGTCTTGGATAGTTGTGGAGACACATGTACTTCTGGTTACTATTGGATATATATGTACTTTTGGATAGTTTTGGATATATATGTACTTTTGGAGACATGTACATTGACATTTCAGTTATAAATGAATGATACATTTCACTTTGAATTTGTTCTTTGGTTTCCACATGTTCTTGTGTCAATCTATTGTATTGATTTGTGTGGATTATCTATTACTTATGAATGCAGTATGTCAAAAGAAAAAACCATTATATTTAAAGGTTTCGATGATCTCACTACATGCACACTAAAGTCAAAGTTCTTGCTCCTGTAATTTAATAAATATAAGTGCAATACAATGTATTTCAAGGTTTCAATGAACTCACTACAGTGTGTTTCAAGGTTTCAATGATGATCATGATCACAATGATGATTATCCTTCACAATGATCATGATCACAATGATCTAATATTTATCCTTCACAATGATCATGATCACAATGATGATTATCCTTCACAATGATCATGATCACAATGATGATTAGGTTTCAATGATGATCATGATCACAATGATCTAATATTTACAATTATTAAACTTGTAGATGTCAAATCCTTCACGGGGGAAAGCAGTGATGGAGGTAGAATCCATGGCTATATGAACCGAGGAAATATCTGGGCATGACATTCCATCCACTGATATCATGGTTGGTGGAGAGATTCATATAGCACCCATTGTCGTACCTCACACCGAGGTAAACATTTTAAAAATGTCAGTTTTTTAATACTTGTTAATTTGTTAATTTCCACACATTGTACATGTTAGTTCACTAATGCTATCTACTATCTAATATTTACAATTATTAAACTGGCAGATGCCAGATCCTTCACAGGGGAAAGCAGTGATGCAGGTAAACATTTTAAGCATTTAAAAAATGTCATTTTTTAGATACATGTATGTTCGTTGAATCATGCATGTCTAACTACATGAACTCTTGTTGACTATAGGAACCAACGGAAACACCTAGACCATTTCCTGGAGTTGTATCTCCTCACAGGCCATATGTGAACAAGGGTCATGTGTATATGAGGCAACCTACTCCTAGCAAGATCCAGTTGTCCATGACCATGGAGCTACTGATACCATGGTAGTGTATATCCTTCGATGATATTTCTTGGTTAACTTGAAATCCAGTGCATAAAATGTTTTGTTAATGTTTGATTTACATGTTTACTGCATCAGGAGCCAGAGTTTACTGTTGAAAACCTTGCAGGGATGGTTGATGCAGTAGTCAGTGCTGCATCTACAATGGTAATAAGTCACACAGAGGTACAACTATTTCAACATGATCGTTACATAGTTTATTGTTGTTGGCGTATGTTTATTCATGCATGTCTAACTATTTCAACATTTGGTGATTGTAGCTGCTAGCAGCGGGAGTTATTGATGCAGTAGTCAATGTGGTATCTGCAATAACAATAAGCCACACAGAGGTACAACTATTTGAACATGATCTAGACATAGTGTGTTATTGTTGTCTATTGTTTATTCATGCACATGTCTAACTATTTCAACATTTGGTGATTGTAGCCGCTAGCAGCGGGAGTTATTGATGCAGCAGTCAATGTGGTATCTGCAATAACAATAAGCCACACAGAGGTACAACTATTTGAACATGATCTAGACATAGTGTGTTATTGTTGTCTATTGTTTATTCATGCACATGTCTAACTATTTCAACATTTGGTGATTGTAGCCGCTAGCAGCGGGAGTTATTGATGCAGCAGTCAATGTGGTATCTGCAATAACAATAAGCCACACAGAGGTACAACTATTTGAACATGATCTAGACATAGTGTGTTATTGTTGTCTATTGTTTATTCATGCACATGTCTAACTATTTCAACATTTGGTGATTGTAGCCGCTAGCAGCGGGAGTTATTGATGCAGCAGTCAATGTGGTATCTGCAATAACAATAAGCCACACAGAGGTACAACTATTTGAACATGATCTAGACATAGTGTGTTATTGTTGTCTATTGTTTATTCATGCACATGTCTAACTATTTCAACATTTGGT